>OY282644.1:2974567-3449567 GCA_958299015.1 Tetanocera ferruginea
AACCGCCAGCCGCTCTTGTTGTAGACGTGTTTCAGCTAATTCACCGAGAGAGGACCGCCAGCCTTCAGTCGCTTTGGTTCTGTTCGGGCTCTAAGAGTCGCGAGCGAATCGCCGAGAATGGTTTCAAGTGATTCGCCAAGAAGATTACTCAAAGAATTACGTTCTCTCATAAGAAAGAGTTGCGCACGGTTGGGCAGAAGAAATAAGAGATTCCTTGACAAGAGTGACAAACAAATCGCTTTTAGTGGTCTTCGGTGAGTTTTTGAGAAGCATCGTTATTGAACTTTACAAGTTCATTTATAGCTTAAACTAACGGGGTCGACAGACGTCAGGTCCCAATTCCATGCATGTTTTACTTGTTCAACTTTTTGATTATTTTTCAGGCCTACTTTACATTCCAATGATAGATTTGAAATTTTTTTTAAAAACTCACCATCCCACGATCACCGGAATGAGTGAAGAAAGATTTTGAAAATTTTTCTTGCGCTTGGACTATCGAAAAGCGATCCACTTTCAAGATATCACCGGAATGAGCGAAGAAAGATTTTAAAATTTGAGGCGTGCATTCATCGCTTAGGCAAACGAAAAGTAATTATCCTCCAAAGAACCTACTTCATATCCCAACGATCACCGGAATAAATTTTTCTTGAATTGTACATTAGAGCGTATCACCAAAACTAACCTATTTTTGACCCCGCCTCAATCGTTAGATATTTGAAAGACATTTTCGAAAAAAATATTTTTTTTTTTTTTAAAGTGGTCCCTATGGTGCTATTTTGGTTTTTTCGTTATATCTCCGGCGTTTCTTGTTCGATCCGGAAGATTTTATATCTGTGTGTTTGTTGGTGTTATACAAATATTTTCTTATGTTTTTTTTTACCTCAAATGTTTTTTTTTCTACTGATTACACAATCGATCTTCGTTCCTACCATATTATCCTGCTTCAAAAAGTCCAACAAATTAAAGCTTTGAAAAAATCATTATAACCATGGCAAGAAGTGAAATCGAAAAAATGGATTTTAGAAGCACTTCCGACCTATTTTGCAAAGAATAACACTTTGGATCATAAAACATTTTTTTTTTGAATTTTCGAAATCTTTTCGGGATTCAAGGTGGCTGTAACGCTCGCAACTGTCAAGTTTTGCGAAAATGTGCCCCAATCGATTTTCGTCAGTGACTGCTGTGGCCGACTTATGTACTTTTTGAACGAAACGCTCCGTGTTTTGCGAGTGGCAAAGATAATCTGTCAAAAATAAAACGTGATACAAACGGATTAAATTATGACGTCAACATAACATCATTCAATTATTAAACTAATGTTTTCTGTGGTGCTCACCTGGAATTTTAATGATTTCGTCTGAATACTGTAGATTAGACAGTTGGTCTTGCTTGTAAAACTGGAGACATGGCGGCTCAGTGATCTGAACTCTTGACCAGTCGATCATTTCAGTGTAAGTTGTGCTGCTATAGTTGATGTGGGGTTGGTGGTTGGGACCACGAAATTGCCGAATTTGGCTTCGATTGTGGGTTCTCGCCACTATTGGTATTTTTGCGCCATGCCACAATCTTGAAACTTCGTCGTATATATTGTCTGTGAATGCACTGCGTTTGACTTTTTAATTATGCTGAAGTAACAACGCGTATTCCACCACATTTCGTTTTGTTGGTAATTTTGTTCTGTCAAAGTCGCGCTAACGGAAATGTATTTTGTTTAAATTAAGTATTTTTGCACGTTTCATGCGAACTAAAGCTCGATTTTATTGATCACTGAAAAATACCGATTTACTTTTTGATATGAAGTGACTGCTACAGCCACCTTAAATCCGAATTCCTCAATCTTAAACCCAATTTCCGATTTCGAAAATTAAAAAAAAATTTATTATGATCCAAAGTGTTATTCTTTGCAAAATAGGTCGGAAGTGCTCCTAAAATCCATTTTTTCGATTTCACTTCTTGCCATGGTTATAATGATTTTTTCAAAGCTTTAATTTGTTGGACTTTTTGGAGCAGGATAAGATGGTAGGAACGAAGATCGATTGTGTAATCAGTAGAAAAAAAACATTTGAGGTAAAAAAAACATAAGAAAATATTTGTATAACACCAACAAACACACAGATATAAAATCTTCCAGATCGAACAAGAAACACCGAAGATATAACGAAAAAACCAAAATAGCACCATAGGGACCACTTTAAAAAAAAAAAAATATTTTTTTCGAAAATGTCTTTCAAATATCTAACGATTGAGGCGGGGTCAAAATAGGTATATTTTTCTGCCATACAAGGTGATACGGTCTATTGTACATATATGGGAGATCGAAAAGTGGTCAAAAACGCGAATCATGCGCGAAATTTGATTCTAGTTAAAGAATAGGATTTGAACTTAAACTCTTAAATATGCATTCCTCTCTTGCCCGAAATTTGTTTCATAATGCCTGTGGTTGTTAGATCTAAATGAAGAATTTCTTAAGATTTAAGAGTTCTGTGGCATGTACTTATGTACACCCAGAGAAAAAAATCTGTTTCATTTATCCAAATTTGAACCAAACCTCAGGTAAAATTTTTCTAACATAAATCATCCGGTAACGATTTCATGTCAATTTATCTTATTTTTGTGGCTTCATCAAACTGAGGAATGTGGTTAATAAAACCAAATATTTTATATTCTTTATGGTTTAATACACTACTAGTAAAAAATTATTAGTCTTACAAGTCGTACAATACTAGAATCGAACCTATCGAACCTAATCGAATCCGAAGCTATCGCACGAAAGTACATTGCCTAACTATCAAGCCATGCTATAGCATGTTTGAACGTGAGCAAAATGTAGACAAAAATCATGCGTTATTTTTACACATTTTTCTATTAACCAGATCAATCAGGTTAAAGTAGCGTGGGTCAAGTCAATAAAATTACATTAGGGGTATTCTCGCAGTATAACAGCGATGCAAAATTTGAGAAAATGCAATCTTGCAATACTGAAATAAACAACACTGCGGGAGCGCACAAAACGCTAACGCATTCAAATGGACAAATTTGTCTCAATCAGAGTACACGGTTGCACGTCCACCCAAAACATGGGTATAATTGTTGCACAAATTGCACAAATTACAAAACTTTCATCGCTTGTATTTTGTTGTTGTATTGTTGCACGGGTTGAAAGATTTTGCAATTCTTACACTTGACAAGGGTTTTGCAAGATCCCGAGAATACCCCTATTGTCTCTTCTAACTTAATTGGTGAGGTAAAAGTTACGTGGATTGGCTAAGAGCATTTTTCCCTGATTTTGTAGAAGAAAAAAAAAATATTTTTAAAAATCTTTGAAATCAGTCAGTCATTTGGGTACCTCACTTGGATATCTCTACTGACTTTTTCATTTAAAGGTACATTAAAAAGTAAGCCGATCTGAACGAAACTCAGTCTGCGGGCTAGAGCAAATAAAGTAGTAGATGTGCATCGGTTAGGCGCTAGGAACACCTCTCTTGGACCTCTATAAGTTTCTACATGATTTGGTATGGGAGGAACATACAATAGTTGACCGAACTTAACGGAACTCAGTTAAAAGTCTTAAAAAATAAAGTAAAAAGTGTGTAATGAATATGGTCGAATTTATATGTTTTAATTTACCTCTAAACCTCTAAAAATCTTATCTGTTTTTGTATAGGAGGTACATAAAAACAGCGGTCTTTCTTTAAAAAAATTGGTAAGAAAGCTTTACAAATATAGCAAAAGACATGTACTGAAAAATGGTTGAAATCGATAAGACCGCAAGCACACCTCTCTTCCACCTCTATTAAATTTTTATATGATTTTGTATGGGAGATACATACAAAAGTTACCCAATCTGTACAAAATTCGGTCAGGGGGCTATACAAGTAGAACAATGAACGTGTACAGGAAATGGTCGAAATTGGGTAGAGTTGTATGGTAACGTTATATACTGAAAATGGTGGAAATCGATTATTTTCTAGATGTACCTCCTTTGAACCTATAATAATTTGTATACCCTCATGGGTACTGCCGAAGGCACATACTTATTTTGTCAGGACGTATATAACGATTATAAGAAGGCTTGGCAGTTATAGAAAAGTATATATAGCATTCATCAGCGCCACCACCTGAGTCAATTAAGCCATATCTGCCTGCCTATCCGTCTGTATGTCGCCACAATTAAAAAAATAATGATCATGTTCGAAAATGAGTAGAACCGGATGAAAACTACGCCTATGTCTCATACAAAGTAACAATCAAAACGGTAAAATCTCGGTAAAGTTCATAAAAACTAATGTTATTACTTTAAAGTATTATACATATAAGCTTTGAGTTTGAAAATTTATAAATTTTTTATGAAACCCAGGACTATCTCCCATACAAAGTGACGTCGTCAAAACGGAAAATTTCTTAAAAATCCATTAAATATTAATCTAAAGACTTGCAATTTTACACATAAGCTTTGATTTCAAATACGCACTATAAGTATAAAATTTGGAAATATAATGTGAAAATCAAGACTATCTCCCAAATAAAGTGACGTCATGAAAATGTAAAATCTCTTGAAAATCCATAAAAATCTAATCCAAATTAATCTAATGGCTTGAAACTTTATTCATAAGCTTTAATTTGTAATTTACACTCTGAGCTTAAAATTCGGCAAAATCGAATGAAAACTTCGGTGACCTCCCATAGAAAGTGACGTCATCAAAATGGAAAATCTCTTGAAAATCCATAAAAATCCATAAAAATCTAATCCAAATTAATCTAATGGCTTGAAACTTTATTCATAAGCTTTAATTTGTAATTTGCACTCTGAGCTTAAAATTCGGCAAAATCGAATGAAAACTTCGGTGACCTCCCATTAAAGTGACGTCATGAAAATGTAAAATCTCTTGAAAATCCATAAAAAATTAATCTAATGGCTTGAAACTTTATGCATAAGCTATAAATTGTAAGTTGCACTCTGAGCTTAAAATTCGGCAAAATAAAATTAAAACTTCCCCGACCTCCCATACAAGGTGACGTCATCAACATACAAAACCTAAAAAAATTAATGAATTCACTTAATATTACATACTTTATTAATGGTTATTCATCAAACTAATATCTATTAATAAAAATCCATGAGATATGGATTCGATATTTAAAACGTACTCTGTGTTTGATATTTTTTTTTTTCAAATCTTCACTGACAAACAGTTTATTTATTTATACTATTTTAAAACATGCAAAACTTAATAGTTAAAATACAAATACTAGAAAGTTTCGTCAGAATGCGAGTATTTTTTTTTTTCATATATTTTCCCATGAGTACCCTTATAAGAAAAATTCATTAAAATCCAAATAAACTTTCCCTGCAATTCCTCTGCATAAATCCATTCACAACGCTTCACAGCTAATAATGAATTTTTACCACCACCCTAGATTTTCTTTCAAGCCATGTAAAAACAACAACAGCAACAATGTTTATGCTGCTTGTTCTTGCATCATAAAATTTCAAATTGAATATTAATAGAAAATCAATTGAGTGTAAAATAATTATTTTGCATACATTTCAAAGTGGCAGGGAAAACTGCAGCACAGCGTTGCCAGCAAACCATATGCAAAGTGCTGCCACTTGAAGCACGATTGCAGCGTTGTAGATGCAGCGTCCTTGTAATGCGTGCAAATGAGATGCAAATATTTTGTTTTGAAAAAAACAAAAAAATACACACTACTTTAATAGCAACAAAATTTTATGAAGTGCTATATAGAACATTAAAGCTAGCCATGGCGGAAAATTGCAGCATTTTAATTAAAAAGAACAACAACTAATAAATACTGTTGAACGCTTACTATAAAACTTAAGCTGCTTAAATTTGCCAACATATTTTTAAGCTTACATTTTTTTTTAATTTTTATACGTAAAAACAAGCTTTCTTCTGCGTGTAAATATCACACAAGGTTGTTATTCACAAAGTATCTATTGCCTTAATATATTCATTAGTTGCAATTTTGTTATGCTGTGGGCGTTTAGTGCTGCCACATCTTTGCTATTTGCATTTATTTGTAATGAATTCATAAATATTTGGCTAGTTTTAAACGTTGCTGCCAATGTTGTTGTCTATGTTGCTGTCCCGAAATTAGACACACACACTAACTTACTTTATGTACACAATTTATTATGCACAAAATATTCACGTTACAACTAAATCATTCAAATATTTTCAGCATCAATTCGCATATGTTTCACAAATAAACAGCTTGATTAAATAGCGAAGACATTTTTTTTATAATAGAGTTGGCAACATTGTAATGTCCTGCCTAAATTGATGCACATGCTTATGCTTCATTATTGACGCAGGTGCTGGCTAAATTCTCAATTTTCTACAATAATTATCATAAATATATTTAAACAAGCCTCAAAACAAACACAAAGACACTGCTTGAAATCTGCTTGACTCTGTGTGTGTGTGTGTGTATTTGCATGTGTATTTTGGGCATAGCTTTATGTGTGTGTGTGTGTAATTGTGTGTATGTCTCATATTGTATAAATAACTTCAGGACTTAATCTAATTTTGAATTTGAAATCAAGACAAGCTGCTGAAAACAAGCTGCTGTGTGAACATCAGATTCCAAATTAATAACGTGTAAGTTACACTGAAAAAAAAAAATAATTCACAAAAAACCACATGTAAAGAAAAGCTTCAATTAAGGTGGGACATAACATTCGCGGCAGAGAAAACAGACCTGTTTTTAAAAATTCATAACTCAGTCAAAAACAAACATTTTTCCAAAATTTTTATTATTGTAGAGAATTGAACAAATTACAAGAAAACAAATTCAAAAAAATATATTTTTCACTCCAACATGGTTTTATAGAGATCCAAACTGGCGGCAGAGAAAAAACGGGGCCAAGTGGTTGCAGAAATTGTTGCAAAAATTGTCCGATCTGGAAAAAAATGGACTTTTTTAAATTTTAACAAAATTGGTTGTTATCGTATGGCAGGAGGTTTTTTAAATTTATTTTTTTTCAATTTTTGGTGATGTTCCAAATTTGAAAGTGTGTTTTTTTTAAAAAAAATTTTAAAAAAAGCTCGTGTCATACGAAAGCGAATCAAGTTTAAAAAATTAGGAATAAAAAAAATTTCTCCAAAAAACGAACCCGTTAGTGTCGCAACCAGTACGAAAAACATGGTTTGGAGATAAACGCGTTCAAAGTTTGCGAACAAAGAAAAATGCAAGGAAAAACAAAAATGCGCTCTCACAAATCTGGCTGTAACTTTTGAACCCGTAAGAATTTTTCCATGAATTTTTTTTCTTAGAATCTTAGGAATATTTACTAAAATATAAAATTTTATATATTAGCATTATATATTATGTATCCTTTTTGGGGTGCATATATCGACAAATGCCGCCTCTGATAAAGAAGATTCAATGAACATTTGTATGGATACAAATAATTTCATGGAATAATTTGTATAGATTACAAATAATAGTACATGTATTTTTAAAATTTCTTCCGTAAAAATTATACAAGTAACTTGAATAAATCTGTAAAAATATCGATAATATCAAATTTTCATTCAAAAAATTATACAAGTAACTTGTAAATTTGCAAATGTATATTCAAATTATACATATTCATCTATAAATATGTCCATTTTATCTTATTTTCATCTAAAAACTTATACAAGTAACTTGTATAAATCTGTATAAATCGATAATATGTAATTTACATCAAAACAATTATACAAATTACTTGTATAAATCTGAAAATAATTACCATCCAAAAAAATTATACAAGTAACTTGAATAAATCTGTAAAAATATCAATAATATCTAATTTTCATTCAAAAACTTATACAAGTAACTTGCAAATATGCAAATAAATATTCAAATTATACATATAAACCTATAAATATGTCGATAATATCTAATTTCCATCCAAAAACTTAACCAAGTAACTTGTATAAATCTGTATATATCAATAATATCTAATTTACATCAAAACAATTATACAAATTACTTATATAAATCTGAAAAGAATTTCCATCCAAATAAATTATACAAGTAACTAGTATAAATTTGTAAATTTAATCTAAATCTAACTTTCGTCCAAAAAATCTGTAAATACATTGATAATATATATTTTTTTTATCCCAAAAAATAATGCAAGTTACTTGTATAAAACTGATAATATATTGATAATATCTAATTTGCCTTAAAAATATTTTACAAGTTTTGTATAAATTTGTATATCTATAAATATGTATATCGATACATTTTAATTTTAATAAAAAACTAAAGAAGTTACTGGAAAAAATTTGTAAATAAATCTATAGTATCTAATTTTCATCCAAAAAACTGTACAAGGTACTTGTTTAAATCTGCAAATATATCGATAATATCTAATTGTCATCAAAAAAATTATACAAAAAATTTGTAAATAATTCGATTATATCTAATTTTCATCCAAAACATGTACACAAGTGACTTGTATAAATCTATTAATATCTTATTTTCATCAAAAAAAATTATAGAAGTTTCTTGTATAAATTGCATATAAATCTGTATCTAATTTTCATCCGGAAATTTTATACAAGCTACTTGTATATATCTGTATATAATTTTCATCCAAAAAATTACACAAATTTCTAGTATAAGTCAGTACATTTATGAATTTTTATCAATTTTCATCTTAATAATTTACAAGTTACAAATTTCTAGTATAATTCCTTAAATTTATCGAAACTTTCTAATTTTCCTGCAAAGAAATCATAATTCATAAATCTTTCATTGTCATAAATCTGTAAATATATCGATATCTAATTTTCATCAAAAAAAAATTATACAAGATACTTGCATAAATCTGTAAATTTATTGGTTATATATAATTTTTAGCCGAAAAAAAAAATATACATGTTGCCTGCATAAGTCTGATAATATTTTGATAATTTCTAGTTTTCATCCAAAAAATTAGAAATGTTTTTTGTATAAATCTGTAAAAATATCGATGGTATCTGATTTTCATCCAAAAAATTATGCAAGTTACTTGTATAAATCTGATGATATATCGATAATATCTGATTTTCATCGAAAAAATTATACAAGTTACTTGTATAAATCTGTAAAAATATCGATAAAATCTAATTTTCAACCCAAAAAAATTATACAAGTTACTTGTTTAAATATCGATAATAATTTCATTTTCAACTGAATGTATAAATCTGAAAAAAAATTTATGCAATTACTAAAAATCTGTAAATATATCGATAATATCGAAGTTTCATACAAAAAAATTTTGCAAGTTATTTGTATAAATTTGTAAATTTATCTATAATATGTTTAATGAAAAATGTGTACTAATTTTTTTTTTACATTGCCTTGAAACTAACAGCTTAGCTGCAAAATTGGCTCTTAGCTCATCAAATTTTAATAAAATCGATTTCTATTTGATAGAAAATATGTAAATTTTATCGCTACTTAAACTAATGACATGCCAATCGTTTAAATTGATTTTAATTTTTTTGCAGTGTACCATTTTCTAAACATTATCATATTCCAACAATAAGCAACAGCTTAAATGGGCCCAAACAAAGGACACTAGGACATCATTAACTAAAACATTGGCAGCAATAACAACAACAACAACAACACTAAGCAGCAGCAATTACAATAACACCCTCTAGAACAATTTGCACAACCAAGCATGGCCGAATGTAAATAATCAAATTAATTTTGCTCCAATTGTCTGCAAATTTCAACAAAATGTCTTCGCCTCAGCTGCTACTGCAGCAGCTACACTTGTGCTCAGCGGGTGTGTAGGTACAAAAGACAAAACCGACAGGACAATTGCCATCCATTATGAAATTCCCAGCCGCCAACATTGATGAGCGAGCATACGAATTTGGCAGCACTGGTGCAAATTGTAGCCATTGCTTTGTACGCTTTGTAAGCTCATCCACTTCGTGACTTTATTGCAGAGTATCTAGGTAAATGACTGCGTGTATCTATTGCTGCGTGTAGTTGAAATTTGTATTTTGTATTCAGCAGAACGAAATTTCAATCTACACACACACAGACACACAGCCACACAACAATTGCTTTAATTTGCTTGTATAAACAATTATAAATAAATTATAAAATGTACATTAAAGTGAGGCAGAGTAACGAAAAATAATTGTTAAGCATTCAGCTAGAAACGGGCGGAAAGCTTAAACAAAGATTTGTCAATAAGAGTAACTAGCAGTGGCGAGGGGTGGGAAGAAGCAGTATAATAGCAAAATTCTTACTATTTAAATAGTTTACTTTGAAATAAGGTAGCTTAAAGGAATATTTTAATTTTATGACGTAAAGGAATTTGTAGAGAATACAAAATGTGGGCGGATAGGGCAGCAATTATTTGCACTTTAGATTAAAGCTCTTTAAATATGTAAAGAGAAATTAATTTAAGGGGAAAAATCATAAGAATGAAGACGAGATATTGAATAAAAATAAAATAACCAACTCTGCAACTAGTTAAGATAAATAGCAGCTTCAAATTGGTTTCTACATAATTCATTTATTGTACAAAGGGCTGCATATCCTTTCTGGTCCTTCTTGAAATTAAATTCTATAATATAAAATTCAAACCTCCATTATTTTAGTGAATCGGAGATTCACTATAATTTCTGGTACATTTAGAATAAGGTTTTAACTTGAACGAAAGACATACAGTGCAGAACAGTAAAATTTGTCTCCTTGTTTTTGTACATTGTATATTTCCTTTATAATTCGACAATATATTTGAATAAAATCTACACTCAAAAATTATTGTTGTGAAATATGTGCGAAATTTTACACATCAATTTCTCCGTACAACAGTACTCTGTTCGTTTGCAGAATGAAAATTCTGACAAATATTTTGTTGCGAAGATATTGAAATATTTGAGAAAGTCATACTTTACTTCTCAAAATAGAGAAAAATATATATAAATAAAAAAAAATGTACAACTGTCACATTTCACTTAAAAACAAAATAGGCAGTTCAATTAAACTGTCGCGAAAAAATGTTGCAAGAGAAATGTTACGAGTATTTTTCACAGCGGAACAGAGTACTACTTTGACAAACATGTTGTGAAAAACTTCACACATATTTCACTGCTATTGTTTCTTGTATGTTGGTTCGAGTGAAATTTCACATGAAACTTAACAGAATACTTGGCTATAGGAATTAAAAATTATAAAATCAAGTTTTTTAGAAAATAAAAAAAAAATCTAATATACAAAAATCTCGTGTCACGGTGTAAGTGTTTTGAACGCTTCCGAAACGGCTGAACCGATTTATATGAAATGTTTTTTGTTTTTTTAGTAGGTATGAGAAAAGGTCTTCAATTATATTGCATCTTCATACCCACAAAGGGCGTGGCACTCTTTCAAGAAAACAAATTTTCGATTTTACTTTCGTCCATAATTCGTACACCAATGAAACTTGGTACGAACTTACTATAGACACCAGGGGCGCAACCAGGAATTTTTTTTGGGGGGGGTTTTATCAAATGTAGAATTTATATATAAAAACAAAACAGCCGCTGTAATGGCTGAGTTGTAGCGGTTAGTGCGTTCAATTTTTGCACTAATGGTTCCTTGTTCAAACTTCAGTCACGACCAGCACCATATTTTTGTTTTTTTTTTTTTTAATTAAAACGGTCACTGTCAGGGCATTTTGTCAGTACATAAGGTGAACAGTAGTGGTAGCGGTCGTTTTAAAATTAACTGGCTTCAACGTTGTTTAGGATCTGTTCGGCCAAAATATTTTACAAGCACCAGTTGAAGGCCGTTTAATGGATTTTTTTCTTGTTTGGCAGTTGTACGAAGGTTATAAGGCTTGAGCTAAAATATTTTCATTTTTGCTCGGGTCCAAATAAGGTCAGCAAAAATTCAATATTTTTCTCCCCACACATTCAGAAAATAATACCTACCTTTCTTCGATAAAAAATTTCTCTATTTTCGTTAGTTCAATTAGAATAAATTTTCAAATAAATATTTCTTCACTTATGGGAAATGAAAATATTTCAATGTCTCTAATAATGATAAGTATTTTTCTCGCACAAAAAATTCTCATTTATAGAGAAAAATTTAAGGAAAATGAAAACTTTTTACTAAATTTTGATAAAAAATTCATTGTGCGAAGTATTTTCTTCAATAAAATGAAATTTTTTTCAAAAATAAAAAAGTCTTATTCTCTAAAAACGATATATTTCTATATATTTCCCTTTTCCATGGAAGCTTTTTATCATTTTTAGGGATTTTTTAGTACCACAATTAGTGAAACGTATTCTCTGGAGAAAACTCTATAACATATTTGAGTGCAGAGAAAATTGTTCATCCATACATCACGTCGTGGTAAAAATACCCAATTGGATGGCACTAGCTTTAAAATTCGTCCTTTAGTAAGCACTAATCATGCTCAATTCTGAAAGTAAAAACCGCTAAATTTCTGACTCTTGGGATGAAAAACAAAGAGTCTGAATTTGAAAAAAATCGTTTGGTATTACTTGTCCAATGCGCAAATGCTGACGAAAACGAAATAATATATTTTTAACGATAGGTCTTTCCTACACTTTTCCTAAATCGGTTAATATTTGCGCAATTTTGAGGGATTTTCATGAAACTGATTTTGAAAATCCAATGGAAGATTATGAATAAGGTGTATAACTATATTTTGTCACTGGATGGGCGAACAGAAGAAAAATTAAACCAACATATTTTTACCTAATAAGCCATAATTCCTTAATATCTGATAATATTTAAAAATTTTGAGAAATTTTCTGAATTTTCTGAATTTTCTTTTAAGATAGACACACACCCTTCGACTGTCAAATTTGAGCTTTCTTTGGAAAGGAGGCATGGCACCGACCATACAAATAAACTTTTTGATATCGAATAGATTTGGATCTAAGTGTCGTATAACAATGAAGCTCAGTATGAAAAAACTGATTGGTCATGTCTTTCAATTATAAAAAAGACACGAACACTGGGAAATGGGGCGTGGCTACGCCCATGGCTCAGATATGGAAGTAAAAGTCACATAACATTGTAACTCAGAATGAATTCTCTATTTGGTGGTGTCCTGCTGGACAGTTCTAGTCTTAAGTTACTGGAAGACTAGAATATGTTTCGTACAGGGGGTGTGGCTCAACTAAAACGGGTATTGGACGAGGAGTGTGGCTTCACCCATAAAAGACCATTGGAGTCACTATTTGTTGATGGCCTGCTATTAACAATCTGGAATAGGCATTGGACAAGGATGGCAGCAACGTGCCGAGTACCAGCTTGTTTAATATAATATATGTAATTTTGATATTAAAATATATTGTGAAAAATGTTTTTTTAAAATTTAAAAAAATAATTAATCAAATTGCTGTTGTTTTTGAATGGATTCATGTTCTCATTAATGGCTTAAGCATTAAAAACGATCAAAAATTTGGCAGCAAATTTTCTTATTTTCAATCTACAGTATGAACTCGGTAAACGCAACTAATAAAAACCGAGGCTGTTGCATTTATTGAGGTTGTTGCACCAAGCAAGGAAAACATGAAGCGAGAACAATTATATATAGAGCGAGTTTTATGAAGTTTTAAGCAAAGTGCTTAATAAAATTTACAGTATTGAAATTATTCAATTCATTTTAATAAGATAATTCACTTATTCAGTATTAATATATTATATCTGTTTGAAAATATCGTTTGTTTTTGTTTGTACTTTATATAAGTTACAGTTTGTACAACAGCAATCTCTCGAAGTTCCTTAAGAATAAGAATGTATTTTGATGGAATACCATTTCTTTCAGCTTTTGCTTTAATGATATTGACGGAAAAAGGAACGTTTTGCTTTCTTTGTTTTAAAAACCATTTGTAGAGAGCCTTTTCCATTTTTGGATATTCGCAGGATTATAGAGTTTGCCGTTTTTTTGGCCCAGCTTCCATATTTCCAGCATATTTCAGAATCTTGTCTTCTTTTTTTTTAATTCTCGTGATTGTTGACTTGTGCACCTTATATAGGCTGCACAGTGCTTTTTTCGATACACCACATTTAGTTTATTGCAAAGTTTCACACTTTTGTTTAATAGTTAGCTTCATCAATGTTTTCGTGATCGCCATTACCTTTCATCAAAAAACACTACCGGGCAGTCGAAGTATAAGCAGGTACTCATTTTTTCTGTTAACGATTGCGCTCAAAGCAAAGGCAGCAAAGAGCAAAGAATTCGACGAAATAACTTCTTTAAAACGGTCAAGCTTAAAAATCCAGAAAAAAATAAAGAACAAAAGAGACAAAATACAAACTAAATCCCATCATATAGATATATTAAGCGTAGTCAGTTGCAGTTATTGAGGTTACTATTTTTAGCGAGTTGCACTTATAAAGGTTACAATGCTTTGTCCCGCTCTGTTGCAAAAATCGAGGAATTACGTGTATCGAGGGTTGCGGTTACCGAGTTTGTACTGTATATTGTAACCTCCTAGTAAATTTTTTTAAAAAGTCAGACATTCTGTTTATTTTGCAACGGTTGCCCTGACTATACTTCGGCAGTATTTATATCTTTTGTTTAGAAATGAAAACAATAAAAATACATTTTTTTCTATATAGTGATAGATTAATATATACCCATATTCCAACAGGAAATTAATTTGGTCCTTGGTCCACCTATACATGACATATCTATTTGGCATTTACTTATTTGATGTTAGAACCAATTTTTTGGCTGGTATGAAATGTTGACCTCGCTGCCAATTCATGCCAGTCAATGTTTTGGTGTCTTCTTAATTTTTTTAAAGTTGTTTTTAAATTTGTTACTGGTTGGGCTAAAAAAGTGGGCATTGCTTTAATTAAAGTTATTGCGGCAAAAAGTTCCTTAAAATTCTTAAAGTTGGCTGCGTCAAATCATCTTTCAATCAAATTTAAGCATTATCTTTTAAGCAAAAGGAAATTCAAATTGAGTAAGTAATAGAACCAGGCATGCACGTTAACGTTAATTTTAACGGTAACCGAAATATTTTTTTTTTTCGTTGAAACGAAATAAAAAAATAACGTTAATTCAAAAAACAAAAAATATTTATTTCGTTTCGGAGAAAACGATATAAAATTTTTTTCGTATTTTTCCCAATCAACCGTTGAAAATAACGTTAATTTCAACAAAAAAATTTCGTTTTTTTGTATCAGAAGACATTTTTTTTAGCATAGGAGAAAATTATAGAAAATTTTCGTTTTTCAACGAAACGAAATTTGATTTGATAAATTTTTAACGTTATTTAAAAAACGAAATAATTTTGATAATTTATTTTTCGGCGTCAATGAAACGAAAAAATTTTGTTGATTTCGTTGTGCATGTTTGAATAGAACATGTTTGAACGTAGAAACCAAAGGTATTCTTAGATATATCTATTTATTAACCCTCGAGGACTATCGCCTGGGTGGAATCCACCCATAAGGCTGAATTTCTTCGAGAAGTATATAATTTTTCATGAAAATCATTACTAAATTATAATGTTATCCTCATTTACTTATTCTATTTACTCGTTTAAGCTATGTGATATTTACATAAAGCCAGTTTATTAAAAGACTTGGGTGGTTTACACCCTCGAAAGTATTGGTGTTTCAAAATTGTGGGTGTTTTTCACCCACGATAGTAATCAGTAATGAAATATTTTAGATGATTGCTAATATAAAATCAAAAAAAAAATCACTAATATTTGCAAAAGTAACACCTACCCTCTCTGTACGTACTGCTATGAATCAACTTTGCCAGATACAAACTAATCTATGATGATATGTTTAGTTCACTTTTGAACAAAAATTTTACTTTGTGTCGAAAACAATTATTAAATAACTTTTTCTTATTTATATTTTCAGCTTTCCAAATCAGTTAACCAAAGGCGCATGGCGTGAAAACTAAAAAAGTTAAAACTGATTTTGCAGAATGCATTTTTTATTTTTATTATTTTTTTCTCTAATTGATATGTTCCTAAGTAAACCATTGTATAAAAAAAATTAAATGAATAACATATAAAATATTGTTGTTTTTCAGTAGCTGGGTATTCAATCTTTAAAACAAATTGATTATTTTTATAGTTTCATTTGACAGATGAGAAATGCAGATTGTAACTGAGTATGGGTGGATTACACCCAACGATAGTACTGACGTAATTGAAATAGACGATAGTTCTCGTCGGTTAAATAGTATCTTCACTCAATTAAAAAGCCTTTGACAAAAGCTTAGGAATTAATTGATATGAAAAACATTAATCGTATTGACGGGATATGCTTATATTATTTAATCATGCAACCATATGAAAGGGTACTATATTGGTGCAGTACAGCTTCGTTTTTGGAACTAGTTTGACAATTTTTAATTGCACTGAAAAATTGTTTTTGTTTTTTATGGTATCCAAGTAAACACAGACTACTTTTTCGCATAAAAAAGTTTAATAATGTGATCTGCAGAAGATTTTTATTAAAAAAAAATCAGTTTCAAACAATTAAGTGATGGATAATTTAAAAATAGCAAATCTTTAAAAGTTACTCAAGCTTCCAGGACCGAACAATCAAGCAGTTACTTTTGCACATTGTATTTTTTCTTAATGCAGACGAACTTCGTGCTTAAAGTCATTTTTTGCAAACTTCTGAACAGTTGTCATAATAATAGTCAGTAATTTCGTTTGCCATAAACTTAAGTTATTTTTAAAATGCGGCAACCGAAAAGTTTGTTTTGTTCAACTGAAAACTTCATTTGTAGAAAAAAGATTTCTTATGACACAAAAATTTGTCATCTAAAAAAATTTGCTCAAAAAAAGCGTTATGAAAGCAGAAGAAGAAGCAGACTGTTATGCGCAAAACGTGGGTTCGAATCCTGGCTGTGTAAGTATCAACAATTTTAATTTAATTATTGAAATTCTAATTCTGTTTCATGAAACTGCTTGGTCAAAAATAACCGTCAAAATAAATTTGATACAATCTAGAAAAAATTGTACATTTAATTTTTTACTTAAAAAAAAATTATTTTAAACAAAAAATCTTTGGTGTTCTTGTCGGTGATTGAACCCAGGTCAATCGAGTTCTAGACTCAAATGCCAGTACACTCGGTGAAACTTGAACTTCCAAAACAATGATAAAATTTCATTCAATACAGTTCGCAAACGAAGTATTGTTGGTAAATTTTTCAGTTGTGTTAAATGAAGAATTACTTTGCGTGTACGAAGCGGAAAATGCTGAAATACTAAAAGGAATTGCGCCGGGGCTTTTGGTTTAAAAATCTTCTTCATTTCGTTCGTCATTTGAAAGTTCCTAAAATTTTTTAAGGTTTTATTAATCATCAGCAACCGGATAAAAAATATATCGTTAGAAAAACTACAAAATATTCCCAACCCTGAGTTTCCCAATCACAATTGATCATAAGAAGCTCGGTCAAAGTCCTTTCAAGGGCTGAAATGGCCAATTTGTTTTTTTTGTTTTGTTTTTTGAGTTTCCCAATCAGAGTCCTCTTTATTACAACTTTGTTGCACAGTGAAATAATTTATTTTGCTATATATTAAGCAGAAAGCTCTAATGCATTATTTCGCAATAATAACATTAATAAATTTCAATTACTTTTGTAATTGGTTAATTAAAGGCATTCAAGCCATTAGTATTAGAAATGAAATGCTACACAAACTAAATCATTCGACCAACAAAACAAAAAACCAAACAAACAAATGGCAAGAAAAACTAAAACACAAAAAGCTACACGGTCGACAGCATGCAATGCGACTTTTCTGGGTGGTCACTTTACGTCAATTTCATGCCAAAGCGACTTACATGCCAACAGCAAAAACATTGAAAGAAAAAACAAAATCCGTCCAGTTTTTGCGCCAAGCAGCTGGCTGGCTGGACTCAACTGACTTTAGTTGGCTGGCAACAACCCATCAATTTAATGAAAAACGATGAAGTGCATATATCAAAAATCGCGAATGAAATAATAACTCAGCTATTAGGCTGCAAGCAGAGCCGAGCTGAGTGAGCAGAGAGTAGAAAATTTCATGCTTCAATGACTTGAATGTGCAGCAGCGATCTATGGCAAGGTTGCTGCTGCTTGTACAAGCTAGCCGAGTTGCGCGTGTCAGTCAGTTAAAGCGTTGTCCTGTGCAACCAGCAGCGATCGCTCATCACTTGTTGTGAACAACGACAACAACAACAGCATCAGCAACAACGACAACGACACTTCCAATTATGTGCGATATAAGGAAACATAAATTTGTTGATGATACCAGCGAGGATATTGATGTTGTCCAGGTAACCTAGCTAGCCTATAAAGCCCATTGCTTAGCATAGGCAATAACAGCAACTGCGACAGCGAGAACTTCTGCGACTAATAAACGTGCTGCTTATTGCCAAGATTTATAACATGAGCTTACATAGGATATGAGCGAGCCAAGTCAACTATAGCAAAAAAACAAAAAAAAAACAAAATTGCACTCGAGGTTACACACGTTTGTTGTTTGCATGGCTGTGTTTTATTTTTAAGCTTATTGCGCAAAGTGTATTATTTTCATGGCAAAACAACGTTGAAATTTATTACATTTTAAGTTATGGCAAAAATTGTTACAAATTGATTAATAAAGCAAAGTGAACGCTATGAAGGAAGTAATGGCTCAAATTGCTGAGAAAACTTGCAAAATAAGTGTTATGAGAACTATGAATAAGCGTAAACATTTGTTAATAAATGTTGCGCAACAATGTTGCTAAACGCAAAATTGGCTGTGAATGAAATTAAAAAAAAAGCTTTAACAAGACACTTCCAGCTAATTTAAAATATATAAAAAAATTTGAAAACAAAAAACAAAATCAAATCTATCGTTATAAAAATTTACAAAAAGAAGTATTCAACAAAAAAGTTCTCTATTTGTTGCACATGCGCTCAAAGCTTTGTTTTACTATTTTCATAACTCCCTAAAACGAGTGTGGCATTTTGTGTTATTTTCAATACCAAAAACTACACTCAATATTTTCCCTTAACTAGTTGTACTTTTATCTTCTATTCAAACAGCAAAGGCCATGCTGAAATCCTACGTAATTGAGACCACATTCCACGAAACGCGATCATTAAATATTCCCTGCACACAAAAATATTATTCAAAGGCCAACCTTAAAATATTCCTGTGACGACTAACAACTTGTTTACCGCATCACTAGTTGTTGTTGAACATATCTATTAACAAAAATGCTAGGTTTCTGTCTATTTTTTGTTTTGGTCTCTTTGTTGTTTGTATATGTTTTGAATGATTTGCAATTTAAAATTGTTGGCAACAGCAGCAGATAAAAAAGATAGAAATATGCTTGCATATGTTGCTGAATGCTGCCATTGCTCAGAATAACTAAGTACTCTACTTCAGTTGGCAGCAACTGAATAACGATTTCTAAGTACAGGTAGTCAGCAGCAGCACAAAATAACAACAGCAACATCTAGTCAATTGGCATGCGCGCCTGCGCGTTGCTATAACAAATTTTTATATGATTTTAAGAGACTTGCTTGCTGGCTGGGCAGCAAAAGAGACACCAACAAAAATAAACTAACAAAAGACGGGCAACACCAACAGACAGTGCCTTGGTTACCTTAATACAGCCATGCGTTAAAGTCTTGTCAACATTATGATTTTTTTATGCAACATTTATTATCGTTTCTGTTGCTTGGCATTCAAAGAGCTACAGCTAGTTTCTTAACAGCAACTACGAAGAGCAGCAACATTAAATTTAAGAATAGCAACAGCGTTAGATGATTGCTTCCACTTAAGTAAATACGAATAAATAAACGTTAGTAAATTCAGAGAAATGAAATTCACCATTTTGTTGTTGCAAAATGGAACAAAGACAATAACGAAAAATGCTGCCTATTAAAAAACCCTATAAAAAAAGTGCGGCCTATTTGTTGTAACAAAAATAAGGAGCAAAATTTCAGAAAAATTGGTTGAATGGTTTTCGAGTAATCATTTCCATAACAAAATAGTTTTGAACAAAAAAAAACTTTGAAAGTTTTAAGCTTCGAATTGACCACCTTAAGGGGGGACATGACATTGGCCGTTTTTAGAAAACGATCGACCGAAAAATTTTTACAGGTTCAAAAGTTACATCCGGATTAGCGAGAGCGCATTTATATTTTTCTTTGCATTTTTCTTTGTTCACAAGCTTTGAACGCGTTTATCTCGAAACCATGTTTTTCGTACTGGTTGCGGCACTAACGGGTTCTATATTTGACGAAATTTTTTTTGTTTTTTTTTTATTTTTTAAACTTGATTAGCTATCGTATGACACGAGCTTTTTTTAAATTTTTTCTCGATTTTTTATGCATTTTTAATGTCAATATTTTTTTCGAAAAAAAACACACTTTCAAATTTGGAACATCACCAAAAATAGAAAACATTTAAAAAAGCTCCTCCGATGACCAATTTTGTTAAGATTTGAAAAAGTAATTTTTTTCCAGATCGGAAAATTTTTGCGACTCCCAGCGCTGCTCCCACGAGGCCCCGTTTTTTCTCTGCCGCCAGTTTGGAGCTCTATAAAACCATGTTGGAGCGAAAAATATATTTTTTGAAATTTTTTCAATTCTCTACAATAATAAAAAATTTTGGAAAAATTTATGTTTTTGACCTAGTTATGTTTTTTTAAAAAAGGCATGTTTTCTCTGCCGCGAATGTTATGTCCCACCTTAAAATAACGAGCATTAAAACTATAAAATTTTGCGAATTTTGACCCATTGAAGTGTTATTTTGAGGAAAATACTACAACATTTTTAAAGGTGAAAATAAAAATTATCCCTTGAGGTGGGACATAACATTCCCGGCAGAGAAAACAGACCATTTTTTAAAAATTCATAACTCAGTCAAAAACAAACATTTTTCCAACATTTATTTTTATTATTGTAAAGAATTGAACCAATTACAAGAAAAAATAAATTCAAAAAATATATTTTCACTCCAACATGGTTTTATGGAGCTCCAAACTGGCGGCAGAGAAAAAAATGGGACCTAGTGTTTGCAGCGCTGGGAGTCGCAAAAATTGTCCGATCTGGAAAAAAATGATTTTTTAAATCTTAACAAAATTGGTCATCGGAGGAGGAGCTTTTTTAAATTTTTTCTATTTTTGGTGATTTCCAAATTCGAAAGTCTGTTTTTTTCAAAAAATATTGACTTTAAAAATTCATAAAAAGTCGAAAAAAAATTAAAAAAAGCTAGTGTTAAACGACAAAAAAAAAAAACAAAAATTTCATCAAAAAATGAACCCGCTAGTGCCGCAACCAATACGAAAAACCATGGTTTCGAGATAAACGCGTTCGAAGTTTGTGAGCAAAGAAAAATGCAAAGAAAAATAAAAATGCGCTCTCATTAATCCGGCTGTAACTTTTAAATCCGTAGGAATTTTTCCATGAATCTTTGAATCTTAGGAATATTTACTAAAATACAAAATTATAAAAAAATGATTAAAAAACGGCCAATGTCATGTCCCCCCTTAAGCATAGTACTCTGTTCAGTTTCATGTGAAATTTCACTCAAAATTCCATACAAAAAACAATAGCTGTAAAATATGTGTGAAAATTTTCACAACATGTTCGTCAAAGTTGTACTCCGCTCCGCTGCGAAAAATACTTGCAACATTTCTCTTGCAACATTTTGTCACGACAATTTAATTGTTGCCCATTTATTTTTAAATGAAAAGTGACAGTTGTTCAGTGAAAATTTTTTCTTTTTATATATTTATTTTTCTCTATTTTGAGAAGTAAAGCATGACTTTCTTAAATTTTTCAATTTCTTCGCAACAAAATATTTGTCAGAATTTTCATGCAACAAAAAAATGAATGTTGCGAGCGAAATTTCACGTAAGCGAACAGAGTACTAGGCTTTAAATGAAATACCTATTGATAACTATCTAATTTTCTAAATAAATTTTATAAAAAAGCATCCAAAAATGGTCCGATAACTCCAGTTTGTAGATCAAATGTTTGAAAATGGCCTTAAATGAAACATGGTAAAAAAAATCCTTGGGTTTTACATAATACCAAAATAAAAATGGTTAAAATAAAAAATTTCTCATTGATCGTACAATAAAACCGATATTAAGATCATCAGAATGTTTCAAAATTTTCCCTATAAACCATTGGCCTAGCTGATATGTGATAAAAATGGCCTAGAAAAGAAAGAAAGAAAGTAGAAGACTGCAAACTTAGCAAGCGATTCTTGAAAATTATTGATCCAATGCATTCGGGGACTGAG
Organism: Tetanocera ferruginea; assembly: GCA_958299015.1. Lineage (NCBI taxonomy): Eukaryota > Metazoa > Arthropoda > Insecta > Diptera > Sciomyzidae > Tetanocera > Tetanocera ferruginea. Next base: position 2,996,821 of record OY282644.1, read on the forward strand.
TACAAAAAATTTGAGTTATAAAATTAAAAATATGACGTTGTTTTAGAGGTAATGGTTTAAATAGCGGATTAATATGAACGTGTACTATGGTGCACATCTAAGGTGTACTGGAGTTTCTTGCTTAGAATTGAACGAAGAATCAGAAAAAAAAGGGTTTCAGAGGGCAAAAAAATTGTTCCGCTCTTATAGACAGAGCCGGCCCTAGAGCAGAGTCATTAAGGCTCGGGCTCGGGCAGGCATATATATAAAAAAATATATACTTTATATCAATCTATCACAAGTTATAAGGAACTACGAGACTTGCATGTATCAAAAGTAAATTAAAAGTATGGTACGTTTTATTATGCATAGTTAAAAATTCAAGAGTAAATGTTCAACCTCAGCGAAATTTTTTTGATTGAAACCTAAATTTTTCCTATATAATATTATGTTTTCAACTTTGAACTTCAAATTTTAAACCTTTCATGGGTTGAAATCAATGAATATTCAAAATTGAAACCTAAAAGATTATTTTTTTCAAACGTTTTAGTTAAATTTTTCATCTATTTGAGTCAAGTTTTTAAATTTTTTTAGTTTTAAAAATATTTAAACGAAAGGGACTTATTTTTCATTATTAATTTTTCAACTTTGTATGTCAAATATTCAATTTGCATAAGTTAATAAAACTTATTAGATATTTAAGGAACGAATTTTTCAACTTTTTTAGCAAATTTTTTCAATTATTTTGGCAAAATTTATCTTCATTCCTGAGTTCAAGAAGTATTTTAACTTAAGATACGAACTGATCATCTTTAAAACTTACTTCTTCAACTATTTTGGTGCAGATTTTCATCTTTATAGGTTGAAAAATTTATTGAAAACGTCAACATGTTTATAACATATTTCTTGCCATGAATGATGAAATTTTTTATATTTAAATTTTTATCTGTGTACGCAGCCTACTGCACTGAATTCAAATTATTTGAGTACCTACAGTTTCAAAAAATTATCAATTATAATTTTTTATCAATAAAAAACAGATTTTAAAAACTATCAATTGTTCGTATTTTTGTTTTTATTAAGGATTATATATAAAGGATTATATATTTAGCACCAATTTTTATTTGATTTTTTCAATTTATAGGAATAAAAAACAACCTTTCAGTTGAATTTATAAATTTTTAGGATTGAAAAAGTCAACTTTTATTTAAATTTTTTAGACTTTTTTGGTTGAAGAATTGGCCTTCTAGTTGAATTGTTATCTTCTAGCGTTGATAAAGCTTTTTGTTAAATTTTTCAACTTGTTGAGTTGAAAAAGTCAACTGAAAGTTAAATTTTTCAACTTTATGGTTAAAAAGTTGTTCTTTTAATTGTATTGCTAACTACTTGGGTTGAGAAAGTCAACCTTTCTGTCGAATTTTTTAAATTTTTTCTGTAAAATTTTTGTTTTTGAACTTAGCAGTCGAAATTTAGTTAAATAATTTGACCAAAAATTTTAATTGTTCTACTTAAATAGTCGAGAATTTCATATTATTTGCCTTTTTTTTACTTTTAGTTCTAAATTTTCTACATTAAATTAAGTTTATTCACTTTTAGGGGCGCAATTTTAACCCTTGACCAGGGTGTCACAAATTCTCGGGCCGGCCCTGCTTATGGACTCACATACCGAGATGGCTAAAGACTTAATTTTAACTTGAATAGACCGAGTGCACTCACATGGTGATGTAAAATAAAGCAGCATTTGAAGCACGGTAGCTTCAAATTTTTCAAAAACTTTTTACGGACTATTTGGGTTAATATGTAAATGCCTGAAACTCAAAATGAAACTTAATCATTTTTCTCAGGCTACATTCTTCATGCATAATTAGTTCAGTTATCGATCATGGCCAAATTTACCGAAATATTGTTCAAGGTTGAAATATTGAAAGGTCAAAATATTTAAATAACACATTTTCCAGATATGCCCATAGCACACTTTTTTCAAATCCATGTTATATAGCACCATCAGCCACAAAAGTTGAAGCATAAACTTTGCTGAAATCTCACTCTTACATAAGTGTATTAATTGAAAACACGTCAATAATAGAGATTGATTTATATGTGTTGTTTTTATTTTTTTTTTTTTTTTCAAACAACCAAGTTGAATTACAACGACCGTTTTGAATATGTAACGACCAGCAATTATTTTTAACAACATGCAACATGAGTTATCCTTGTTGTTTTTGTTGTTGTTGTTGTTGTTGTTGTTTTTTCATTGCTGCTGTTGTCACTTGTATTGCCTGCTGTTCAATTCTTTTGCATTTTGAAACTACAAATATTTGCACAAAAATCACGTGCACATAACAAAACGACACAGTTGTCAGTGAAGTGTCACAAAATAATGTGTCACTCCGTCATACAAATAAATAATACAAAACATTTATACAATACATACCAGCACATTCAGCGTTCATGCCATGCATTCGAAAAGTATTACAGTGCAAATTGGCCCAACATGCAAAACATGTCGTACAACGAACCAAACCAAATAAGTGCACAAATGGCCAAGAGCTATAGAGAGACAACGAGAAACAAAATAATTGTTTCGATTTGATTTAAAATATACAAACAACGAGAATATAAGTTTAGACGAAGCTGAAATAATTGTGGTTATGAAAAAATAAATTTTGGAAATAAAATTTCGGTAAGCTTAAATGGCTTTTAGGGGGGAGGGGGGGAAGGGGTGGGGAAGCATGACATTGGCCGCTTTTTGAAATCGATTTTATAATTTTGTATTATAGTAAATATTCTAAAGATTCTAAGAAAAATATAAAATTCTTCATGGAAAAATTGCTACGGATTCAAAAGTAAGCACATTTTGCTACGGATTAGTGAGAGCACATTTTTAATTTTCGCCTTTTTTTTCGTGGTGACCGTGGCATGCAGGTTAAGTGTGTGGCTTAGCATGCTCAGAGCCCGGGTTCGATCCCCAGCCGCGGCGAAAAGTTTTTTTCAGTAAAAAATTTTTCTGATCGGTCACCACCTCTCTGCAGACAATGGCAAACCTCAGAGAGTAAATAATGCCATGTAAAGCTTCTTGAGAACATGAACTTTAGCCGTTCGGAGTCGGCATAAAACATGTAGGTCCAGTTCTCGGTCAATTGTGTGCAAACATTTAATTACACACACAACACAATTGATCATAAGAAGCTCGGTCAAAGTCCTTTCAAGGGCTGAAATGTCCAATTTGTTTTTGTTTTGTTTTGGTTGCGGCACTAGTGGGTTCAATTTTTTAAATTTTTTTTTTGTATTTTTTTCAACTTGATTCGCTATCGCATGACACGAGTTTTTTTAAATTTTTTTTTTTCGATTTTTTTTTGAATTTTTAAAATCAATATTTTTTTCGCAAAAAACACACTTTCAAATTTGGAACATCACCAAAAATTGAAAAAAAATTATAAAAAAGCTCCTGTCATACGATAACCAATTTTATTAAGATTTAAAAAAGTCAATTTTTTTTCCAGATCGGATAATTTTTGCGACTCCCAGCGCTGCAACCACGAGGGCCCGTTTTTTTCTCTGCCGCCAGTTTGGAGCTCTATAAAACCGTGTTGGAGTGAAAAATATATTTGTCTTGTAAGTTGTTTAATTCTCTGTAATAAAAATTTTTGGAAAAATGTTTGTTTTTGACTGAGTTATGAATTTTTAAAAAGAGGTCTGTTTTCTCTGCCACAAATGTTATGTCCCACCTTAAATGATGCTTGATTTTAGAGCCCAACCAGTAATTTCACTTAAAAACCGAACTTATATAGTACTCAAGTGTATAGCTTTACGAAACCAATATTTGACTTTTCAGTAATTTTATATTGTTTTTTCTAATATCACATGAAACCATTATTTGTGAGAGAAAATTTAATAATAAATATAAATGACACCACAAACCTGTAACATTTATATATAATTTATTTTAAAATTTTTAGGTATTTGCTTCGGTTTTTTATAAAATTTTTATTTTGTTAATAGTTTTTGGCTTTCATTCTTAACAACAACAACAACAACAACATTTATAAGTGGCAGCATGAAAAAAGAATTATAATTTTGAAAATGTTTTCCAAAATAAACTTATTTCCGGAGAAATAATAAAAATTACAATTTCACTGTCTTAATTGGCTGCCAAGGGGCAATTGTAACAACAACAAAAATAAATTCAACAACACTAACAAAACTAACAACAATTGCTACCAATCGACAACACAGCTGAATGTAAACAATTAAAAAGCAATTCAGCAACATGTTGTTGTGCACCCGCGGTCAAGTTCAATTATGAAAAACCAGAATTAAGACAAAAAAAGAAAAAAAAAAAAAAACGCAACAACAAAATAACCAACAACACATGAAATGTGTGCTAACAAAATTCCATAAAACGCTGCGCATGCGTAGCATGTGTTAAAGCTGTTCAATGCAAGCTTGTTATAATGTATCTCACAGTCAAATAATACGTTAAAAAAAAGTGACGATGACAATTTGCTAAGCTTGTCTCATTACACATCAAGCGTTATATCAAAAATATATATGTACACACTCGTACATACAACTATGTAGTTAAAAAACTATTAAAATAAAACTCTTGAAATCAATAACGTAGCTGGTTACGCATTAGCTGCTAAAAATAGAAATTAATTACAGATCATGACCGCAAAATCATTAATCCAAATTATATTTGTATAACAACAAAAAAGAGTGTTGGTTTTTTTTTGTGTGCTTTTTTATCTAAACACCTTTGTTAGCCAGGTTGTGAAACACAAAGCTGGCTTATTTGCTTCAAACTCATAAGTTTCGGCAGCATGAGCCAAGCAGACACTTTAGAGCATTTAAGCCAGCTTGAAATGTTTTCCTTTTAAGGTTGTGTGTGTTGTTTTTTTTTTTTTTTTTTTCTCAAAAACATTACATTTGCTTAATTAATTCGTACGATAAATAAAATTGAAAAACTGACTTGAGTGCCGCCGCACACCATGAATAACTCAATTAATTCTCAAGCACGTTGTTTGCAGTTAAGAGTTTGAAGTAATGAGTTTTTTTATTTCACTGAAGCTTGACATCAGCATTCAGGCCTTTGAAGCCTTTCAATTAAACGCTGGGAACTATTTGAAAAAAATGCAGCTTGGAGTGAATTGAGACAGCCAGTTAAAGCTATGAATAACTATGAATATGTTGCGTTGAATGCTAACTGCTACACTCTAACCAGTTTTCTTATAGTCACAAATAACTCCAACTCGCACCACATGTCAAGGTGTCAAAATTATTTTTTACTCTAAAATGACCAACACATAAAAAAAAACAATTGCAAATGTCATTTTATGTTGACTGCATGATTTGCTGAAATATTGTGCAATGTGGCCAGATTGCCATAAAAGCTTTCAAATGCTGCTGTTCTACGCCACTGTCCATGCAACGCGTCATGTACTCGTACATTCTCATGTTAGCCAAACAAACAACGGCATGGAGGGAGTTTGGACGGCAAGCAGATGAACGTGTTTGTCATGATCATGTGTCCAACAAACGAAATTGATTTGCCTTTCGACACCTTTTGAATTTGTGAAATCTTAGTCGACGTAGTCGTTGTCGTTGTCTTTGGCTTCGTTTTTGTTGTCTTTGTTGCTGTTGTTGTTGTTGGTTGTTCCCGTCTTCAGCGTGCTAGATGTTGCTGTTGATGATTACCATGGAAAACACCATAAAATATAAGTGGATCTTATTTAAAGTCACATTCGTCACGTTGACGCTTAGATTATGCAAATGTAAATAAATATCCAGAGACATGAAAATACCATTTGATTGATGGTGAGTGAAAGAAAAAATAAAATTAAAAACCCATTTGGAAAAACTGTTGCCTAACATTCTACAATAAAACGACAAGTTTCTACAAAATTTGTTACAACTACCCTAAGTTTCGTATTTTGGAACCACCAATCAAGAATTTGATTATCCAAAATCGAAATCCCGGAAGTTAAGATAATAGTTATAATTACAGCATTGAAGCTGTCGTCTATCTATGAAAAAACATATTAAGGGGGGACATGACATTGGCCGTTTTTTGAAATCGACTTTTTTTATAATTTTGTATATTAATAAATATTCTTAAGATTCTAAGAAAAACAAAAATGGAATCATGGAAAAATTCCTACGGGTTCAAAAGTTACAGCCGGAGTGAGAGCACATTTTTCTTTTTCAACCTTTTTTCTTTGTTCACATTTTTCTTTGACCTTTTGAATTTTTGAAAATGAAAATTTTTTGACGAAATTTTTTTTTTTTGTATTTTTTTAAACTTGATTTGCTAAAAAGAAGAAAAAAAAAGTTTGGAGCTCTACAAAACCATGTTGGAGTGAAAAATATATTTTTTTGAAAAATGTTTGTTATTGACTGAGTTATGAATTTTTTAAAAAAGGTCTGATTTTTCTGCTGCGAATGTTATGTCCCACCTTAAAATGAGCCCATTTTTCAGAGTTAACTATTAGAACAGAACTCTTGTGAATACGATTAAACTGTTTTGATAGAAAATTTTTCCTTAAAAATAAAGAATATTCTGGAACACTTAAATCTTCATCTCGTACACGCAAAGAAATTTTTCGTTTACCGCAACTGAAAAATTCACCAACTATACTTCGTTTGCGAACTTTATTTGCCGCAAACGAATATTCAGTTGTCATCAACTTAAAAATATTCTTGCTTGCAACGAAAAAACATCGAACTTAATGAAATTTTATCATTGTTTTAGAAGCTCAAGTTTAGCCGAGTGTGCTGGCTGTCGAGTCTAGGAACTCGATGGACCTGGGTTCAATCCCCAACAGGAACACCAAATTTTTTTTTTTTTAATCAATGTTTTTTTAAGTAAAACTTATTTTGACGGTTCCTTTTGACCAAGCAGTTAATGAAACAGAATTAGAATTTCAATAATTAAATTAAAATTTTTGATACTTACACAGCCAAGAATCGAACCCACGTCTTCCGCGTGCCAGTCTAGCATGCTTCCATTGAGCTATTGTGATATATTGTCAAGAATGAATTTTTTATTTACTTAAGCTGTAACACATTCTTGTTTTTTTCGTTTATGGCAAATATTTAACATTTGTCATCAACGAAAGCGAGCTGTGTAGCAGTTGTGTGACTGCGCATGTGCTTCACAGTTGTGTGTCTGTTTGTTCTCAATCTTAAAATACTTCCTTTTCGTTGATGGCAAATATTAAACACTTTTCATCAACGAAATCAAGCAACTTTTTTGTCAGTTGAGAACTACTCGCTTATAACAAATTTATTTCTTTTCCTGCAAACGAAGTTTTCAGTTGGAAAAAATAAATTTTTCGGTTGCTGCAATTTAAAAATCACTGCCGCTTATGACAAAAATAATTAATTTCTTGCAACTAAATAACATGTTTCCCGCAACTAACCATTATTATGCCAACTGTTCAAACGTTTACAAAAAATGATTTGAAACACGACAAACGAAGTTCGTTTGCAGCAAACTGGCGATAAACGTTTTTTTTCTCTGCGTGTATGTACCGTAATTTTAACATAAAAAGTAAATTAAAAATAATTTGAATAATTTTAAAGAAGTTGCGTTTTTTACTACCTTTCATTCTAAACGGAATTTTTAAACTCCCAACCATCGTTTGAACCGACTAAAAAATTTATGTTAATATCAAAGACCTGTTACAATTTATCGTACACATGTTCCTGAACGCGATCAATAAATCAAATAAGCCAATGAAGGGAAAAAATTTGCATGCAAAAAACTTGATTTTTTGACAAAAACGAAGTTGTTTAATAGAACCAAGAAAGAGAAATAGTTTTTAAAAGTGCTTCTAACTTTTGAGTCGGTGTCCGGCTGACTTTTTCTCCATACAAATCGATCCGGCTTAATTTACACGAGACTTATGCATTTTTGTCGTAGAAGCTAAGTTTTCTATTCGTTCGCATGAAATTTAGCTGGCAACATTCATTTTTTTGTTGCGTGAAAATTCTGACAAACATTTTGTTGCCTAGAAGTTGTTAAATCTTAGAAGGTCATACTTAACCTTTCAAAAATAAAGAAATAAAATATATAAAAACAAAAAATGCATAACAATTGTGACTCTTCACATCAAAATAAAATGGGCAGTTCACTTAAATTGTTGTCAAATAATGTTGCAAGTGAAATGTTGCGAGTATATTTTACTGAGGAACAGAGTACTTCTTTGACGAAAATTTTTTGAAAATTTCCACGCGTATTTCATGAGTATTGTATGGAGTTTTTTGTGTGGAGTTTCGAGTAAAATTTCACATGAAACGGAATAGAGTACTAGACTTAAGATATTGTGAAAAATTTCATAAGGCCCTATGATTCCTATGATATCCCTATGATATGATATCCCTATGATATCTATGATCATAGATCCCTATGATCGGTAAAAAAATATTTATTATATCGTAAACCTGAAAGAGGACTGTATATTAACTTTGTGCAAACGTTTCTAACGCATAGAAATAAGCGAGTCCGTGCCCTCCGTGATCAGCGTGACCTTGTGAATGGATCTATCTATCCGTCCGTCCGTCTGTATGTTGTCCTTAAACACAGAATAAGAAGACAGAGTTGAGACAATGAAATTAAACTCGGTACACAATATCACATGGTTCCAAGAATATGTACCATTGAACATTTTTGGAATCCGCTCACGGACACGCCTACCTCCCATACAAAGCAAAAATTAAAAACTGCATAAATATGCTCATAATTAACCTACAACAGTTAAATTAGCTAGAAATGTGTATTTTTACATAAAAACAATACTTTCGAAAAATGGGTGTCATCCGCATACGGACACAACCACCTCCCATACAACCCAAAAATTGAAAACTCTATAAATAGGCTTATGTTTAACCTACGAGATAAATTTGGTATGCATGTTTTTTATAACAAAACGAAGAGGTTTTTGAAAAATCATTCGCCCACGGACACGCCTACTTCCCATGCAAACCAAAAAATCTAAAACTGCATAAATAAGCTTATGTTGGTCTTACAGAGAAAAAATTTGGTAAATATGTATTTTATAACGAAACGGAGATGTTTTTGAAAAATAGGCGTCATCCACCCAAGGACACGCCTACCTCCGATAGAACCCAAAAAATGTAAACTCCATAAATAAGCTTATGTTAAACCTACAGAGATAAAATTTGGTATGTATTTTATACCAAAACTGCGTTGTTTTAACAAATTGGGCGTAATCCGTCCACGAACACGCCTACCTCCCATACAACGCACAATAGAGAAAACACTTAAAAGACATTAACATCTGAGCTACAGGAATAAGACTTGATATGTGCAAATATTTAATCAAAATTGAAATGCATAAAAAATACGGGCTTCATCCGTTCACGGATACGCCCATTTTGAATACTATTATTGTATTTTGAAAAAATAGTTTTAGGGTTTTTCATAGTCGTGCTAGACCGACTTTAGATTTCTTTTAACTTGTTTTTATTATAGTTCTACTGGAGTAAACTAAAAACTTTTTTAGCAAAAGTTTATTGATTTTTCAAAATTTAATTTTGTGAAATCAGAGTGGTACATTAGCCCAAGAAACAATTTCATATTTTGTGTCAATAAAGCAGCTGATAAATTTCCGGTGACCTTTTCGGTGAATGTTCGACCTCTGCACGGAAAAAAGTGCTAGTTTTGGGATACCTTGGGCACGTACAGTGTACGAACGAAGACCGAGTGCCAGTGCTCATAAAATGTGATGAATTTTGACGATTGTTATATAAACAATCTTTTCTTCTTACTTTTTTTCTTCTTACACATAAAATGTGAAGAGTTTTGACGAAATCTTATTATATGAACAAACTTTTCTTCTAACTTTTGTTATTTGAAGATAGGAACAGTTTTATGTGGTCGGTAACGTTACATTTTTTAAAAGTTTGTTTGTTTTTAGTAGGTTTGCATTTTGAAAAAAATATTGAAATTGATAAAAAAAATCTAAAATAAGTGAATTATATTGAAGAAAAGAGATCATATAAACGACTTAATTCGAAATAATGTAAACAAAAAGTTGTCTTGCCCTTCAAGGAGCCAAAGTGAGTGTGGTCTTTAACGTTACACATTCCTACCTTTGTTTCTTTGTGCCAATTTAATTTTGTTCTGAGCGCGACTCAGGCGGAATGAGAATTGAAGCGCAACAAAACTGACTTTGATTTATATATTTTCCTAAGAAAAGGTATTTATATGAATAAAAAATAGCGAATTCAGAGCGCTACTTAAAACGCAAACACTTTCGCCGTTACTCCACAGAAAAATTTGACCAAAAGCTGTTAATTTTTTTAGTTTTGGAATTTAAATGGTATAAAAATGTTGAAATTTTAAAAGGATTCCAGACACATAACTTAAAATTTCATTTTCTTTATAAATTTTTCTGCTCAACTTTTATAAAATCCTTTCGAAACCGTGCACATTTTTTTTTCATATTAATATTCATAACATGCAGACGGTTATAGCAATGTCCAAAAATGTCACGCCAAATAGACAAAAACTACCAATGCACACATACCTCACCCACTCAATCAGGCGTCTCACATTGGGGTATTTGATCATCAAAGCGGAGATTAATTGAAAAATGAAAATTGGGATATCCGATTAATGTTTTATACCCGATTATTGTAGACAAAATTCTCCATCACTAGGCAAAAGAATCGATAACATATGTTGCTTAATTCAATTTTTGCTTTGTCTCAAAGTTCGTAATTTTTTTCGATTTTTTCGCGTCTTTACATAAAGTGAATTTTTTATATTTTCAAGTGCCAATTTTTCTATTTTTGCCATAAAAAAAGCCTAATATTATTATGGATCCTTCAAGTTCAGGTAATTTCGAACAAAAAAGCAGTTACCGGTCGACATTTACCTGTTAGAACTAATTTTAATCATTTATGGAAAAAAGGTCTAAATTTTAGCCATTCTTGAGAAGTATGTAGAGTTTTAAAGTGGTACCAGTCAACTTCGTGTTCTGAAATTTATATATTTTTAAAGCTTAGGAACTGTACTAATATAATAAACAAAAACATTTTGCGCGTTTTTGCGCCAATTCGATTTTTAACAAATTTTGTAAAAAAACTCATGTCGTCCAAAGTGAGAGAAGAACCGTGGCTGTAGTTTTTGTTTTGTTCTCGCTTTCGTTATCATCATCATATATTGTTGTTATTGTTATTTATGTTTGTTTATTGCAATATTAGTATGCACTCTACACAAAAATAATATGTGTGTTCTGTTCATTGTGTTGTTTGGTTTATTTAAAGTGTAGGGTAAGTTTATTTTGTCTTCACACTCGTGTTCTTAAACAATTTTGTATAACTTAATTTAAATAACAGATAATATGTGTAAAATAAGTTTGTAGTGTTACTTTACATTAACTATTATATCTATTTAATATGAATACAATTAGATGTGAGTGGTTGTGGTGGTATATTTCGGGTTACAACAATAACAACGGTAATGAAGTGCTGTTATATTTTTATTAAGTGTTAATATATAGGATATGTTGTTCGTCCTCGTTATTTTGGTAATTTATACAAGAAATATCACGCGAAGTTTCTGAATAATAATAATCTGAATTGTTTATAAATATAAATGAAGAATTAAAATTTCAAAGTTTTATTTAAATTTTTTTATTGTTTTCATTAGGTAAATTTGTTTGTAACAAAGGGGGCGTGGCACCGCCCTATTCCACCTTGGCTGTAATTCATACAGTACGATCAACATATATACCAAATCTCATCTTCCTACCTGTGATAGTTAATGAGATATAACCGTTATACTTTTTAGGTTATATGGGCGGTGCCACGCCCCTTTATCCAGTCACAACCAAGTATAGCCAAGTACTATTACACCGTCAACAGTACCACATTGGGAATGTTTCATGACAATCGGTCTATTATTATGGCCTGCATAGCGATTTTTAATAAGGGGGAGTGGCACCGCCCACTTTTCCAAAAAATTTGTATCATATGTCACTCAGGGATAACGTATCATTCTTATAGTGAAATAATTTTTCAAATCGGATGAGTAGTTTAATTGATCTCCGTTTTGGGGGTCCAATACCCCACTGTGCGTCTGTCGCATAGTTGTTGCACCAATGTTGCGATCGATTGTCGTGCGAACATGCAAAACTACAACATGCAGCAACATCATTCATTGCGCCAAAAACTTTGCCAACGTCATATGTTGTTTGTTAATTTTTTTTATTTTTTTTTTTTTTGTGTTCATTATTTTTAAATATATATTTGTTTTAAACACCTTTTTAATAAACACGAAGGAAAAAGTAAGCGTTGCATGTTTGTTCGTCTCGCTGTCAACCGTGTGTGCTAGCGCTTATTTGCTTGCTGCTGCGCGCGTTCAGACGCTGATCATGCGCACAAGTGCGACTTTTTCCACGTTTGCATATTTTATCATTTTTAGCCACTTTGTTGTTGTAACTGCTGTGGACACTTGCTTGGCCGTGTCAAGACATGGCTTTCCATCCACCAACACCAACAGCTAGAAAACAAACAGCCTGCCAGCTAGTGTCTCCCACCAGCTTAGTTGTTGTAGTTGTTGTTTGTTGTTTTTTTTGTGTTTGTTGGCATTTTCTAACATTTTCCAAACTAATGCCAAAAATGTGTTTGTTATTAAAATTGTGATCATGCAAATTGTTGAAAATTTCAAGCACGTTCGTTCATCTGCGATAAATGCAAATTCAGTTTCATTCAGCGTAAGTTGTGCGAAGTGTTGTTTACTTTTTTGTGGTTTTGTTGTTGGAACGTTTTTTATTTTTTTCTTTGCCAAAAACAAAGCGTTAAGAAATTTGTTTTCCGTGTGGCACATGTTTTAAATTTAAAACATTACAGATATCTTGCATTTCTGAGAAGCTGGTGAAATCAACTGTCTCATGCAATTGTTTAGCCATATGAGAGCTTTTGACAAAATCACTACAAATTGGATGACAAAAGCTTTTCAAACAAAGGCAGCCAGAGACATTTTGAAACATGCCATAAACGGCGACAATTTGTCATTTTTATGCATTGTTTCAAATGTAGTTATTTTTAAAGTCAAAAGCTGTTAAAAGAGTGTTTCAGCGTACTTGCGAAATTGTAAACAATTCACGGAAAAGCTTTTATTTGTACATGTTTTCATTTAAATGAGTACATGCTAAATTATGCTGGTAGACAGCAACGCATATGACTTATTTATTGAAAAAAACAAAAAAAATACAACGAACAATGAGCTGTGATGTGCTTGAATTGTGTGCTCACATTTCTCTAAAAAAAATTATTATGCTTCATCTTTATATAATTCTTTTTTTCAAGGGAAATATCAACATTATTTTTATTGGTTTGAGCTGAATTGATTTTTTGTCTACTCTTCGGTACCTAAGGGTGTGTTTGAAACCAAAAAATCCCTCTTGGCTATGAGCCTGAGGTACATTAACGCAACCAAAGGAAGGTTTCGGGGTTTCAACGCCCCAAAAATTATTGCAGTACCAAGCAAAATAGGATTAAATCAAAGTGATTCTGATTAGAAGCAATCACATATCTTATCAAATGAGTAAAAACTCCAAATGTATATTTCAAATCGATTCTGCATAATCTACTGAATTTTTCATGTTTTTTCCTTCAGAATAATTCTGAACACTTGAGGGGTTGTTGACAATACTTCGGTTAGAGTTCAACTTCTAGCTTGGAACCCACTAAAACGACTTTAAATATTTGTATGAAAATTGTTTCAAAAGTAATACAAAATCAGAAAGCCTGAATTTGAGGAAGAGCGGTCAAGTCCTTCGCCACCGACATGATCAAAGGAATTTCTTCTAAAATTGTTATTTTTCGTTCTTGTTTTATAATTATTTTTTAAACACAAACTAATCCAAACTCTGCAGGAATTAAGTTTATTATAAAGTCATGATGAGATTCAGTTAAAAAACAATTCCGATAGACTTCCAAAACTGTAGCAAAAATGTGCGTATTTTCCATCGTATTTTTCCGAATCTGTTTCTTAAAAATTTCTCTTGTCAAATATTATCCGTTTTTAAGAAATAAGAGCTTATTAGAAAAAAGATATTGGTTTGATTTTGTTTCTGTTCACCCGTTTATCAGTGATATAATAAAGTTATACCAATGAGCATGAATTAGTAAATGCTGAGTTAAATCGTAATAATATCTTTTTTAACGAACATTTTTCCGACACATTTTTACCAAAAGCCCACATTCATTAAAATTGGATTATATTTCGGCAAATCCAGTGTCACTCACGTTTCAGTCATAGCACTAAACATGCATTTTTCTCCATTAAACATAAACGCTTTTTACACAAAATTATATGAGTATAATAAGTCATAAGCTTACTATTATAAGTTCATGCAAAAAGTGTTTTATACATTTCGAAAAAACTATCATTGAATGGTGTGTCAATCACGTTTTCGGACGATTTGCATTTTTCGACTTCTTCTTACAAATTCCTTTAAGTCTGCGAATTGTTTGAGTTAATATAAAGAATAAAGTAATTTTTCGAAACGAAATTGAGTAGAAATTTTAACTGCAGAAAAATATTGTGCTTTTTCTAAGAATTTTAAGATTTTTTCATACACTGATTTTGTCACTCACGTTTCACGTCGGTGTCACTCAGGTTCAAAACAATTTTAATTGTCTTTTTTTGCATCGTGGTTAACCTGGTGAATTTTTTTAAGCATATTTTGTAAAAAAAATTTTTTCTTAATATTAAGGAAATTTTTATACAAAAAAGAAAAAAAATTTTATGGAAAGGATTATGTATAGCATAATATAGTTAAACAAATAATTCATAAACAACATAAAACTATTTCAGATATATATCATTTTAACAAAATTTATTCCCGGTCCTGCATCCGAATATGTATGTTAACCCTGAACTGTACGTAACCCTAAATCGTTGATCCTTACGCTCATTAAAAATCAAATACCGCGCCAAATTTGACGATATGACTGACCTATTAGCAATTCCGTCGAGGCCAAAGGCTAAAATAATGATTTAATTAGATCTTTTTAATCTTTGCTAAGTTTGTTTTCTTATATGAATCCGCACATAACTATAACTTTTCTCTATATTTTTTCATACGTAGTTTAACTGTCGGCTTTCACTTTATTTTGATGTTTTCGTCATCTTCTTTCATATCTAATACAAAAATAAACAAAAAAAAAAAATTAAATGTCACTCACGTTTCACTTCTTCAAAAGCTTTTTTAAGGAAAAATAATTGCGTCCGCTTGATTTAAAAAAATACAAAATTCACTAATCTTATATAAAAAGTAAATCCAAGACATACATTGTGCCAGTCAATTATTTTCAAAGATAATACAACTTATCAATAAAAATTGTTACTCACGTTTCACTCTTGAATCACTTTTTTAAATTATATTTTTCGACAGAAAATGATTTTTTAAAAAATTTTAATATTTACTTTTCAACAAAAAATGTTTCAGTTGAAAATATTATGTAACTATGCTTTGATATTTAAATCTCGAAGTACCAAATTACAAAAAATAAAAAGCAACAATTTTTTTAACTTTCTACAGATTAAAAATACTTTCAATAAAATGAGTTAAAATTTAGGGATACAATATGTTTTTTTCAAAATGCTTTTACCGTAGGAAAACACAAACAATATCCTTAACATTGCATGTGTTTTAATTGAAGTTAAAGCATTTTTGTTTTTTAAGGTTTAGGTTAACTTTTTCTGGATTTGCCGATTTGTGTAATTTTAAGATATTTTTATGAAACTGATTTTGAAAATAAAATGGTAGATTATGAATAATAGAATATTTTTTACTAGTTTCGGAAACCAATAAGATTTTGTTTTTACTGAATCACGTAGCTTCACTCGCAAAAAATTTGTCTTCGTATGTTAGTGTTAAGTATGACGATATAAAAAGTCGATTTTAGAGAAAATTTCATCGGTTAATTTGGTGGCGACAGACTCAAACGATTTTTTCATATTTAGGGTCTTAGCTTTTCATCCCAAGGTGCCAAATATTTTGTATTTTTAAAGTTTCGGAAATGAGCTTCATTAGAACTCACCAAAGGACGAATTTTAAGGCTTACGTGAATTGGTTATTTTTACAACGAAGAGGGGAAACATATGTATTGTGGGGAGAAAAAATTTAATTTTTGCTGCCCCTATTGGGACACGAGTAAAATTGAAAATATTAAAGCTACATCTTTAAAATCTTCGCATAACTGCCTAAAACCTTCGTATAACTTTCTTAGAACAAGAAAAAATCAGTAAACGGCTGTACAACTGGCGATATAAAAATATTTTGGCCGTTTAACAACTTGTTTCTAAAATATTTTAGAAGTTTCTACAAGTTTCTAAAATTGTAGAAATAGCGTACAGTTTGAACTTAAAAATTGTAATTTTTACTAAAACCTAGTACTCTGTTCAGTTTCCTGTGAAATTTCACTCAAATCTACTTACAAAAAACTATAGCTGTGAAATATGTGTGAAATTTTTCACAACATATTCGACAAAGTTGTACTATGTTTTGCTGTAAAATATACCCGCAACATTTCTCATGCAACATTTTTTCACGACAATTTAATTGAAATAGCTACCTATTTATTATAAGGCTAGTACTCTGCTCGTTCGCGTGAAATTTCTCTCGCAACATTCATTTTTTTGTTGCGTGAAAATTCTGACAAATATTTTGTTGCGGAGGAATTGAAAAATTTAAGTCATGTTTTACTTTTCAAAATAGAGAAAAAAAAAATGTATAAAAACAAAAAATTTACGACAAATGTCACTTTTTACTTCAAAATAAATAGGCAGTTCAATTAAATTATCGTGAAAAAATGTTGCAAGAGAATTGTTGCGAGTATTTTCACAGTGGAATAGAGTACAATATTCACACAAATTTCACAGCTATAGTTTTTTGTATGTAGGTTTGAGAAAAGTTTCACATGAAACTGAACAGAGTACTAGGTTTTAAAGTAAAAAGTGACAGTTGTCGCTAAATTTTTGTTTTTATATATTTATTTTTCTCTATTTTGAAAATTAAAGCATGACTTTCTCAAATTTTTCAATTTCTTTGCAACAAAATATTTCTCAGAAATTTCAAGCAACAAAAAATGAATGTTGCTAGTGAAATTTCACGAAAACGAGCAGAGTACTAGGTTAAATTTTCACATAAAAATAAATGGGCAGTTCAAATAATTTTTCGTGAAAAAATGTTGCAAGATAAATATTGCAAGTAAATTTTACAGCAGAACAGCGTCTACAGCCTAGTATTCTGTTCAGTTTCATGTGAAATTTCACTCAAATCTACATACAAAAACTATAGCTGTGAAATATATCACAACATTTTCGACAAAGTAGTACTCTGTTCTGTTGTAAAAAATACTCGCAACATTGCTCTTGCAACATTTTTTGACTGCAATTTAATTGAATTGCCTATTTATTTTGAAGTGAAAAGTTGTCAGTTGTCATACATTTTTTTATTTTTATATATTTATTTTTCTCTATTTTGATAAGTAAAGCATGACTTTCTTAGATTTTTCAATTTCTTCGCTACAAAATATCTGTCAGAATTTTCACGGAACAAAAAAATAGATGTTTGGAGTGAAATTTCACGCAAACGAGCAGAGTACTAGGCTTAAGGGAGAGATCAAATTTTGAGAAACAAATTCGATTTTTATATTATCGTTTTCTTCGACACTGGCCTCAAAGACAGCAATATTTTCTTCTGTACGCACTCTCCTCATTCTTCTCGGTGGCTTGGCATCCAAAAGAGTGAATGTAGACCGAAATTTGGAAATTACGTTCTTTATGGTGGTATCAGACGGACGATTATGTGCACCATAAAATTCACGAAGTGCTCTATAAACATTTTTAATTGAATACTGTTTTTGAAAATAAATTTCCACGATTTGGAAGCGTTGTTCTGGAGTTAACCTATTCATGATGATTTGCCAAACAATACTGAGTAGAGACGTCACTTTAAACTGTCAAAACAACTGTCAGACAATAGAGTAATCCATATTGAAAAAAAAACCTCATAAAAAACACCCTTTATAATAAAAGCATTTTGGGACAAACATATTCCGATATTCAATCTTGATTACAAGACTTGCATGGCTTGGTGGAAAAAGCTTACTGTATACTGGAAAAAGTATTGATAGCAATTTTTGAAATATTTTTTAATACTAATAGAATAATACTTTTAAAAACTTAACTTAAGGGGGTCGTTTTTTGACATCGACTTTTTTTATAATTTTGTATTTTAGTAAATATTCTTAAGATTCTAAGAAAAATTTCATGGAATATTCTTACGGGTTCAAAGTTATAGCCGGATTAGTGAGAGCGCATTTTTATTTTTATTTGCATTTTTCTTTATTCACAAACTTTGAATGCGTTTATCTCGAAACCATGTTTTTCGTACTGGTTGCGGCACTAGCGGGTTCATTTTTTGACGAAATTTTTTTTTAAATTTGATTCGCTATTGTATGACACGAGCTTTTTTTAAAATTTTTTTTGATTTTTCATTTTTTATGAATTTTAGAAGTTCATATTTTTTCGAAAAAACACACTTCAAATTTGGAACATCACCAAAAATTGAAAAAAAATTTTTACAAAAGCTCCTGTGATACGATAACCAATTTTGTTAAGATTTAAAAGAGTAATTTCTTTCCAGATCGAACAATTTTTGCGACTTCCGGCGCTGCAACCACGAGGCCCCGTTTTTTCTCTGCCGCCTGTTTGGAGCTCTTTAAAACCATGTTGGAGTGAAAAATATATTTTTTTTTAAATTTTTTGTTGTAATTTGTTCAATTCTCTACAATAATAAAAAACAATTTTGGAAAAATGTTTGTTTTTGACTGAGTTATGAATTTTTAAAAAAAAAAAGGTCTGTTTTCTCTGTCGCGAATGTTATGTCACTCCTTAACTCCAAAAAGAAACCTGGTTGCGCCTCTACTGAGGTATATCATCATTTTTCATATTTTCTTATTGTTAAACATAGTCATACAAATTTAAAAAATCATATTCATTACTTTTATTCAAGCGATTAAAAATGCAGTTTTTCAAACACGTTTATTTTAAAGTTATATGTTCTGTTTGATTACAAAAAATTTTTGAACAAATACTTGTAAATTTTCTTTTTTGCATTGCACAGCATCGAATACTTTGTTGAAACTGCACTAGTAACGGGTTGGGTCACAATTATTATGATTATTCTTACTATGAGTACTACTACGTCAGGTAATTTAGCTCTTAAATATTCACATTTTGAGTCAAAATCAGTCATGGTCAATTTGGAGTATAAAACTTTTCATATTTTTTTTTTATTGAATTTTTCTTTTAAACGTAAAGCATATGTTCATAAAAATAAAAAAAAAATTATTTTAGCTGCTCGCTAACATTGCACCTGAAATTTGAATACAATTATGTGTTACTTTGTATACGTTTGCCCAGCATCCATTCACGAATTTGAGGTGGGCTTGGCTGCCAACAATATGTTGTTGTTTTTTTTTCACTCTCTCTATTGTCGAATTTTTTTTGGGTTCCTTCACTTTGAACTGCTTGTAATATGATCTATTAAATGCAACTTTTTGTTGTTTTATTTTCATTGAAAACTTTCATTCAAAAATGCTAGTCAAAGCTTGTTTTTTTTTTTCTAAAAACTGAATGCTCTATAATTTGCTTGAACGTCATATACAACTTTCTATTGATAACTTTCTGGTACTAAAATATTTCAGGCTTAAATATAACATTCACTTCTTTGTTGTCATTTCCTGAATAACATTTGCGCATGTGGAAAATTTTTTTATTTTTACCAAAAATGCCACAGAGATTCTAGTATTTAGCCTTGGCTGTCATTTGTGATTGACAGAAGTTAATTATACTTCAGTGAAGTATTAAATGGTCATACCAATGTGACAGAATTAGGTCTAGAGCACTTTGACTATAGGATGTCTAACTTTTATTTTTTGGGTGGAATGTGTTCATCCGTTATTTTTGCTTTTTACTTTATATGCATGCCTTCCTGGCCACCAAAGTTGAACGCGCGCATTCAGGCTGTCATCATAAATTCAAATATTCAAATGCTGCCAATTATTCAAATGTCACTCTTGACCAAAAAAAAAAAAAACCAAAAGTATAAAAAAAATAAAGAGCAAAACCAGACCTATTCACACTTGCGTGCATTTCATTTGTCAAAAATTCTAGCATGTTTATCTATCGGCCTAACTAGCTCGCAGTTCACTCATTTGTGCATTTGAGCGCCTGTCTGTCGTTGGTTCAATTCATGTGTGTGTCGTTGTTGTTGTTGTTTTTGTTACTGCCGCTGTCCATGCATTACTAAGCAAGTCTTAGTAACATGGGTCAATTCGTTGGTCATGTCAAATGTCGTCAAAATGATTAATGTTTGCGAACCGGTTGTGACCTCCACATGCGGCGGCATGTGGCACCACATAACTAACGTCTGCTACGCGCGCTCATTGTCCAACATGTTTTAACAAAAACAAAAAAAAAAAAAAAACAACAAATTATAAAATTTTCTCTCTATTTATTTATATAAAATTTATGTAGGCTTTTCTATAAGTTTTGTTCTTTTATTTTTTATACAAATTAAATGCTTGTAATTTTTTTTCTTGCTTCTACTATTTTATGTTTTTGTTTTTTTTTTCTGAACATTTACGAGTGTAACGTGAGACAGGTGTTGGTTAGTTGCTTGTTAGAGATTCTGTTGTTTTGCCTGCTGCCTTAATTGTATTGGCCATTTTTATGCCTGTTTAATATGGGTTCAAGGAGTGTCTCATAAAAATGAATTTTTTATATCAAACAAGCGAATAACACGAAAATGATCGGTAGTAAAATTTTCCTATTTTTCTCTCAACTATTTCAATTTCTTTAACCTAAACGTGCTTAATTTTTTTTTTTTTTTATGTTTTGTTGTCCCTTAAATACTAGTTAGTTGGCATCAGTTTCAAAGGTACGCTCGTTTTTTTATGGTTTATTCAAAATAATTCCAAGTTTTATAGCTATGCTTGTTCTAAATATTATAGCTGTTAAAAGTTCTAAATATTCAGTTAATTACTTTTTTCCTAATAGACTGAAAACATTGCTACAAATGTTGCTACAGTTTTTATGGCTTTTATATGCTACGCTGTTGTTCGTTCTGTTGTTGAATAGAATTTGAATAATGTTTTTAGTTAACAATGTTTGAGTGTTTAAATTTCGTTTTTGTTAATTAAAAATTTTAATTTACCAAAAAGGCGTAAAGATAAGTGTTAAAATAAAAACAAAACAAAATACACGCACACAAATACATACATGCGTAGCAGCATAGCTATTAAGGTGCTCTTTTATGTTACCAATTAAGATTTTGATCTTATTTGTTTTTGGCATTTGTTTGAGATAAACACAATAAATATTGTAGCTATTTAATGCAATTAAATTTGTCAGTATTAATTTGTATTGAGTTAAAGTGTTTGAATTAATGTAGCTGAAATTGAAGTTTCGTATAGAAATTTCCAAAAAAAACAACCACACCTAAACATTTTTTCATGGTAGAGGAATTTTATGAAAGTTAATATTATGCGACAATTTTATATATTTTTTTTTTAAACAAAAAATTTTTATCAACGAAAGCTGGCAGAAGAAGCAAAAACTACTTGCGTATCGGCATTTTCATAGTTGACATATGACTCATATTTTAAGTTTTGGAAAAAAGAAATCTTGGAAATATCTCATTGACTCGGATATTATGTTCACGTTTTTTTATTAAAAACTTGTCAAATAATATTTTTGTTAAATATTTCAACCCTACACTGATTAGAAAAATGCTGTTAATCAAACAAATCATGGATTCAAATAACAGATTTCACTGTTAAATACCATTCAACAAATGAAACTTTCAAATCAACAGTCGGTTGACGACTGTTGGTCTATAGAACAGGAAATCCATATAAAAAACGTACTAATTGAAATTTTATCACTTTTTTTAATTTCATGTTTAGCCGAGTGTGCTGACGTGTGGATCTAGTACTCGACTGTCCTAGGTTCAAATACCAGCAAGACCAAAACTTTCTTTTTTTTAATAAAATATTTTATTTTTCAAAAATAAAAAATTAAATGTAATATTTTTCAAGATTGCAAGCAAACGTTTTTGAAAAAAGGTCAAAAAATATGATTTTAGGGAGTCGTTGAGGATTGAAATATCTGAAAATGTTCCTTAAAAAATTTCAGTAAAAGTTAGCTTGAACAAGATATGTCTTTCTTTTTTTTTTTTGATGACTTTAAATTAAAATTGCCTAAAAATATGCAATAAACATTTCTTCAGCTGATAAACTTAATTAATTTAAACATTTTTTTTTACTCTTCGTCCAAGTAAGTTACAGACAAATTTTTCCAAATGTGACTAATACTTAAATTTTAAAGGAAACATTTTGCTAGAATATATATTTTCTTAACTCCCTAAAACTTCTGTGAACCCAAATATGCCTTAACTTTTTCCACGAAAATACAAGCTTGTTATATGTTTTTTTAAATTTTTAATTTTTGTCCAAAACAAAGAAAATACTAAAAACAAGATACAGTTTCGATAGTATCGTAAGTTTAAACGTAGAATACCGTCTTAGTTGTAACCTCATCTATTTTGTCTCTTTGGTTCGATTGTTTTGTCCATTTTGCACGTATTGATCTTCCGAAAACGAACAAATAAATTAATAACACTCAATTAAGGACTTCTTATCGAGACCAAACAAACAAAATGACAAATTTTTTCGATCATTTCGTTAAGTTTGACTGTTTGAGTTCATTGACTTAGTTAAAAAGAAGGCGAAACAAATGCACTTTCTATTGGTGCCACTTTCGTCACTGCCCGAAATACAATTTACGAGCTACAGTCAGTTTAACTACTAATTTTGAAATAAAATTAAGACCCCGATTTGAGCACATGTCCTTTCCATTAGTGCCACTTTCATCTCAGTACGATGTTTAGTTTGCAAGCTACACTTTCGTCTCTGTCTGATTAATAGTTTGCGAGCAACACTCGCTAGTGCTCGCTATTGGGATCCAAATTAATTTGCATTAAGGGGGGACATGACTTTGGCCGTTTTTTTAAATCAAATAATTTTTTATAATTTTGTATTTATTCTTAAAATTCTAAGAAAAAAATTTCATGGAAAAATTTCTACGGGTTTAAAAGTAACAGCCGGATTAGTGAGAGCGCATTTTTAATTTTCGCTTAGTGAGGTTAATTTTTTGACGACATTTTTTTTTTTTGTATTTTTTTTAACTTGATTCGCTATCGTACGACACGAGCTTTTTTAAAATTTTTTTCGATTTTGTATGAATTTAAAAAAAAAACAAACAAACAAATTGGCCATTTCAGCCCTTGAAAGGACTTTGACCGAGCATCTTAGGATCGATTGTGTTGTGTGTGTTATTAAATTTTGCACACCATTGACCGATAACTGGACCTACATGTTTTATGCCGACTCCGAACGGCTCATGTTCTCAAGAAGCTTTACATGGCATTATTTTACTCTCTGAGGTTTGCCATTGTCTGCAGAGAGGTGGTGACCGATTTTTTTTTTTTATTGAAAAAATTTTTCGCCACGGCTGGGGATCGAACCCGAGCTCCGAGCATGCTAAGCCACACACTTAACCTGCATGCCACGGTCACCACAATGAATTTTTAAAGTCAATATTTTTTTCGAGAAACACACTTTCAAATTTGGAACATCACCTTAAAAATTGAAAAAAAATTTAAAAAAAGCTCCTGTCATGAGATAACCAATTTTGTTAAGATTTAAAAAAGTCATTTTTTTTCTCAGTATGGAGCTCTATAAAACCAAGTTGAATGGAAAAAAAAATTTTTTTGAATTTTTTTCTATTAATTTGTTCAGTCCTCTACAATAATTTAAAATCAATTTGGAAAAATGTTTGTTTTTGTCTGAGCTATGAATTTTTAAAACGAGGTCTGTCTCTGCCGCCAATGTCATGTCCCTCCTTAAACACAAAAATTAAAATTTTACGCCATCTATTGGATCAAAGCATAACACGAAATATGATCCAACTCGATTTTTTCATAAGAGTTAAATCTAACCGGATCACAGACGCATTTCGTTAAGTTTGACAGTTTGAGTTCATTGCCTGAGTTGAAAAGAGGATGTGATTGACATCTTGTGTTAAAATAGAGCACTCATTTCTAAGTAGTACATACAAGAACCCAATGAAGAAGCCTGCGAATCAGTTCGTGTAAAACAAAAACAATACAAGCAAAAACAACGAAAAAAAAAAACAAAGAAAGCAGCTAATGATTGATTTTCTCATATAAACACATGCATTTTTCTTCTTATATTTCACTATTTGGTGACTTTTATATAATTGTGACAAAATCCAAAATTAGATATTCATTCAACGCAGGATAAATCTGATATTTTAGTATATATATTATTTTTGAACGATAATTATAAAAGGCTGTAGGTATACCCTAAAGTATTCGTCAAAAAAGTTTCATGACCCTGAAAAAATCTGTAAAAACGACCCCAAACAAACCGCGCTATAAGACGCAATTCTAATTCAAAATAAAATCAGTAGGTACTGAACATTTCTTTATTGCATACAACACTGAAACCTTTTCGAGCAAATCATAAAATAAAATTAGGTCCTGAACTCTCATAACAGAAGTACTTGTAGTGTCCTCTATGAAGTACATTAGGCATATCTAGGTTAAGTATACTTTCTTCAGCATATTTCCGATAGTCTCTTCTGCCAAAATCCGTTGGTCGAATTTTGTGTTAAGTCTATGTGTTGAGCTGTACCAGGTGTAATGATACCACGGATGGTAATGATACCAGACTACAGGCCTGCTAGAACATTTTTGATAAATAACACTATCGTCATGCTATTCAAGAACTTAAACTAATCGACTCTTCGAAATACTTTCTATTTTGTTATTGGACGTGGGAACAATTAATAACTTATATAGATTTAAAAAAAAATAATTTTGTCATGTGGCTTCAATGTCTCTTATTTCATCGATAAGGAAAGGAAGGCGGAGGATTAAGCGTAATAAAAAAATAGTGTTAATTAAGGGGGAATATTCGCGGCTGAGAAAACTGACCTGTTTTTACAAATTCATAACTCAGTCAAAAACAAAAATTTTTCCAAAATTTTTTTATTATTGTAGATAATTAAACAAATTACAAGAAAAAAAAATTTAAAAATATATATATTTTTCACTACAACATGGTTTTATAGAGCTTTAAACTGGCGGCAGAGAAAAAAACGGGGTCTCGTGGTTGTAGCGCAACGGAGTCGCAAAAATTGTCCGATCTTGAAAAAAATTACTTTTTTAAATTTTAACAAAATTGTTTATCGTATGACAGGAGCTTTTTTTAAATATTCTTTTTCATGATTTGGTGATGTTCCAAATTTGAAAGTGTGATTTTACCATGACTCAATAATTTATAAGGTTATCCCGATATTTGACATACCCTTATTTTTTGTTAACAAAAAAATATTCTCTCTTGAAAATTAATGACAAACAGGGTTTTGTGGTTTCCTCAAAAAAATGTATGTTTTAGTGTTGTGTTGTGTTTTTTTTTAATAAAAAAGTATGTGTTTTCAATATTTTACTGCTTAAAAAAACAAAATAAGTATGCATTGCTTTCATTGAATTTTTTAAGGCAATAAATTCGTGAAAATATTTCAAGCTTGGAATCTGTGAAGTCGCATAATCTTTAAAAATCATCTGATGGATGCTTCCAAATACAAAAATAGCAGAAAATGTATTGATTAGAAATTTTAAGATATATTGTATTAAAAAATAGTAAAATATTCAAGCAGTTGTGGAATTTTTGTGTCAATAAAAATGCTCTCCTCTTCGCAACCAGTACGAAAAACATGGTTTCGAGGTAAAAGTGTTTAAAGTTTGTGAACAAAGAAAAAAAGGCGAAAATTAAAAATGCGCTCTCACTAATCCGGCTGTAACTTTTGAACCCGTAAGCAGTTTTCCATGAAATTTTTTTCTTAGATTCTTAAGAATATTAACTAAAATACAAAATTATATATACAAAAATCGATTTAATAAGACGGCAAATGTAATGTCCCCCTTAATAAACAGTTTTAATATCAAGGCAATGAGACGTTTCGAAAATTCTAGTTAGAAAATACAAAGCAATATCGGAGTTCCACTATTGAGAAAAAAGTTGTTAATTGTTTGAAAGTTCAATATTTTTATTGAAAAAATCCGTTTCAAAATCTTGAGAGAGCAATTTTATATAATAAAATTAGCTGGTACCCGGCGCGTTACTGCCATCCTTGTCCAATGTAAAATACTAACTCACTCTGATTTTCAATATTCTGTGACCAATATTTCTAAAGCTATTATATATTAAAATTTGTCTTCAAACTCAGCCACACCCCTTGTCTAATGCCTGTTCTAGTTTTCCAATAGCAGAACATGACCAAATAGTAACTCCATTCTGAGTTAAAAAGTTCTGTGACTTTTGCTGTGACTTTTGTACAGAGTCTCATTGATGTGTGATTTAAAGACAAAAGTAAATCAAAAAATGTGTGTTCTTGAAAAAGTGGCACGCCTCTCACGGGTAAGAAGGTTAAAACTACTCTATGACCTATTCTCATACCTACCAAATATTCATAAAAATTTCATTAAAATCAGTTCAGCCGTTTCGGAGGAGTTCAAACACTAACACCGTGACACGAGATTTTTATATATTAGATTCATTAATAAATTTGGAAAAAATATTCAAAATTCAAAAATAAAATTAAAACAAAACAAAACAAAATTATTAACAATATATATATTTACATACATGCATAAACATATAACAAGTATTATTAGCAAATATAAAAGAAAATAAAATTAATATAGTTAGATAGCTCAGATAACTCAAAGAAGGTATACAAATTTCACCGAATAGCATGTCCCTGGCGATAATGTTGATCTTGAATCAATCAATGTTATACATATTCCTCTAAACTCCTTTGATCAAATAATGAATCACTGACAAGTATGAAGGTTGTACTGAGTACAACTGTGTGACTTTTTCATGAGGTCTAACCAAGTAGATGGTTATAATATAATTTCAGCTGATGGGAAAATTTTGAATTAACCATTTAATTTACTTAACCCTTAGCTGCACAGAAATAATACAAAACTATGTTCAACAAAGCAAATATCAGCGCCCTCTGATGGTCGCTCACACACAAAATAAGCAAATAATATCATCATATTGAAAACATGCATGAATAACTAGGCAACAACAAAAACCACAACAACAGCAGAAACAACAAAAACTCATAAGATTTGGTACATTAAGCAGCGTTATTTGATTACCAGCGTTGCATTAAAGGCAAAAAAAAAACAAATTTATATATATATAACAACAACTTTTAAGTTATGCGAACTAGAATCAGCACATTATTAAGTGGGCGTGACAGACATTTAATGTGCAATGTGCGGAACCAAGCAACAGCAACAAATTTTAGCAACAAACTTTAAAACTACAACAAAAGATTGGCAAAAAAATAACACGAAAAAACCTTGCGTGCCTGGCAATGTTGTTGTTGTTAATGAGCTGCGACCCTTGCTTCGCAATTAGCCGCTGTTTTGTAGGTAACAAGCTCATTACCACAACAACAAAAAAAAAACAAAAAAAATCAAAAACAACAACTACTAGAACAACTTGAACTTGAAATGAAGTTTAAAGACTTATCTTTAAACTTGCGTTGTTTCTCGAGATACACTTCAAATGAGCTTGAAGTTTTAATATGTTTTCTTTGACCAACACAGAGCTTTATTTTATGTGTGCCAATTTTTAGGATTCTTTAAGACCGAACCACTAAAATAGAAAGAGCGGTATTAAAGATGTTGAAGTATTTTTTTGTTTTTATTTTTATTAATTTAATTAGTTTGTTCACGTTGTGCAGCGCCCTCTAGTTATGGCGAAAATACTTAATTTCTTCTACTGCTTGTTGTTGCTTGCTGTTGTTGTTGCAGCTATAGCTTTGGTGCGATAAATGATTTTATCAATATGAACATGAAGTGGGCGGAGATGAGTCGATAAAGCAGCAAGTTGGCTGCTCGGTACAGTGGAACAAATTGAGCTAATTTTAATTTCTGATAAAAATTTTGCTTCCAAAAAAATTAACAAAATAGCTCAATCCAAATAAACTCAATAATACTTGCATAAAATATTGCAAATATTTATTAACTATTTAAATCATTGCGACCACTGTGCAACTGACTGCATTGAAGTTGCGTCGATTACGCTTAACGACTGATTTCGCTGCATTCCGGCGTAATAAGTTTTTTTTTGCGCTCTGCTCAACATTTTCCCCATCATTTAGCCAAACAAGTGGACAACTTAAAGAGGAGAAGAAAAATTACGAGGCTGACGACAAACAATAAGTATCGCTTAACGCTTAAAAATAAAAGAAAAATAATAATAAAGTTGAAATAATCGTTACGCCCACTAAAAAAACAATGAAATACCGCAAGGATGAATGAACGTGCTAGCTAGCCAGTACTCAGTGCAGTAGTCGTTTAAGAGGGTTGGCAACTTTGGCCAAAACTTAAGACCATCCAAAGCAATGTTTCTTGTTGTTTTGTTTTTGTTTTCATTTTGCTAACATATGATTCGATAACGGCGATATCGATGGCAATAAATCATTTGTAGGTCGTTCAAGTGATTTTCGCCATGTTGATCATGTTGTTGATCGTATGTGTTGGCAACACTGTTTGGCAAGCAGCAACATTAATAAAAACAACAAAAACATGGTTGCGAAAGACATTCCCAACTTGTTCGTTGATGATCTTTTGCATTAATGCTGCTGCAGATGTTGTTCAAAATTTGGCAGATACCGTTTAACACTGACACGCCCCTGTGTCATAGTTTTTATTTTTGTAATTGGAAATTTTTAATAACAAACGTTACAGGAATAAAGAAATTAATTTTTTGTCAGCAGTCTCTGGAAAATATCATTAAGAGTTCAAGAGCAAATAAAACTAAAATAAAAACCAAAATAAAAAGCAATCCTATAACAAAAAGCCATGGAGAGAACGAAAAATCAAAAATAAAATTTTTCTTTGAATTCAAAGAGCTCATCACACAATAGAAATTAAAATCAAAATCAAAATCAAAATCAAAATCAAAATCAAAATCAAAATCAAAATCAAAATCAAAATCAAAATCAAAATCAAAATCAAAATCAAAATCAAAATCAAAATCAAAATCAAAATCAAAATCAAAATCAAAATCAAAATCAAAATCAAAATCAAAATCAAAATCAAAATCAAAATCAAAATCAAAATCAAAATCAAAATCAAAATCAAAATCAAAATCAAAATCAAAATCAAAATCAAAATCAAAATCAAAATCAAAATCAAAATCAAAATCAAAATCAAAATCAAAATCAAAATCAAAATCAAAATCAAAATCAAAATCAAAATCAAAATCAAAATCAAAATCAAAATCAAAATCAAAATCAAAATCAAAATCAAAATCAAAATCAAAATCAAAATCAAAATCAAAATCAAAATCAAAATCAAAATCAAAATCAAAATCAAAATCAAATCAAAATCAAAATCAATATCAAAATAAAAATCAAAATCAAAATCAAAATCAAAATCAAAATCAAAATCAAAATCAAAATCAAAATCAAAATCAAAATTAAAATCAAAATCAAAATCAAAATCAAAATCAAAATCAAAATAAAAATCAAAATCAAAATCAAAATCAAAATCAAAATCAAAATCAAAATCAAAATCAAAATCAAAATCAAAATCAAAATCAAAATCAAAATCAAAATCAAAATCAAAATCAAAATCAAAATCAAAATCAAAATCAAAATCAAAATCAAAATCAAAATCAAAATCAAAATCAAAATCAAAATCAAAATCAAAATCAAAATCAAAATCACAATCAAAGTAGAAATCAAGAAAAGAACACAATCAAAATTAAAATCAAGATTCAGATCAAGATAAAGAACAAGATCAAGGTCACGATCACGATCAAATTAAAATTAAGAAAAAATATAAATCAAGACAAAGATCTAAACCACGGTTGATATTAAACACAATATCAGGATCAAGATCGAGATAAAGATCAAAGTCGAGATCAAGATAAAAATCAAGATAAGATCAAAACTAAAATCAGTTAAAAATCAAAATCAAGATAAGATCGCAACCAAGATTATCATTCAAGATCAAGATCGAGATCAATGTTAAGATAAAGATCAAGATAAAAATTAAAAACAAGAAGAAGATCAGATCATGATCAAGATTCAAATCGAGATCGATTTGATCAATCGATTAAGATCACGATCAAGATCAAGATCAATATCAATATTAAGATCTAGATCGAAATTAAAACCAAAATCAAGTTCAAGATCACGATAACGATCAAAATAAAAATAAAGATGAAATGAAAGTATTCATAATCACGATCCAGTTCAAGATCAAGATCACGATCGAAATTAAAAACAAGATCAAGATCTATATCAAGATAAAAGCCGAGATCAATATCAATATCAAAATTAAGAATACTAAATAGATCTACATCAAGATCAAGAACAAAATTTAAATCAATATCAAGATCAAGATCACTATCAAGATCAATAATATGATCCAAATCCAGATGAAGTTCATGATCAAGAAAAAATAAAGTTAATAAAAATAAAAAAAGTAAACATAAAAAGTTAAAACAAAAATAATAATAAAAAATAAAAAAGAAAAAATAAAAATTTGCTATAAACTTAAATCCTGCTTTTTAGGAATTTTCTGTTTTTTCAAGCTCTTGTGTTTTTTTTTTCAAACCCAAGAGTTGTTAGAATTGTTACTGTATATTTTGTAAAAAATTTAATTGATTGTGTACATAAATTTTTTGTTGCATATCTTAAGCTGACAAGAAGCGTGGCGTCAGTCACGCCACCTACATGGCATCAACATGTTTTGCACACAAAAAGTTCCTTGCAAAAGTGCACACCACATTTTTTTTTCTCTAGCGGAAATTTCTTTTTTCTGGCCAAGATATGTTGCTAGCAGTAAACTTAGGCGGGGGTTTTTCTAAATGCTCTTATCAGCCACAAATGCTGCTGTATCTTGTTTGCAACGGATCACGATGTTTGTAGCTGCAAAAGCAAAAACCAAAATAAAAATAACAAAAAAGCGCAGACATGCGCACATTTAAGATGGTTACGAAAAAAACACATTAAAAATCCTGCATGTTGTCTATGAATTTTTACTCCTTTCATTCTATTTTTTTGTGTTATTTTTTTGCCGCTTTGCTACTTAGGCCAACAAATCTTAGGCTTTTTCCGAAAACTTTTAACGTTTTGGCAAAACATCATTTCGCGCGTGTTTCCACGAATTCCTGCACAGAACATTAGGCGCAAAAAAGTTTAGTTTTCTAGTTTCAGACGTTGTTGTAGTTGTTGTTGTTGGCTAGATAATCGTATATGTAAATTTGTCAGCATCACACACAAACGAAACACATCGATCGTGTCGACATGCATATGCCATTCAGGACTTCGAGGAGAGTGTGTGAGTGTGGAAGCGAGTGTGTGTGTGGTACTTCGATAATATCGGGCAGCCAACAACTTTGGTACCGTTCAGCGAATAGATTTTATCTAATCGTAACGGTTTCGAATTTAGTTTTTCCTACGAAAACAATTAAAAGGCTTCACATTAGATTCCGAATCAATGAAAAGAGAGAATCGAAAGAAGGTAACGCATTTTTTCAAAATACTTTTGAATAGTATTAAGTGTGAGAACAAAGTTGAACAAGATCTTAAGATGCTGCAAATCGTTGAAAAGTTGGAGCAAAAACTCAAAAGCAATTTATTTTTTTTTTTATAGTCTTAAACCATCAATGATAGCTAGAGAGCAAAATAGAGGCACAAAGCAGAGCAACTACCCGATGAATTTGAAGTATATCTTTGAAAACTGTGTCACCAACTAGCAATGTTGCTAACTGTAAGTCACATATAAGTAAATATCTGCTTATCCGCACTGCTTTAGACTACTTTAAGGGCTTCGCCCAAATTGTTCGCTTTCTCAACTCCATCTAATTAGATATTTTGTGCAAAAACATCACTTCTATGTAATTGAATTTCGTTGCTTTCATTGTGAATTTCCCTTTGAAACAATACGAAGAGACGGGCAAAAATCATTAAAGAAATTTAAGGAAATCAATTTGAATACTCCAACTTCAACAACAACAACAAACACAACAACAGTTGCCAACAACAAAGATGCACCACAACAAACCATGCTTCCGCATGAGGGGCAGCGCAACAATCATGCAGCCATGCATGAATGCCTGCATTGAACAGCGTATCCATCTCGTTTGGAATGTGTCTATTTCAATGCCAATGGATGAATTTTCCACACAATCACTTCGCGCGCAAGCCAGGCTATACAAATGTTTGTTGTTATATGTTGGTATTTCTGTCATTTCTTATTCTAATTGCGACCTAAGCTCAGTCGTCGAAATGATCATGAAAGCCATGTAACAAGCGCACATTTCTATGGAAAATCGTGATGCACAATTGCCACCATCTGCCAACGATGCTAGACGATGGAAGCCCATTGCAGCACCATGGCACCCAGTCACCACAGCATTGATGTGTGCGCGATGGTGTTAAATAATTGGCAAAAGTTGGGGAAAAAAAAAAATACCACAACAACGAAAAACATTCACCGCAAAGATAGACCAAGACAGTCACAGACAGTCTGACATACAGACTGCTGGACAGCCAATATACAGTCAGTCACCAAACTGGACGATAGACGCTAGACATGAGCAAAACAAAGCCAGACTTGGCGCAAAACTAAGCAATCCTAATGAAACATTGTAATCGAAAAGCAGCGCAAAGCGTGAATATGTTGAGGATTCGAAAGTGTGAGCGAATGTCTGGAGATTGAGATACTTATTGCTTGTCTATTTGTCTATTGTGTGCTTTTGTCTTATTGTTTTTTTTTGTTTTTTTTTGCTTTGTTAGAATAATGAAGTTTTGGCTGTTGAAATGATGATGATGATGCATGCCATTAGTGCTGGGCTTCCGCATCACTGATATCAGCATTTTTGTATGCAACATGTTTTAAGTTTCCACTCAAAAGTGTTGAAGCATTCGATATAGAGCAATTGGTTGGCATCAGGGTGGTGCGCGACATGCCGATAGCGCCGTTAGATATATGTGTGTCTGAGCTTAACTTGTTCCGATGATGATGCGAGATATAAAACGGTATCAGCAAAACAGATGATTTGGTGAAAATTACGCTCGATCGATGCAATGTCGCCATAGTGATAAATACCTTCCACGACATTTTATAAGCAAAAAAGGATGGGAAAGAAGGAAGTGCTTATAGAAAAAGTGGATGCAGCAAAAAAAAAATGTTGGTTATATGGGTGGAGTGGAGTATTTCGAAGACTAAAGCAGTCAATTCTTGAGAAAAAATAGAGATTTTAAGCATGGTTAAAGGGTCGATCTATAAATATACTTTTCAATTATTATTACTAACATGGAAATAAACAAATTGTTTATTCTGCTTCTGTTTTAATTCCAGACATTAACTATTGTTCATCACTTCTCTGAATAGTAACCAATGAAATCGTTACCACTTCAGAAGCATCTGTTGGGGTATTTTGCTGCTCTACCAGTTTTTAAAGTCTAACTATAGCCCAATATTTTTTTAACCATAATAGCCAAATATTTTTCGATTTGACAATTCGTTGGTTTAACGTGTTTGTGTCAACTGACACTTAATTAATTTGATACCAAAGCATTTCCATGTTCAAATAATGGCAAAAACGGTTCAAATCGGGTCAAAATACATGTGGTGATCGTTTCTTCAAGGTTTCTTACATACATAAATTTGTGGATATTATTGAAGATGTGTTGAAAATATGACTCTCAATTGACTCAATATAACCGCAATTGCAAAAATATAAAAAAAATAATAAAAATATAAATAATATATAAAATATAAAACATATGAAAAATACAATTTACAAAAAACTTTACAATATATAACAAAAAAACAAAAAATAAACGGCTATATTCATAAAAATGTATGAGCCTCTATAAGAAAAATATCAAAAACAGTATGCATAAACGTCCAATTACGACAAAAACCTCTTATTATGGCGGAAATATGAAATGAGAAACCTTCAATAAACTCTTGATAAAGCAAAAATTTTCAAAAGTGCTTCAAACTAATTAAAAAAATATGAAAACATTGCAAAATATTTCAAAAAATTGAAAAAAAAAATAATAAATCACAATTTTTTCGGAGCAAAACATAGATAACAAAATGTTTTGTTTATTTGAATGTCAAAATATTGATAAAATTGTGAGAAATAAACAAAAAATTATTATATTAATTGTCCAATAATGACAAAAACCTCTTATAGAGGCTTCTTTAATGAGAAACCATGAATAAACTCTCATCTGAGCACAAATACTGTTAAAAATACTTCAAACCATTTCAGAAAAAAAGAAAGCATGGCAAAACATTTCAAAATATTGAAAATAAAAATTATAAGTGACAATTTTTTCAGATATCAAAAATTTTTTGGCTGTTTGCATGTCAAAATATTGAAAACATGTTTCCCAATTTTATCAATATTTTACATATTGATATACATATGTATATATATTATAAAAAAAAAATTTTAATAAACAAAAAATTATTGAATTTATCCAATTCACAAACCATTTCAAATTAAGAGTGTTCCTATTTTAACAAATAAGCTGAGACAACATTTTTATGAAAAACAGAAGCTATTGAGCATTTAAAATTTTTTTTAAGATATTTTTATGAATAAGACCGAAAAAAAGTAAAAAAAATTAAACAATATCCATAAAAAATATAAACGATATAAAAACCATAAAAATAAAAAAAAAGTATATAAAATATTTAACAAATTTAAAAACAAAACAAAAAATAAAGAAAAATTTATAAAAAATTAATATATATAAACATTATAACAATACTTACATAACATATATACATACATAAAAGATTTTTTAAAATTTAAGTTTGAAATATAAAAATAATAATAGTAATAATATAACAATATATATGGGCATTTCCACCAAAAAGTCAACCGAGACGAAAAATTAAAAGTTCTTGATAACAATGTTTGATGTCTTATTCACATAAGGAAACAATCAAATTTAAGTAATTCAAATACATTTTACATTTATGCATATCTCATTGCGAAATATTCGGATGCAAAGAGCTCAATTGTGAAATATTGCTTATTTTGATAATTTTTTGGTATGTCTTGTCTTTATAACAGTTATTAAACAGAAACATCATGCATTGACTTTTGCTTGCTCAAATGTTTCTAGGAGTATAAAGAACAATAAAACAAAATCATAAGTAACCACGCAATGAAAGACAACGGTAAATTTTTGATTTGCTTTTTCGTTTAGTTCGTTGTCACGTTCGACATGCAAAAAGAACATTTTTACTCAGTGCGTCAGAAGAACATACAGTAAGCTGACAAAATAATTATCTTAAATTGAGTTTATTCATGCGACTTTAAAACAAAAGTGAACCGGTAAAAAAATAAAAAATTTTGTGTTGTTTTAATTTGTATAAAGTTGGTCACGAGCGACATGGTAAATGAGAAATTCAAAATTAATTTTTTTTTGCTTACATAGATTAATTATTAATGTAAATACGCACTTAACAAATTTTTATTTTAAATGTAGATGAGCACAAACAACGATGAAAAAAACAAAAATAGACACGGTACAACACTCAAAAAATACCAAGAGGTTTCTCTACGGTTTCTTAAGGTTTTGGGTTCGCTGAATCCAAATCTGAACTTAGAATTTTCAGGTCACCCTAGGTTTTCGAGCTACAGGGGAGGCAGAGCCCTAACCCCCTACTGTTAATTAAATCAATATTACCGACCCCCATACTTTTTCAAGAGGAACATTTTTTTGCCTTGGAACCCATCCCCTCCGTATGTGGCTTTCATACAAATTTTATGATTTTTGCATAAATTTTATATGAAAATTTTATTTAAAAAAAACAAATTTCATTAATATTAATTGAATACAAAAAATTTCCTTGAAATTAATTTTTATTTTTTTATTTTTAATGTTTTTATTATTATTTATTTTTGGTATTTCTTTAATTAAATGTTTAGAAATCTACATAATTATAAATAGACAAACAGAAAATTTGTCGAATTTCGAATATTAATAAAACTAGTTTTTTGTTTAAATAAAAAAGTTCACATAAAAAATCATAAAATTTGCATGGAAGCCCCCATACGGAGGAGTTAGAGGGGATAGGTTCCAATGCAAAAAATTTTCCTCTTGAAAAATAAATGGAGGTCGGTCATATTAATTTCATTAACAGTAGGAGGTTAGGGTTTTGCCTCCTCTGTAGCTCGAAAACCTAGGGTGACCCGAAAATTCTGACTTCAGATTCGGATTCAGCGAACCCAAAATCTAAGGAAACCGTTGTGAAACTTTGTTGCACAGTGTAGATGTTTATTATACTTACACAAAACCATACTCATGAAAGTTTTTTAAGTTTTTTATTATTATGTTTGAATAAATATTTTTGTTGACTTATGCATTGGTTCTTTATTTGTATTTCATTATAGAGCAGAAAAAAAAACAACTATGGTGTTCGAAAAAAGTGTCACGTGCGAAATGTCACGTGCGACCATCTCTTTTATTGAATAAAAAAAAATATAAATCCTTTATGTCTACAATGCTAGCAATTTTTAAGTAACATCAATGCACCACACTAAAAAAAAATTACATAAAAACATTGCTTCCCATTTCGCTGAAATCCGCGTTTGAATTTTTTGCCACGAAAACCACATCTGTTTTTGGTCACGTGCGACCACCTAGGTTTTTTGCTAATATCTTGTGAACTAAAAATTACCCAAAAATTGACAATACCAATAATTAAAGGGCTAATTGAGAGCTATAAGGCTCGCCTTTTGTTTTTTTTTAAATTTGTTTTATTATGACATTTTTTCACTTGAAATGTGTACAACAGTCACGTTCGCCACCATGGAAATGCCCATATAAAATGTCAAATAAATAAAAAATAAAAAATTTTAAAAATTAAAATATACAAAATGTTTAATAAGTTTTAACAAATACAAGAATAAAAAAAATAAATTATTAATAAAATACAAAGGGAATAAAAAGAATCAAAGAAAATAAAAAAAAAAATTTCAAAAAAAATATTTAATTTTCACATAACAAATAAATTAAAAATTAAAATTTAATATTTTCAAT
Organism: Tetanocera ferruginea; assembly: GCA_958299015.1. NCBI lineage: Eukaryota > Metazoa > Arthropoda > Insecta > Diptera > Sciomyzidae > Tetanocera > Tetanocera ferruginea. The sequence goes on from OY282644.1 coordinate 3,034,112, forward strand.
AACGCAAAATTGAAAAAAAGAATAAAAAAATGAGAAATAAAAAAAAATTCTTAAATAAAAATAAAAATTAAAAAAATGAAAAATGATAAAATTAAAACAACAAAAATCGAATGTCTAATACCATTATCTTGTATCGCGGTGTTTGTGGTCGCACTCCTACTAAATGGTTCGACTGATTTTAATAAAATTTTTGTCTTACTAGCGGATGTAACCCGGTGTGACTCGGTGTTGTGCCTCGGACACAGGATAAGTACGATTTTTAAAACTGCTCTCATGTTAACATTGTTTTAGTTATCAAGTTAATTTTTAAATTTTTTAAATTATTGTTTGTTTGGGGTTTGGCGCCCTCCGTCCGTCGATATGTTAAGTCAAATTTCCGTAAAACTGTACCTGCCGAACATGATAACAAAAAAAATGCCATCTTGAACGTCGCAATCTGACGTCTGGTTTCTGAGGAAAATGGTCACCCCGTTTAAAAATAAAAATGTCGAGACAAATGCGTTTATAGTTTTGCTAAAGGGGGTTTCCCATCCACAAAATATCGGAATTTTTCGTGGAAAACAGCAGTTTACACTTTTGATGGCCACCAAAAAAGAACGTTGGGGAATAATTTGATACTTTGAAACAATTTGAATGGGTTTTCAGATAATTTTCGACCGAGATATAGTGAACACCGCAAACACCGTTGTTTTTTTTCTAAAACGTTCTGGGAAAAGCTCTGTCACCAGTTTTTTTTTTCAATATTTGCGGATGAAAATATTACACAATATTGTTAGAATGCACTAAAGAATGTATTAAAAATCTTATTAAATTTCCTCAATCCAAACACAAAAAAAAAAATTCACAAAGTGCCTTTTTTACGCTGAAACCCTTACCCCGCCCTTAAAGCACCGTAAATGGGCCCGGCGACTACTACAAACCCTAGGTAGGTACAAAGGTGGGCTAAGAAATGTATCAAACAATTAAAATGTCATACCAAACTAAATCTTTTATTGTAAAATTGAATTTTTTTTTTTTTTTGGTTTAGGTTACCATTTTTTTAAATTATCATGAAAAAAAATCATGAATTTCAAGAAAAAAATTGTGAAGCTTTAGTTTGTTTACTTGTAATAGGTATGTTGGTAAATGTTTTTTTGAGGAAACAATTTTTTTAAATTTAAAAATATGTAAATGTTAGGATATACATTTTCATTTCAATTTCAATTTTTCCAAGCATGGGTTTCGACACCACAAACCATATTTATTTTAAAATTAGACATAGAGTTCACGCTCCTTATAGGTTTAAGTCAAGAATGATAACTAACTAGATTGGGAATTGCGCATGAGTTGCCTACGTCACAACAGATCTAATGTACAATTCAGCTGTATTTTCATTCTCTCCACAATAACACAAAAATGAAACAGGCATTTCTTGGTATTTCGAGATGCGCAGATCAGTGCAACTTATTTTATGCTGTCTTGATGCTATCTTGTTTTCTATTTTTCTTGGGTTTAAGTCATATACAAAAATTTAAAGACAACAAAATATTACTCGAACATCTTGAATACTTGAAAATCAACCGAAAAAACACATTATTTTTGGTAATTTTCATTTTTTCCATGATCAAACATTATTTAGGGAACTTTTAACCATCACCAAGAGTACCTTCAAGAACATAACTAAACAATAGCTTCTGAATTTGTTTACGTCGAACTCATTACAAACTTAAGGTGGAAATTCTGTGCTGTGAGCGTTAATGGGTTAAGTCGTAATAAGAATTATTATCAAAAACAATTTGTCAGCTGAGAAATATTTATGAATGGTTCTTACAAACAATTTACTCAACTTTTTCTTATCAATATCAACCTCAATATGTGAAGTTTTATTTTAAAAAATAATAATTTTAAGGAAGTCATGAAAAAAAAATCATAACATGTTATAATATTACTCTCTAAAGTTTAAATCGTTGTGATTAAAAAGGATAAACTAAGCTTGAGTAAAACGCTGTTCCAATTTCTGTTCATTGCAGCAAAGTTGTTTGCTGCATGTTATCAAATTTTATGTAACTTTTTTATTCGAGCCAAGCAACGTTCCCAGCACAAGAACAACGGCAACATTTTATCTATTAAATCCAAGCCAACAACCACAACAACAGCTACAACGAGGTGTTGAAGACAACATTGAACAATGATCTTGATATTGCTCATGCAACAACGGCAAAAAATTTATACTGTTTAGCAAAACTATGTTTCTTATGTTAGAATCGCCTAACATACAAACAAGAAAATTCATTAAAGAGTGGGCGTTAACAGTCTGCTTAACCCAGCTATTTCAAACAATTTTAGAAGATTTAACAAGAAAATTGCGTTCGTTTTGGAGCTCACAAAAACTATTGAGGGAAATAATTCGTGTTAGCTGAACAACGGAATAATACGAGTATGTCTGTTAAGTCAATAAAATCTAGAGATAAAAACTTGAAAGTTTTACGAAGGACAGATGGAAATCCTAACTAAAAATCGACTTTCCACCTCCAGCAAAATGTGGCTTACGGCAAAGGCGAAGTCTGTTGGATGATGGCAAATTTTTAATGGCAGCTCAATGATTCGCTAGGTAACATACAGACGCTGTAGAATCGGTTAAAGTGGCTATATTTTATGGAGCTAAGCAAACAATTGCTTCGTGCAACAACAGTAGCAGCGGTAGAATAATTGTGGCAAGCAGCCTGCAGTGCCAAAGAATTGTTGAGTAATTCTTGTTGAGCACCTTGGTATAGTGTTATCTAGTATTGTCAGCTATCTGAGTGCGATATACCTATGATTTCGCTATACTTTGCTGTGGCTAAGCGTGATTAAATAGTGGGTGTGAACAAAAATAGCAACGCAAGCAAGCGCATGACTGATTACTAAAGAATTTATGTTCAATCGATATGACGTGTTAATGGCTGGAAATATGATATGATGTCAAGCCATTCTTAAGACGAAAGTTACACCCATTGTAATGACAAGTTCAAGCTAAATATTATGAGCAATCATGACTTCATAAACACTTTGCAAATATTTCATAAGCAATGTTTACAAGATAGATATTTTGCTTGGCTAAGCTTGATGATGACTTAATATAAATTTATAAATCCAAATTTTTTGCCAAAATTTATGTTGCTAGAGTTGGTCTATTGTAAGTTTTTTTGCATATTTCTTACTATTTAAACTATACGCAAATGTTTTATATATTTTATTTAAATGCTGTTTTGTGCAAAACACTGTCTATTTTGACATTTTAAGCGACATATGGTAAAAGCAATAATACAATATTTGCAGTCTGAGATGCGGAAGTTGCGCGTTGTACGTGTCAACCGTATGAACGGAAGGGTGACACGTTGTCTGTCTAGTCACATCACTGAACGTGTTCCAGCTGCTGTTACACACTCACACACAATACGTTAGCTTGAAGAACATTCTCACATGGCAAAGAAAGCCTTTCGATGATGCGGTTAACGACGTGATTTTGGGCAACATTAATGTTGTTGCTATTGCTCTTGTGGCAACAGTTTTCACCGACACTGCCAAAGACCATGTCTCAACATTATCCTACCTGATGGCATTTGTTTATGCGCCATTTTCACGATGCAAGTCAACCGTTTATTGGAATCTAATGTGTTGTTGTAGACATCACGTGATGTTTACGTTTTCTATTTTGGGGCCAAACAATAGCAGAGCATATAATTATTGACAAAATCTGGCAACATCAGAGCAGAGTGCATAATTTGCAAAAGAAGTTGAGAAGAGTAAGAAAAGTTCTAAGCTACATTCATATACATAAGTAGGTTAGAAGAAAATGTTCACATTCAGGATAAAATTGCTTAAATTTAACTGTTTTTGAATAGTTGTTAGAGTTTTTCATATAAATATATACATATAGAGTTATTATGTGTGGGGATAACAGGCCCAGAAGACGGCTTTCCATAATTCAAGTCGACTTCAACCTCCGTGTGGTACTTTCTAGAAACAATTCTACAAAACATTATTTGAGGTGATACTGGTTATCATTAATATCATGTTGTCTAGCCTGATCGAGATGGGTAACACTAAATTTCGTGGTCTTAAGCCTAGTACCCATCGAATTTAAGTTTGCTTTTAAGGGTAACTTGTGCTGTATTTAAGCTTAGCCCTAAACTAATAGAAAAACACAAAAAAAATTGTATTGGAGCTCGCCATGGTGGATCTTATCTTTCCCCTTTTACCTCATAACCTCCTGTGGCAGAGGAGGCGTTAGAACCAGACGACCACAGTACAAAACAAGGAAGAGAGTAGAACTTCACTGCTAGGTAGAAGCACAGAAGACGTAATGCTTGCCTTCAGTCGGGAGACATATAACTTCTGTACTTCTTTGTCAACTAAACAACTTCAATTCTTTTGAAGGTATTGGTAGTGGCTCCAGAAAACAACACATAATCGTCGGAGCGGTCAAGAAGTACAGGTACTAGAAGGCTCTTTTTGTTCTTGAACAGATTGCTAGAAATTCGGTAACTGGCACCGTTCATGTCTGCGACAATGAAGACAAAAAAAGGTTTTAAAGCTATGGTTGAAGAGTACCCACAACAGGCTACTGAATCTACACTCAGAAAAAAATGCATATTTTTTTCCAATAAAGCATTTCTCTATTTTCAATAAAAGCAATTTTCTCTTTTTCAAATAAAATTTTCTTCAATTAGTATAAATTTTCATATTTTTGCAGAAATATTTCTTCACTTCAAGCAAATGGGAATATTTCATGATAATAATGATAAATATTTTTCTCGCACAAAAATTCTCCTTTATAGAGAAAAAGTTATTATTGAAAATTAAATATTTTTCCAATATTTTGATAAAAACTAGCTTTGATAAGTATTTTCTTCAATAAAAACGAATCTTTTCTAAAAAATAAAAAGTATTTTTCTCTAAAAACGATATATTTTTATGTATTTCTTTTTTCATAGAAGCTTTTTATCATTTTTAGAGAATTTTTAGGATCACATTTAGAGAAAAGCATTCTCTGGAGCAAAGTCTATACCATTATTCTCTAAATATGTTGCCTTTTTTATCATATTCCGAGAAACTTTTTTCTATCGCTCTCAGGATGAGAGAGTTCGAAGTGAGCAAGGTAGGCGATAGGTCATATGCAGACGAGGGACCAACGGCAAGCCACACGCCTACAGTGAGGCACACTCAGAAAAAAATGCATATTTTTTTCCAATTAAACATTTCTCTATTTTCAATAAAAGCAATTTTCTCTTTTTCAAATAAAATTTTCTTCAATTAGTATAAATTTTCATATTTTTGCAGAAATATTTCTTCACTTCATGCAAATGGGAATATTTCATGATAATAATGATAAATATTTTTCTTGCACAAAAAATTCTCATTTATAGAGAAAATTTTATTAAAAATGAAAAATTTTTCCTATCTTTTGATGAAAAGAAAGACTGTGAGAAGTATTTTCTTCAATAAAAACAAATGTTTTCTCAAAAATAAATAAGTCTTCTTCTCTAAAAAAGATAAATTTTTACATATTTTACTTTGTCATGGAAGCTTTTTATCATTTTTAGGGAATTTTTAGAATCGCATTTAGAGAAAGGCATTCTCTGGAGCAAAGTCTAAACCACTTTTCTCTAAATATGATGCCTTTTTTGTTATATTCCGCGAAAATTTTTTCTGAGTGTAGTAAGAGATCACCTATAGGTTGCACTATTTGATGCAAACTCCAGCAGTCATAAGCAGATCTCAGAGAAGTGAGTAAATATCGAAGCCAATTTGTCGGAGATTGTCATTGAGCACCTTCTCAACAACAAGGGTGGTTCTCTCCCCTCCTTTGATTCTACGGAGGCTAGGAGAGAATTCGAGAAGTGCGACGATCAGTTTTACAAAAAATTTCTGAGTGATTGGTAAAGGGTGATTTTTTAAGAGCTTGATAACTTTTTTTTTAAAAAAAACGCATAAAATTTGCAAAATCTCATCGGTTCTTTATTTAAAACGTTAGATTGGTCCATGACATTTACTTTTTTAAGATAATTTCATTTAAATGTTGACCGCGGCTGCGTCTTAGGTGGTCCATTCGGAAAGTCCAATTTTGGGCAACTTTTTCGAGCATTTCGGCCGGAATAGCCCGAATTTCTTCGGAAATGTTGTCTTCCAAAGCTGGAATAGTTGCTGGCTTATTTCTGTAGACTTTAGACTTGACGTAGCCCCACAAAAAATAGTCTAAAGGCGTCAAATCGCATGATCTTGGTGGCCAACTTACCGGTTCATTTCTTGAGATTAATTGTTCTCCGAAGTTTTCCCTCAAAATGGCCATAGAATCGCGAGCTGTGTGGCATGTAGCGCCATCTTGTTGAAACCACATGTCAACCAAGTTCAGTTCTTCCATTTTTGGCAACAAAAAGTTTGTTAGCATCGAACGATAGCGATCGCCATTCACCGTAACGTTGCGTCCAACAGCATCTTTGAAAAAATACGGTCCAATGATTCCACCAGCGTACAAACCACACCAAACAGTGCATTTTTCGGGATGCATGGCCAGTTCTTGAACGGCTTCTGGTTGCTCTTCACTCCAAATGCGGCAATTTTGCTTATTTACGTAGCCATTCAACCAGAAATGAGCCTCATCGCTCATCGCTCATCGCTCAGAAATGAGCTCGAAAAAGTTGCCCAAAATTGGACTTTCCGAATGGACCACCTAAGACGCAGCCACGGTCAACATTAAAATGAAATTATCTTCAAAAAGTAAATGTCATGGACCAATCTAACGTTTCAAATAAAGAACCGATGAGATTTTGCAAATTTTATGCTTTTTTTTTAAAAAAAAAGTTATCAAGCTCTTAAAAAATCACCCTTTAGTAGACATCTCAAAGGTAAGAGACGCATGGAATGGCTTAAGTCTTAAGCTTATCCCAGCACATTATATTCCGAGGAGTCCTCGAGGTGACATCTTGTTACCCAAGATGCAACTGGAGAATGATAGAGGATTTTGAGAAAATTTTGCAGATCGCGTTAAGGAGCTCTTAGGCCATAGGGTAAGTAGAAATCATTTGCTCCATGGTGGAGAAGGGATCTCTGTGGCCTTAGAAAAAAAAATCGTCAGGGCCTCGAAAGTCGAGTGGTTAGTTGTCTAGACTGCCAACCTATTGGTTCTGGGTTAGAATCCCGGTCTAGCCATAGTCCTACGCTTTTACGTTTATTTCATTCTTTCCTCATTTCTAATCAACTGAAATTAAAAATTCATCAATATATACAGCTTTGGAAGTTTTAGTTGGTGGTAGAGATGTTTTTGGAATGAGATTGCTTGAGAACTCAAATTGACTGAGGTAAAGTTATAACACATGCCTCACATTCAAATTCGCATGTTGATATAGCACTCCGCCACACAAAGAACATTCTACACTTGTTTCACTTGATTCCACTTTCTCTGCTACTAACCGATCTCCCCATTTCCGAACCAAGGCGGACTTGACTGAATAGGTTTGACACCTGAAATTCTTGGTTCAAAGATAAAAAAAAAATTGCACATATTACAAGGAAATGCTAAACGTCTTCAAAAAAGCTATCCGTGAAGAATACTTTGATAAGAATATTCCAACTCAATTGATCCACTTCAACAAAATGGCGAGACTTAGTAAAATTCTATGCAATGTATACTCCAGCCCTTCTCTTTTATACAAGTAGGATAGTACGTGGATACAATCTTCTAAGGCGTCGTTGGAACACCTTCTTGACACACATTTTCTCGACTGTGAAGATAGTAGTGATGACTCCTTTCGAAGGTATACATTGCATATGAATATTCCTTACCGTTATAAAGTACCAATATTCATAATTACCAAATTAAAAAAATCAACTTGAGAATTTTCCTTTTTGTGTTTGTAGGGGGCAAACTCAGAAAAAACTGCACCGCTTTTATTTGAATTTTCGCTGTTTAAACAAAAATTTATTCAGAACTATTAAAGCATACTCAGAGTTCCAAATTATTGAATAATGGATAAGTTCTTAGCCTACAAATCGATTTAAATTGAACTTTTTCATTAAGTAGAGCGCTTAGGTTTCATAATTTTCCTTATTAGGCTCATAACCCTCTTTATCACAAAGTAAAATATCTTCTGGGAAATAAATACATTCTCGTCCAATAAATCCTCTTCATGCCCCAATGGCATTCAACCAGTAATGCATTAAAAAATGAAAGAATTGATTACATTCTTCCTCTTGGCAATATTCACAAACTGTATGCGATTTAATTACACTCAAAGGAGAAATAAAGTTATCTGGATTCCAAAAGTTAGCAGTCACGAATAGGCTAAAAAGCCATGGGCCAATGGACTAAAGTGCAAAAGTGTATCATCATTCATGCTATAAACAATGGAAAGAATTCATTAGAAAACATTCATTTTAGAAACCTACTCGCTTAAACATCAATATCCAAAGCCCAACATGCCAACCTTAAACATGCAATAACAATAGAGTTCAGCTACTACAGCTTTCTCCCACATTCCCAGCATTAATCTATTAGAAGTCACAATTAAGAAAGAGTGACTTACAGAAAGAGAGATCAACGGAGACGGCTTTGCTTGAGGTTATTACGATGAGAGAACTCTACATTTTAAACGATGCAATGTCAAGTATTCTTCTCGATATTGAAGGAGCTTTCAACAATATTCATAAAGGTTAGTGTGTCCCAAAAAAATATTTGTCTTGCAAAGCTTTTTTTGAAAGCTTATGAGGTAAGGAATTTTTGAGATTTTTTTTAAATTTTTTGGAAGAGGTCGAATTTATAGGTCGCACTAATCGAAATTTTCCTAAAAATCAGTTTTTTCGGAGATATTTCAAATTGTAAACATAAATTGGTCCATAACACCATTTTCTATGCCTTTGAGTCTTCATTTTAAAAAAATTTTGTCCCAACCTTTACTACACTGTACAAAAAGTCAAAGTTTCGGCAATGATTGCGGTCATTTCGAGACATATATTCAATTTTTTTCGGGAAATTTCGGTACATTTATTAAAATGATAGAAATGATGGCCTTGTAAGAGATTTTTCGTCTAGTTTTAAAGCATGAACCGGAATTTTTTTCACATCGGAAGCATTTTATAGCATTATGATTTTAACAAAATTCAGCATTTGAAAGCTTTATAATTCCGTTTTGTTACTTGGACCACCTTGTCAGTTGTTGCAATTTAATACCGGAGTATTGAGTTAATTCATTTGCTATAATTTATTCAAATAAGCATGCATTCTATATTATTGCTTTCCGCTAGCATACTTTTGCTCGCTAGAACTCTTCTCTTCTCTATCTCAGTAGTGCATGTTTGTGTTTCTTGACTCATATTCAATAAACGAACGATTCAAGATTCAAGAATTTTCAGCGAATAATCTTCTGCACTACCAAACAATAGGAATTCTTCAATTCTTCTTCAAAGCACTTCTGTGTCTCTCGGAAATGTAAAGAAAACAAAGAGCTCGAATTCTCGAAAAAAAACGAACGAACACATTCACATACATATGCATGTAGAAAAAGAAGTTAGTTGAATTGGAAACCACTCATTGCGCATAGATGGTATTTTTTGCAGCAGCGAGAAAAGCAGCGATTGCAGCGCCCTCTAATAGGATATGCAAATCGAATCGCATGTAAACACAACAGAAGTACGAATAATTCGCATCTTGTTTATGTGGAATGAAAAAAAAAAAACAAAAATTGTGCAGCAGCAGTAATGCATAGAAAACAATAACAACAACAACAACAACAACAACAACAACAACAACAACAACAACAACAAACGCAATGCAACATACAAGGATTTGAACACACACGCTCTTGACTTGGGATACACCGTAAAAAAGCTACACTCAGACAGCTACATTTTATTAAGCTTTTAGCACGTAATGTACTAAATTTTTTACACTCAAAAAATATAATTTTACGATATTTAAACTTTTCTTTGAAATTAAAATTACAAACTAAACAGATTTTAAACTTAAATTCAACCTTTTACTAAAACAGATTTGACTAAACAGATTTGTTACTTAAAATTCAACCTTTTACATTTCAAATTTAACTTTTTTCCAAATTAAATTTTTATAAGTATAAAAAAACTTTTTAGAAATCAAAAAAAGTTTTCCATTAATTCAAAATCTTGCAGTTTAATTCACTTTTGACTAAACAGATTTGACTAAACAGATTTGTAACTTAAAATTCAACTTTTTACATTTCAAATTTAACTTTTTTCCAAATTAATTTTTTATAAGTAAAAAAAAACTTTTTAGAAATCAAAAAAAGTTTTCCATTAATTCAACCTCTTACAGTTTAATCTGAAATGAATCAAGTTTAATTTGATTTTTAAAAAGTTTAATTTGAACTGTAAAAACTTGAATTTAAAGTGTAAAAAGTGAAATTTGAAATGAAAATCCACTTTTTCACTTGATATGTAAAAGTTTGAATTTGAAGTTAAAAACCGGTATTTAGCATGCATGAAATTCTTCAAATCGAAGCAAAATTTTGAAAATACTCGGAGTATTACTGAGAGTGCTTCTCAACTAGCAAAAATGGTTTCAATTTCGAATTGTAGAGTATGATCATGAGTAGAGTAGAGTATAGTAGAGTTGCATTATATCTCATAAGTTATGCGTTGAAATTTTTATAAATATTAATTTTATGCACAGTTATTTCTGGAATTGTTTTTGCCATAACTAAGAAAGACGAAAATTTTTAACAAATTGAAACAAGCATGTTAAACATTTTCTGCTTTTACTCAAGTTAAAGAAATATGTTTTCAGTGTAAAATTCGCTAAATTCGAAAAAGCATTTTTCGCTGCGTTCGTTGAAGGTCTGGCTCGAATTTCATTTTATAAACAAATTCGATATACTTGCCTCGCCAGCCCTTTCACACCCCCAACTTCCATGTCTTTTTTGAAGTAAGCTTTTGCTGATTCTATCTTCTTCTTCTGCCTTTATTCATTATTTGGCAAATGCTTCTTGGCTTTTAGTCCATGTTGTTTGAATCCTGTTTTGCTATCCTTTTGGCTGCGGCATTGATGTAAAGTGCCTGACGGACGTATCTGTCGACATCGACACGTACATGACGACAACAGCAACAGCAACAGCAACAATTTTACACAACTACAACAATACAAAGCAATTCAATCGCAGCGCAGAAACTCACTCAACGTTTCTCCTGTCTCCTCCATGCCTGCAACCATGTTCGATTCGGTTTAGTTGTGCAATTTCTGATGCGTCCGGGTATGTTCAGTGCGACAAATGCAATTTATTCGATTTACTTGTTGACATGACACTTTTTAGCACTCTTCAAATTTACTTTCTTCCGCTCTTGCTGCTCCGATTTAAGCTTCTGTGCTAAAAGTGAATACCTCTAACAAGATTGCGTCTTATCAGCGCGCGCGAATGCGTCATTATTTGTGAAGTGAAAAATTGTTGAAAATGTAATGGTTGACAATGTTGTGTGTAGTGTACATTTATTGCTGTAAATGTAAATGGATGGATTTTGTAAAAATTGCATTTTTGCTTTTAACAAAATGTTGTTTATGTAGATAAAGATGCGGCAAGAAATTAATGTCAAAGGAGATGTTATTGAAATGACAATATGTGGCAATGACAGAGACGAAGCAATAAAGCTTTTATGGGTAATGTTGTAACTATGATCAGCGTAGAACTTTTGAAAAAAAAAAAAAAAAAAAATTTTTAAAATTTGTTTTAATAAAGTGGGTGACACTTAAAACGAAAGATCCTTAAAGAAACCTTGTTCAAATCATAACAGACATTTAATGAGCCAAAAATAAGCCTAGTAAGTAATTGAGACCAACATTTAAAAGAAATAAAAAATTGACTCAAGCTAAACAGCAATGCTGTTAAAATGCATGTGGGTGACGCTGCATAAAATATACGGCAACTGCAATTTTAACGAAATTATAAAGTTGTCAACTTCTATAAACATATTTGAACTTATATTGATAATAATTTATGTTGCACAGGCATTTTTCCCAAAAAGTGGGTGACACTTAAAATGGAAATTTGTTTTTTTTTAAACTTTTTTAAATTTTACAGATATTTTATAAATCACTGAGACCAAACGTAGCATAAATAACCATGTAAGTCCATCGGACCAGCATTATTGCGGACCAGCATTACAGCATTACGGTGCATGAAATATTCATCTGTATTCATCATATGCATCATATTCAACGGTTTTGAAAATGTATCAAAATATTTTTATTCAGCCTTAAATTGATGAATATTTTTATTATAAAGCATTTTTTTTTAAAGTGGGTGACACTTAATATAAAAGCTTATATAATTGAAATATTTTTTAAATTAATTCAGCTTTTACCTTAGCCAAAAATTAAGCCCTACAAATACAATTTTCGAAGAATATGCATTAAACGTTAGATATGGGTGACACTGCACAAAATATGCAACCGAAATTTTTAAAATGCGTTAAAATGTATCAAAATGTTTTTATTTAAGTTTATATTGATGTATTTTTAAATTATAAAGGCTTTTCCAAAAATTGGGTGACACTAAAATAAAAGCCAAAACTAAACCAAGAGATAATATTTTCCAAAAATCATTAACCATAACTGAATATCATAATAGAGCACGTTAGATATGGGTGACCATTAGCCATTAACCATAACTGAACCATTAATCATAACTGAACAGCATAAAAGAGTAGCTAAGATATGTATGACACTGCATAGAAGATGTATTTGAAATCTTTAAATCGTTGAAAATGCATCCAAATACTATTATTTAACCTTATATTGATAAATCTTTACATTGTAAGAATTTTTTAAAAAAGTGGGTGACACTAAAAATTAAAGCTGTTCATTGAAATCCTTTTTAAATGAATCAACATTTTGCATAAGCCATAAAATATACATAAATATTAAAAAAAAATTCCAAAAATAACCTCTAATCATAACTTATCGGCATTTATGTAGACATAGTTATGGGTGACGCTGCATAAAGTATGTGACTGAACCCTTCAGGACATTAAAAATTTATCAAAATGCTTTTATTTAACTTTATATTCATAAAGTATTCTATTAAAAACGATTTTGAAAAAATGGGTGACACTTCAAATAAAAGCTGCTTATTGAAACGTTTTTTAAATTAATTAAAATTATGCACAGTCAACAAATTAAACAACTATGACAGCATTTTTCAAAAACAACCTCTAAGCATAACTGATCAACATAAATGCACGCATATATATGGGTGACGCTGCATAAAACATGAATGTGAAATTTCAACTACATTGAAAGTGTACCAAAATGCGTTTATGTGAAGTTTTATTTATGACTCCTGGTGCTATTAAGGATTCTTGAAAAAGTAGATGACAAAAAAAAAAAAAGCTTGTCTATCTCATTATAACTGCTCAGCATTTATGTAGGTATAGATATGGGTGATGCTGCAAATGCATAAAATGTGTGACTGAACTGAAAATGTTATTATTAAACGATATACTCATACATTTTTTATTAAAAGGCATTTTTGGACAAGTGGGTGACACTAAATTGACACTGACACATATTGAAACCTTTTTTAAATAAATTCAGATTTTGCATATGCCACAAATTAGACAACTGCAACCAAGATTTCAAAAATAACCTCTAAGCAAAATTGATCACCATTAATGCAGGCATAAATATGGGTGACGCTGCATAAAATATGCATCTGAAATTTCAACGACATTGAAATTGTACCAAAATGCGTGTGTTTGAAGTTTTATTTACGACTCTTGGCGTTATTAAGGGTTTTTGAAAAAGTGGGTGACACCAAAAATAAAAGCTTTTCTTTGAAATTTTTTTAAATTAAGTCCGATTTTTTACACAAAAGAACCACTGAAATCAAGTCTTGCAAAAATAATCATTTAACACAAGCTGACCAGCACTACAGTGTATGGGTGACGCTGCAAAAAATATATTTCAAAATATGAAAAACATTGAAAATGTGTCACGATTGATGAATCATATTTTTTATTGATGATTCTTTCTTTTATAAAGAATTTTTCAAAGTGGGTGACACAAAAAAATGAAAATTTATAAGCCACTGAGACTAAATCTTGCAAAAATAGAGATTTGATTTAAGCAGGCAAGTATTACTGTAGATATGCATATGGGTGACGCTAATTATAATATGTTGCCGAAATTTAAACGACATTATAAAGTGCAGACAATTTTTTTTTATTTATATTGATTATTTGTTTAATAGTTATCCAAAGAAGTGGGTGACACCTAAAATTAAATTTCTTTATTGAATTTATTGAATCCTTTTTTGAACCAATTCAAACATTTATGAGCCGCTATGCAAAAATTGTCATCAGCTTTTCAGTATTTCACTAGCGATCCATATAGTTGACGCCGCATAAAAAATGTGGCCAAAATTTTAACGACATTAAAATAGTGCCTACATTTTAATCATGTATTGACGATTCCTTCTAGTATGAAATATATTTTAAAAAGTGGGTGACACTTCAAATGAAAGTTCTTTAAAGTATTTATTTAAATCTCTTTTGAAATAATTCCAATTCTTTATGAGCCTCCGATGCAAAAATTGTCATCAGCCTTTCGGCATTTGTTTAGCGATCCATATGGGTGACGTAGCATGAAAATGTGGCCGAAATTTACAGACGATTCCTTCTAGTATAAAAGTTATTTTAAAAAAGTGGGTTACACTTCCCATGAAATTTTTTTATAGAATTTATTCAAACCTCTTTTGAACCAATTAAATATTTTTGAGCCACGGGTGCAAAAATTGTCACCAGTTGTCCAGTATTTTCCTGGCGATTCAAATGGGTGACACTGCATAAAATATGTAGTTAAGGAAATTTTACGGTCCTTTAAATAACAATTAAATATTTTGTAAACTTTTAACTTATAATGTTTAGGTTTTTTTTGCTTTATATAGATCTCATGAGTTTACTTGTTTCTTTCTAGAAAGTCCCAAAAATAGCCAAATGGCTGGCACCTTCCTAAATTTAACCACAATTTCCAAAAAAAAAAAAATATTTTTTCATGCATTTTAAATTTTTACAGCAGAACCGCCAACGAACAAACAACAATCAAACAAACAAACAAACAAAGCAATCCAGCTCTGGCCTAATTTAATTAATTTTTTGTTGGTCTTTTTTGGGTCATAGAACCCATCACAGACCATGTTGCAGAACAAATTTAAGCAATTATTTTTTTACAACTTCCAACTTCAACCAGCGTTTGCTAGCTAGCTTTTATTGCCGCAAAACTAGCGAGTTCGATTTTAGTGCCGGTATAAAAATCACAAAAAAAAAAAAACATTACAAACATCAAAACAAAAAAAGTGGCAACAACCAACAAGTTGTTGCCGTTGCTGTTGTTAGTGTTGGTGGTGGGTCTTAGCATCGATTTGTCTGCCAGAGCAACGACAACTTGTCTGAAGTTGAGGGCCACAGCTGAGGCCAGATCGATGCGTGCTCAAAACAGCGAACGAGTAGATTTGAGTTGCTTTTTAGCAACTCTACGTGGCGAACTTAACTAAAATGTAAGAATAGCTAGCATACAAAAAAAAAAAAAAGCTTTAAAAAAAAAAAAAAAACTGCAATTCTGCACAAAAACCTGGCAAATGTGCTTTTTATGCGATTGCATCTGTAAGATACTCAATTTTGTGCCACAATTCGTTGTTGGGATTCGTTGCGCGTTGGTTTTTTGGGCCGCATAGCTCTGGAGTTTTGGCAGTTTTGCGAGTTCAAAACGAATGTATTTTGCATGTTTTGTGTAAATTTTATGCTATGCAGTTGTTTTGTTTTTTTTTTATCTTTCAAACAGCTAGATGAACCACTAGTTAGCACCACGCAGCTAGTGCTCATCAGCGCCATCTACTTCGTCTTTGTAGCTGCGCTGTTATTATTGTATCGCTATATCTTACATCTCCAAGTAAAGTCTAAGATTTAAATTTTTTATTCCAAAACGATGCCATTGATTGCTATGCTTTCTACCTTTCTGCCTACCTTTGGCAGTACATGTAAATCGCATTCGGAAGTGTGGCAGAGTTCAGCAACAGGGCTCTGCTCCAGGCTGCACTCTATGCCGCAATTTGGCGTCCGCACTGTTGCCAAAATGAACGCACAGAACGAACGTATGTTAATTCGGCGTGAGAGTGTTTCTGTGTTTGTTTGTATTTTCGTCTTATTGTATCTGTATCTGCGCCCAAATTGCATGGCATCAGATGTGTCTTGCATTTGTTTTGCAAATTTGCGCAGATTTCTGTTAACGATTAAGTGGCAACGCATGTATTTTCCGTTTTAATTGGTTTATTACTGGCCAGCACCGTGATGTTGTAGATGTTTTAACAACAATTTCGAGCATCTAATTGGTTTTGTGACAAGCAACAAGATAAGACTTAAGAAACATAGAAATAAGGATTAGTAAAAAGAAACGAAGAAATCAATTAGAATAAAGTCTGTATTACTTTGTGGTTTTTTTTTTGTCAGCGGTATTCGATAATCGGGTATTTCTTTATAGAACACTTCAATGGAGTCAAACACTGCCAGAGAGTTAGGTTTGCAGATGCTTTTATGACAGCATGAAAGGCGTTTGAAGTGTTGTAGCGAATGTTTTTGATTGCTATATATATTGGTTAATCAGTTGATTTAATTTGGAATAAATGTATAATATAAAACTTGCTGTATTCAATAAAGTACTTGAACTAGAGCTCAATTTAAGTCTTAATAATAAAAGTTAATAATTTAATAGAAACTAGTAAGAATTTATCTTCGACTTAAAATATCACAACCACCGTGTAGAAGAACATTTGAATTAATTAAGGTTATTTATAGTTATGGCTTAGCATGCTCGGAGCCCAAGTTCGATCCCCAGTCGCGGCAAAAAGTTTTTTATATAAAAAATTTTTCTGATCTGCAGACCATGGCAAACCTCAGAGAGTAATAATGCCATGTGAAGCTTCTTGAGAACATGAACTTTAGTCGTTCGGAGTCGGCAAACATTTAATACACACACAACACAATTGATCATAAAAAGCTCGGTCAAAGTCCTTTCAAGGGCTAAAATGACCAATTTGTTTTTGTTTTTATTTATAGTGATGACGTCACTTTCTATGGGAGAAAGGCGTAGTTTTAATAGTATTTTCAAATTTTTCCAATTTTTCAAACTCAGAGTTTGAAAATATACGTTTTAAATATAAAGACTACTGTTCGATTTAATAAATTTTTCTTATTTGAAGACAAACTCAACGTACAATGTTACAAATAAATAATTTGTTATGCTACAAATGTCAAGTCATAAAATTGATTTTGTTTTTGGAATTTAGAGAAATTTTCATGACATCACTTTGTTTGCTTATAAGAAAAATTTCAATTCAAGTGGTATTTAAAGAGATTGTAGCTTTATGACGAAGTCAATTCGTATTTGAGGTAGACGTGGTTTTCTTCTGATTTGGCCTATTATCAAATTTTCTCTTTATTTCTGTTTAGAAAAAACTTAAATATCGATGAGTTTCATGCTTATTTTACTCCTACCTTATGAACTATTCTTGCTGCCCTTGTATTTGTGCATGTTTTATATGAATTTCGGTCATTAAACTCATACAAAAATTCACGTTTCCTTTGCATTTGTTCATTTAAGATTCAGATTTATGCACTTTTGTTACTTATTTCATGAACTTTTCTTATTCTGTTCGTATATTTATATGAATTTTATGAATTTTATTCAACAAATTTTAGTAACAAAAATGATGAATAGTTATTATAATTCATGATGACTAATGATAATGAATTATAATTCATTCCTCCATTGTATTTTTTAGGGTCATTTACAAAATTTTTTATTGTTTCATGTATTTTGTACACAAACTTTATGAACTTGAAACACTAAGCACTAAAATATTCATGCTCTTTTTTTGTGTATTTTGTACAATGGTATCATGAATGTGAATGTGTTCATGGGACCTTTGTTATTGGTTACTGAATCAAAATTCATGAATTCGATTTATTGAGATCATGCAAAAACTCATAATTATTGTATTTTATTAAAAAAAATACTTAACACTAGTAATTTATTGCAAATATAATAAAATTGAAAAATAAGTGTTTAATAAGTAGAAGTACGAAAATATATGGTACTAAAAATATACCTCCCATACAAAATCTTTTATAAAATGAATATATCGCACACTAAATACAAAACAGTCACAACTCAAAAAACATGACTTTTCAGGAGAAGCGGAAAATAAAACCCTTTGGTTGATACTACAGAAGAAAAGCAATTTTCATTTAAACACACAAACTTCATTCGTCCGGTTAATGAAGAAAATAATGAAAAAGATAGTGGGATATGTGTTTTGTGAATGGATTTATAAAAAAAGTCGGTATAAAAATATTTTGAGTTGTGACTGTTTTGTATTTAGTGTGCGATATGGTCCAAGGGAGGTCCAAGGGAGGTCCAAGGGAGGTATTTCTAGGGTCTTAAGGATTTCAACAATGTCTAGTACACATCTATAACTCTATTTTTGTAGCTGACCGAGTTTTGTACAGATCTGTTAACTTTTGTTTATACTTCGCAAACAAAAGCATGTAAAAAATTAATACAGGCCCAAGGGTGGTACCCCTAAGGTCTTACCGAGCTCTTCCATTTTTAGTATATATCCAAAACTTTATTTTTCTAGCCTTCTGACTGAGTTTGATTAAGATCAACTTACTTTTGTATGTGCGCCTCCCATACAAAATCTTGTTAAAAATCAATATAGCTCCAAAAGAGGTACCCATGAGCTCTCAGCGATTTCAAATATATTTAGTGCTCTTCAATGTATTTATTTGTTTAGTATTCTGCAGAGTTTTGCCAACTTTTGTATTTACCTCCCATACAAAGTCATGTAAAAAACAATAAAGGTCCAATCATAGGTCCAAATAAGCTCTATGGTCTTACTGATCTCTATCATTTTTTATACTCATCTAATTCTGCACTTGCCTAGCCTTCTGACCGAGTTTCTTTGAGATGGCCACTTTTTATATGTACCTCTGATACAAAATTATGTAAAAAATTAATTAAGGTCCATAGGAGGTACCCATATATGTATACTACCATTTTCAGTATACATCTATGGTTCTATTTATGTAGCATTCTGACCGAATGTTTTTAGGATCAGACAATTTTTATATGTACCTCCCATACAAAATCATATAAAAAAATTAATATAGGTCCAAGGGAGGTCCTCTTAGAGTCTTACCGCTTTCGACTAATTTTGGTACACATTCTAAAATTTATTTATATAGCCTTCTGGTCGAGTCCCCTTGATATCAGCCAAATTTGATATGCAACTCCCATAAAAAATCATGTATGAAATGAATTGAGGTCCAAGAGGGTCCGAGAGATCCGTAAGAGAGATTTCAACTATTTTTTTAAATTTTTCTTATATTAAAAATCTTATAACAGGATTTTATAAAAATGTATGCATTGTAAGTTATTTACAAGTTTTATTTTTTGTATGGACTAAGGAGTGGATTCATTATCAAACCATTTTTCTTCGAAAATGAAAACGGCGTCAAAGTTTAGTTCAACGAAGGGAGAGCATTACAAAAAGTTGTCAAGCAATTTTTTTTTTTTTTGAAGAACTTTGAAGAATTGGATGTGGTTCTGTTAATGCCTAAGACCAACCGAGACAGCCATTTGAAGGAAGTTATAATCCACAATTAAACGAAAGGTTGACTTTTGTTAAGTATTGAACGCTGTTTTGTTTTTACAGAATTCTATGATAAATACTTTTGTGGGACATTTAAACCCTCCACAGCACTGTACAATGGGTATTTTTTTTATCCTTTTTCACAAAGGGCTAAACCAAGCCCATGCATGGAAGAGCTAGAAAGTTAAAAAATTCTACAAAAATTGTTCTCGTAGTTTTTTACATAAATCTTGCAAACACATCCTATAGCTAAAATGTACCACCAAATGGTTTTATATTACGATTTAACATAAGCATTTACAAAAAGGGAGAAAATTAAAACCCTGCGAATATAATACTCAGACGAAAACTGTCATAACATATTAAACCGATACACGCATATTTTGTTTGGTCCTTTCTACCAGAATCCGATGTCAGGGCCTTGTTATTTTGTTTCTGTTGAGCAGTGAAGTGTCTGTTATGCAACACAAAGATATATAGTTCATCACTTCTGACATCTTTCTTCAGGGATCGCTTTGCAGGAACGTTCAATCGGAACCCAAAAGTCAGCATTGCTCTTGGCCTGACATGTGCCACTCCTATTTAAACATCAGCCCACAAAAATTTTCGATTGTGTTCAAATCTGGTGACTGCGGTGGCCATTCTATAATAGAAAAGAATTTCTATTACATTGAAGTGATTGTATTTAAATCAATTTTTGTATAAGAACCAACGAATCTTGAAGTTTTGAAGAAGGATTTAACCTCGGAATTGCATTTTTTTACTACTTATTCTCTACTATTCCTCTCTTAAGTTGTCTTATTTTAAAACATTTTTCTTTTTGAGTTATGGGAAAAAGATTTTAATACCGAATATCAAAAGGCACACCCAAAGTATAATATGTTCATAATGCAGTCATTGAAGAATGAAGCCTGCACTTAAAAATAATCTGAATTTGCATTCCAAGAAAATCTAGGTGCTCATATACTTTTTGATAACTTCCCCCCGCCTTATTAGATTTCGAGGTAAAATAAGTACTTAATAAGTAAGTAGATAAGCAATAAAAGCGGGCCTTCAAAATGGCCTTCAGTACTTTAAAATTCAAATTAAAACCTTTTAATTTTTCTTAGCTCCTAAGAAAAATTAAGTAACTTTTGCAAAATTCCAACAAATAAATAAAAAAAAAATTCTAAACAAATTAAATAAATAAAATTCGCAATAGTATGTCTGACCAAACTGTGTCTTTATCGGCAAAAACATTGAGCACTGATTATTTGACTTTGTGTTTTCTTATCAAACTATTTGTTTTGCGCATTCTCTGAACTATATGCTACACTTCAGAATTTGATAAGAAAAAACAAAAAACCGTTTTTAAAATTGCCTCTTCTGGCCATCAGCTCACACTATAAATTCGTACCCTTTGGCTAAATTCAAGCATTCTGAAAACAATCACAGTTTAAGCAAAGTACTATAACCATGAAGGCTGGTAAGTTAGAACTGAAAAATAATAAGGATATTAACACCGATTCCTGCCAAAGTTTTTTCTTATAACTAATGTAAAATGTTCAATTATTTTTCGTTCATATAGTTTTCATCTTTGCATTTTTTGCTTGCTTCCTGGGCTTGATTGCTGCTGAATGTGTGTATAGCAACACGGATGGAAGACCAATTTGTACAGCGAAAAATAGTATTGCTGGTCAAAACACGTTCCGGAATAATTTTGATCCCACAGCTTATTGGGTTTGCGAAAACGCAGGAGCGGATGCAGTATTAAATCGATGCGATGGTACAGCATGGTCAGAATCGACTAAAGAGTGCGTAGATTGGAATCAATGGGCCTGGACAGAACCATGTGATCCACCAACCGAGTGAATAGTTTTATATCAATATGTGCAATATTTAATATCACATGATGAGAGAACTTGATTCAAAATTTAAACAAAAACAAAACAAAAAAACAAAAACAGCACCAAAAAGTATTAACAATAAAACTTTTATGTTTCTTAATAAAAAAATTTGAACCAATAAATAATGGCTGTGTTATGAAATCTATTTGGCGGGATTTAGAAAGAGTTGACAATTTATGATGCATCAAATGTAGCAGAGTTGCACAATAATTGTGCATAAAATATATATATCAAGCCTATTTAAGCTCATATTTCTAATATTGGGCTGCACCTTCCACATAATTTTTTCCCATTTTTATATGAAAGCATTTTTATAGAAAGAAAATTCAACTAAATAGGTAAGCCCTGAAATGATTAAATGTATGTAAGGAAATTTTCGTTTCAAGAAGCTAGCAAACAATGCAAACAAGCCTGATGAGGAAGGAAGAATTTATTCCAGTGTAATTTTCTAAGGAGAACAATTGTAATCAAACGCTTGGAAAATCAACTTAATTCATACTAAATTGTATTATATTACTATGCCGAAAAAAATTTGTTTTAATTTTTTTTTCAAAACTCTCAGATATCAAAAGTAGCCCACCGGTAGACTAGTATCTAAAAGCTAAAGTTTCAGAATTGCCCACTTCCATCTGCTACCTCGTATGAATTAGGTATGGAGAATTAACGCCATGGGCGTTAATGCCACCATCCAATAAGCATTATTAAAATACCACAGTGTTATATTACAAAATTCTCCGTATGCAAATTATACCACCAAATTTGTGGTGGTAATAACTCACATGATATAAGGTAGTAACGCTTAGTGAATATTGACAATCCATTTTTGGTGGCAATAATTCACATTTAAAATATTTAACTGCCACAAATTGGTGGCAATTATTTTCGCGACATTAACGCGATACCACATGGCACATGGTATGTATTATTGCCATTAAACTCAGCAAAAACCACAACATGCAATACCACCCTTATGTTTCCCTTAACCGCAACTGTATGTGTAAAAACTGAAATCATTGGTTTAAGGCTTAAATAAAAAAACTCATCATAGCCCGACATCTTACTATAACGATCTTATTATATTCATCCTTTCACACCATCATAACTTAACCAGCAACTGATGCCTTTTTGAGATATTTATCATACCTGTGATTTGCCCTTGTACGGAATATTTAAAACAAACAACACCGGTTTGGTGGCAATAATGCGCCTGGAGTTAATTCTCAGGCTAATGTGTATTATTGTCACATGTGATTGGAACTTACGTCACGTAAATAGGCCAGCCTGGTTGAGCATTTTTGCTAAATGTTGTGACAATAATACATACAGCCATGTGCGGGAATTATTGCGATCAGTTTGTGAATTATTGCCACCACCAATTTTATCGTTTTGAAAAAAAAAACCAAAAAACTTTTCTTGGACCCTTCAGCCTTTTATACAGTAAGCGTAAAAAAAATATGATTTTGTGAAAGTTTATGGAGTTCCCGATGTTCTAGTCCCAAAAATCTTGCCAGCTATTTACTATCGTCTAGGATGCACAGAAAATGTTACTTAACAACAACGTAAAGAGAACTTCTAAAGTAAGACTTGACTTGTAAGAATAAAGAGTCCATGTTCGAATTAGTGTTAGAGTTCTAGTTCGAATTAGAGTTGAAGTTGGAGCTGAAGTTACGTAGTTGGAGTTTTAGTTGCAGTCGGAGTTGAAATTGGAGTTGGAGTCTGAGTATGAGTTTGAGCTTGAGTTTCAGTTTGAGTTTGAGTTTGAGTTCGAGTTTGATCTGCAGTTTTAGTTGGAGTTGCAGTTGGAGTTAGAGCTGTAGTTGAAGTTGAAGTTGTAAAGCGTGTTTTTTAAGAGCTTGCTGATTTCAAATTTAAATAAAACACATGCCAAATTATGAAATGGCCAAACAAAATTTTTTATTTAGTAGATAATTTCTTAGCATTTAACATTTTAATATAATTTCTGGCATATTGCCACCACAAATATTTTGCACAAAGGTCATTCTGGAGGTCCAATTTTCGACCACCTTTTCAAGCATTTGAGGGCGCATTTCAGCAATGACACGTTGAATATTAGTTTCCAAAGCGTCAATCTTTGCTGGTTTATCCACATAAGCCAATGACTTCACGTATCCCCTCAAAAAATAATCAAGTGGCGCCAAATCACACGAAAGCGGAGGCCAATTCACCGGTCCATTTCTCGAAATAATGTTGTCGTTGAAATGTTCTTTCAATAAGTCGATTGTTTCGCCCGCAGTATGACAAGTGGCACCATCCTGTTGAAACCACATTTCGTCCACATCCATATTCTGAAGATTTGGCAACAAAAATTCATTGATTATGGTTCTGTATCGATTTACATTCACGGAATAGATAAATTGTCGTTTTCTTCGACACTGGCCTCAACGACATCAATATTTTCTTCTGTACGCACTCTTCTCATTCTTCTCTGTGGCTAGACATCCAAAAGAGTGAATGTAGACCAAAATTTGGTAATTAGAAATTACGTTCTTTATGGTGGTCTCAGACGGACGATTATGTGCACCATAAAATTCACGAAGTGCTCTATAAACATTTTTAATTGAACACTGTTTTTGAAAATAAATTTCCACGATTTGGAAGCGTTGTTCTAGAGTTAGCCTATTCATGATGATTTGCCAAATAATACTGAGTAGAGACGTCACTTTCAATTGTCAAAACAACTGTCAGACAATAGAGTAATCCATATTGAAAAAAACCTCATAAAAAAACACCATTTAGTTGGTTTGACTTGAAGTTGGAGTAAGAGTTACAGTTTGAGTAACAAATGTAAAAGATGGAGTTGGAGTTGGAGCTGGAGTTGCAGGTGTAGTTGAATTTGTAGTTTGAGTTGGGGGTTTGAGTTGGGGTTTGAGTTGAAGTTTGAGTTGGAGCAAGAGTTACAGTTTGAGTAAGAAATATAAGAGTTGGAGTTGGAGCAAAACTTGGAACTGGAGTTGGAGTTGGAGTTGAAGTTGGAGTTGGAGTTTGAGTTGGAGTTGAAGTTGGAGTTGAAGTTGGATTTGGATTGAATTTGGATTTGAATTTGGATTTGGATTTGGATTTGGATTTAGATTTGGGTTTGGATTTGGATTTGGATTTGGATTTGTATTTGGATTTGGATTTGGATTTGGATTTGGTTTTGGATTTGGATTTGGATTTGCATTTGGGTTTGGATTTGGATTTGGATTTGGATTTGTATTTGGATTTGGATTTGGATTTGGTTTTGGATTTGGATTAGGATTTGGATTTGGATTTGGATTAGGATTTGGATTTGGATTTGGATTTGGATTTGGATTTGGATTTGGATTTGGATTTGGATTTGGATTTGGATTTGCATTTGGGTTTGGATTTGGATTTGGATTTGGATTTGGATTTGTATTTGTATTTGGATTTGGATTTGGATTTGGATTTGGTTTTGGATTTGGATTAGGATTTGGATTTGGATTGGGATTTGGTTTTGGATTTGGATTTGGATTTGGATTTGCATTTGGGTTTGGATTTGGATTTGGATTTGGATTTGGATTTGGATTTGGATTTGTATTTGGATTTGGATTTGGATTTGGATTTGGATTTGGTTTTGGATTTAGATTAGGATTTGGATTTGGATTAGGATTTGGATTTGGATTTGGATTTGGATTTGGATTTGGATTTGTATTTGGATTTGGATTTGGATTTGGATTTGGATTTGGATTTGGTTTTGGATTTGGATTTGGATTTGAATTTGGATTTGGATTTGGATTTGGATTTGGATTTGCATTTGGGTTTGGATTTGGATTTGGATTTGTATTTGGATTTGGATTTGGATTTGGATTTGGATTTGGATTTGGATTTGGATTTGGTTTTGGATTTAGATTTGGATTTGGATTTGGATTTGGAAATGGAGTTGGATTTGGAATTTGATTTGGAGTTGGATTTGGATTTGGAGTTGGAGTTGGAGTTGGAGTTGGAGTTGGAGTTGGAGTTGGAGTTGGAGTTGGATTTGGAATTTGATTTGGAGTTGGAGTTGGACTTACAGTTTGAATTAGAAAAAGAGGAGTTGGAGTTGAGGTTTGAGGCTTAAATTTTGGGACAGTGTTTGACTTAAAATAAACTCTTAGTAACTCCTTCAAAAAATTATTGTTACACAATCAATTCAGCACATAAAGAAGTATTTAACACTTTTTTGAAGAATTATAATATTCGCTTTAATACTCTTTGACAAGTTGAATTTGAGTTGATTGTGTATACATACAACAAAAACACGAATCGACCATTTCATTACTTGAAAAAACTTTAACCGAAACTCAAATCAAATTTTGTTGTGTGTGTTATTGAAGTTTGTACACAATTGATCGAGAATTGAACCTATATGTCTTAGGCCGACATCGAACAGCTTATGTTCATGTTCTCAAGAACCATTACTTGGCATTCTTTACTCTCTGAGGGTTGTCATTGTATGACGAGAGATGGCGACCGATCAGAAAATGTATTTCTACTGAAAATCTTTTTCTACCGAAAAAATGTCCAGTTTGATCAGAGGATTGAACTCGGGCTACCCGTGTTCGTTGGTTCATACGCCACACACTTAGCACGCATGGCCACGGCCTTCATTATTCAAACATATAGGTCAGTTTTGAATAATAACTTTATAACGCTTGTTTTTGAATCAATTCTTATCGAACTAATAAAGTTTCTACAACTGCTTAAGTTTTTAATTAAATTTTTAATAAGCGCAGTTATATGAAATAATTAAATGAATATGCTATAATTACTGATAGCAGTTTTAAATATCAACCAAAATCAAAGCAAATTTATTACGAAATAATTTAACAATTAATCTTATCTGCTATTGAAAATCTATTCCTTATTAAAGCGTTTTAGTTAAAGATAGCTTCAGAAAATTTGACAAAAAATGTATTGATTATAAAATATTCTTTTTAATGACAGATAATCTTACTCTCTTACGTATTTATTATCTGAATTGCGCTCAATTTGGTGCACATGGATTGATAACTGTTGCATTGACGTTTGTATAGATTTGACTGATATGTGTTCATATTTCTATAAATAGATCATTCTTTAGCTATGGTCAATGAATAAAA
The DNA here is from genome assembly GCA_958299015.1 of Tetanocera ferruginea. Taxonomy (NCBI): domain Eukaryota; kingdom Metazoa; phylum Arthropoda; class Insecta; order Diptera; family Sciomyzidae; genus Tetanocera; species Tetanocera ferruginea. The sequence goes on from OY282644.1 coordinate 3,060,785, forward strand.
GTAGTATCATTATTTAATTCAATGCCAAAAGCTGTAGTTTTTGATAAAGAAAAATTTATGTATTCTTGCAGAGTTGAGTTTTTTTCCTAGTTAGGAAGTCTCAAAGTTTGTTCATAAACTCATATTACAAGTGTATAAACTTTGTGCTTAAAGTAACTTCGAAAAAAATATTGCTCATATATAACCGAAGCCTAATCAGTACCTACTAACTAATCCATAAATGTAATATTCTTGGTCAACTTTTAATAAAATTTAGTTAACTAGTCCGGCAAAGTACTTGAGAACGTGAATACTTACCATTTTTTTATGAATAAAAGCTAATAATTATGCCTTTCATATTTTTTTCACAGTTCATGTTCTCCATAAAGGCTTTTTTTTTTTTTTGGTATTCAATCAACTTAATTTAACACAAATTTTCATCGATAAAACCTTCATTATTGAGCAAATTAATTTTTTAATTTACAATTTCCGACATTGATGGCGCCATGCCTTGATTCGAGCTTGTCATGTTTTTTTATTTTCTTTTTTTGAATATATTTAGTCAGTTTGAGCAGTCATAAATAATGAAAAATTCACAACTTTACCGTTGGTCACTCTTTTACTCATTTTTTTTTTTTTTTTTTTTTTTTTTTATGTAAGCTTGTGTAATGTTGTAGGCGTCAAATTTAATTGCGCATCATATTCACTTAAGTGCTTTTTTAATGTTGCAGTTATTTTGAGCTATAGACGATATGGCCAGAATACTAAAAGCCGGAAACGTAGTGCAGCACTGTTTGAGTAGCTTCTGACCTAAAGGCTGGCTGACCCACAAATAATACTAGAAAATTATTAATTTTTTTATATGTGAGTCATATAATGTTGTGTCTACTGTTTGTTCTACACGTGTTCTTAAAATTTTGTATATATTTTTTTTTGTTTTTTTTTTTTTTGTGTACTGGAAAACATGAGCAACCAGTATGTTCAAAATTGGATTACTTGATAATCGGTTCAGTAGAAAAACAAAAAATTTTTGATTTTTATATAGATATTAACCCTTTCCGGTCAACTTTTCTATTTCGAACCAAAAAAATTTGTTGTTGCTTTAAACTCAAAGATTTGGGTTAAATTAGTATTAAAATGAAAAAAAAAGTTCTAAAAAGTTTTCTAGAAAGAGTGTAGAGCTTTCGAAAATTTGTACAATATATTAACCAAAATGCATGAAAGGAGTAAAAACTCAAAAAGAAATCGAAACCTTTGTATGTGTAAAAATTTTTTTAAGTACGTTAAATCAAACTTAAATATTAGTTTTGAAATAAGCGTAGCCCTAAACATACACAAATTTATTAATGGCTAGGAAAAGTGTTGGTTGTGTTGTGTCTTATAGAAGAATCTATAAGAATCTCATCCTCAGGATCGATGTCGGCAATTTCACCTTCAAACCTGATTTCAGCTGCTTCTACAATATCACTTTCCTCTTCCTCAAAATCTCATAAATCCGCTTTCGATCCGGTCCAAAAACTCTGAAATTTCTTTATCTGACAATCCTTTTTTACGTAAACTCATTGTACAATTATTTCAGCAAGCCCGGAAAATTGCCTTTGAAATTTAAAAAAATCAACAAACTTTCCCGTATTTTGTACAATATATTGACCAAATTATTTATGTACAATATATTGTACGTTTGCTTTTGAGTAATTTGTACAATATATTGTACACTTTTTTTAAGTTAGCAAAACAATTTCTTTTTAATAAATTTTTTTGAATTTGTTAACAAAGTATTAACAAATGGAATTAATAGGTTTGTCTTAAGCTATTATAAAATAAAACAAATTATATTTACCTGCTCAAAATGCTTTGCTTTGTTTGCTCACTTCTTATGATCACACAAATTCAAATTGGGCTGTTGTTAAAATGTAAATAAAAAAATAACTACTCAGCGCATTCCAATAAAATTTCAATTTCATAAAGTGAAAGCATTCTTGATTTAAAAAACTATTTTCTTTTTTCAAAATTTTCGTTAGCTTTAATAGAAGAAGAAGACAAAATTAAAAATTTTTTTGTACAATATATTGTACAAAAACAAGGAAAGGGTTAAGTAAACTTTGTAAGAAAATAGCTTTGAGTGCATTTGAAATTAGTTAATTTTGTTTCTTACTATTTCGAATTTTTTAAAAAAGTCTTTTCACTTACTTTTTAAATTTGTATCTAAATATGTGTATCGAAATTTCTAAAAAAAAAATTTTTTTTTCCCACTCACTTTTGAAGTCAAAGAATTTTAAGAATTGTATTGTTTCTTTCTTTATTTTCGTCTATTTAATTATTAAAAAACCTTCCCAAATTTTACATATAGTTTTTATAAGCAATCTTTTTTTTGTGCTCTCGTCTTCCATCACTAAATAAATCATTTGCATTTACGGTAGTCGTTCTCAGCGCCCACCATGAAGTTTATTTCAAATTCAAGTACTACTCATACCGCACATTCACACACATTCACACACACGCATTCACAAACTTCAACAAAACACTTTTCCTCAATATCTATCGCTACTGGCCTCTCCAACTTAAGGTACTTGTATAATTTTGTCTGTGCGCGAACACGCTCAGCACATCGACTAGTGTTGCCAACTTGTTGCTCATTGATCGGTTACCTTCAGTTTCAAAGGTTTTCTCATGCTTTGTCTGCATTTTTCATTTTTTGACGATATCTAGCTATTTTTCAGTTCATTTTTGATTCTTGTTGTTGGTCAGATAATTGTGCTAACTATCAAGCATTCTAAGGTAAGGTGGTCGGTTGGTCATGCCTGGTTGTGCATTCTACGTTCGTCTTCGATCTTGCTGTTGGCGAACATATGAAGTTTTTCTGTTTCGTTTGAATTTTAAATTTACTTCATTGTGATTCTTGTTGTTTGCTTAAAATTAAAATGTTTGCACACACAAACACAAAAAATCTTATTAAAATTGGGTCAGGATTCCTCACCTTCTTTGACACAACTTGTTTTCAATTTGATTACTAAATATTTTAAAAATTTTACCAACTTCTACTATTTGAATTTTAATTTTAAACTTGAATTTTTTTTTACATTAATTGAATCAATCGACCCTAGACGAATAGGATATTTTTTTTTAATTTAAAATTAATTTTAAATTTAAAAAGATTTATTTTAATATTAAAAAATTTTACAAATTTCAAATTTAAAATTTAAAATTTAAAATTTAAAATTTAAAAGTTAAAATCTGGGACCTCTGTAGTCGAGTGGTTAGCGTGCTTGACTGTCAACCAAGAGCTTCCGGGCTCGAATCCCGGTCTAGCCATGGTACTACGCTTTTACCTTTCTTTAATTATTTCCTCATTTCTAATCAACCGAAATAAAAACTTTATCAATATATCTTTGACTTTGGAAGTTGTAGTTGGTGGTAGAGTTGTTTGTGGAATGAGATTGTTTAAAATAACTTGAATTGGCTGAGGTGAAGGCATAACACTTGCCTCAGACTCAAATTCGCATGTTAATATAGCACTCCACCACTCATAGAACATTCTACACTTGTTTCACTTGAATTCACTTTCTCTCCTACTTATCTATCTCCCCATTATCGAACCAAGGCAGATTTGACTGAACAGGTTGACACCTGAAATCCTTGGTTCAAAGCTAAACAAAATCTGAATCTTATACTCTCAGCCGGGCAGCAGACTTCCCCTTGTCGCGATACAGACCCCCCTCGCCCAATCAACCTTCTCCAACGTGAAGACCGACACACACGAGATCTGGCTTTATCGTGAGAAATCAGTGGTGACTTTTTCGAGCGCTCATGCGGCTCAAAATGCAGCATGATTGGGTGTTCTCCAGTGTTATGAAGACTCGGCCGTTGCTGGTACACGCTTTGGTGAACTAGTCTGAAGAGAGACATTTTGTATTATGTATGCAGGAAGGAGGTCCGACTCGAAGGCGCTCCTCGATGTTTCCAGCCATAAAAACTGGGTAGGTCAGCAAGAGATGGCACGAAAAACACACACGACACCTTATTAGAGTTCGTTGGACTACATTAGGTAACTGAAAAAGAAATAAAATACGTTCATTTCTCCTGGAATGATTATTTGAGGATATTCCGCTTACCACAAAGATGGTCGAGGACGAATGAAGACATCTTACTATTCATGGGTGACAGAACAATAAGTTTGATAACCGGACGCGTAATAATATCGCGTTCGGTTCACAAGCGGCCACACGGATCCAGTTTTTCGAACCAAAATACACTTTAACGACTTTTCCTGTCAAATAAAATAAGAATAAGAAAATTAGAGAATACATAGTCTAATTAAAATTAATACATACAGCTTTTATATTTTTTATGAAAACATGAGATTTTTTGTACAAATTCTCAAACCCCAAATACTTTGCGGTGTACCAGATGCTCTAAAATTGTTTCTTTTTTTTAATTTATCGCTAAAAGCATTGTTAAAATTATATTAGTCTTGGTATAAACTTGAATTTGTATTTATAGGGAACCATTTAAAAAAAACTCATACAGTTTTCAATTTTTATATTATAGTTTTTCCCCATAAAAAAGTTATACGTCATAATTTTTCGATTCGATTTGATTAATTTTTTGGGTCTGATAATGTTTGTCTGTGGTGACCGTGGCATGCAGGTTAAGTGCAAGCTCGGAGCCCGAGTTCGATCCCCAGTCGCGACGGAATGTTTTTTCAATAAAAATTTTTCTTATCTGTCACCACCTCTATGCAGACAATGGATACCTCAGAGAGTAAATAATGCCATGTAAAGCTTCTTGAGAACATGAACTTTAGCCGTTGGGAGTCGGCATAAAGCATGTAGGTCCATTTCTCGGTCAATTATGTGTAAACATTTAATAACACACACAACACAATTGATCACAAGATGCTCGGTCAAAGTCTTTTCAAGGGCTGAAATGGCCAATTTGATTTTTTTTTTTAATGTTTATCAAATATTATTAATTTTTTTCAAAAAATAAAGGGGTCTTGAAGAACTAGAGATAGAAAATCTGAAATAAAGAAAATCTGAAATAATATAAGAAAGAAACTTTAAATTATATAACTTTGTTTTTATGAATTTTAATATTTTAATACCGTTAGGAAATAGGTCAAAGGATACATCAAAATGAAATTGAAACAAAATAAGGCTTTATACTGATATTTATAGGTCATTTGTAGTAATTCATATATAGTGATAAGGTATGTACCATTATGATTAGGTATGGTTATTATAGAGCTATGGTATGGATATGGTATCTGTATAATATTGATATGGTACGCGTACGTTACGTTTATGTTAAAAGCTTGATATGAGTACAGTATTGATGTAGAATGGATGGTATAAGTACGATATGGCTATGACATGTGAAAAGTATATTTTTTTATGAATATGATAGTATGACATGACGATGTACGGTTGGTAAGAAATGCATATTGACATGATATTGAATTGACATAGGCATGATATTGATATGTTATATATTAAAACATATTTTAAACAAATTTTATTATTGAAAATGACTATTGGTATGATCCGATTCATACTGGTGACTGCTTTTTCCGATTTGGTATAACTATGAATATTTGTCATTGCTAAATTGTTGAATATTTCGAATGATTACCATAATTTTGCAAATGTTTTAAAATAAAAAATATTTATGAAATTATTGAGACACAAAACGTTTCACTCTGAAATTCTCTTATCAAATTTCGGTTGATTATGAAAAATTTAAAAATTGTGTTAAAATTTGATGTTACTCTGCATATGTCACAAAAAAAAGGTCTAACTTATAAAGTTCATGTCCTTGTCCCAGCTACCAATAATTAAACAGCTCTGCATTCATTGCTATCTATATCAAATCAATATCAAACACTTAACGCTTCAGTGGCGACAATCACAGAAATCACAATCATCGCAACAATGTCAACAAACAGCTAGTCAATAAAATTAACAAACAAGCACAATAATGAAATAAGTACGGCATCATTTAAAACAAAAACAAAAAGAAATACATAACAAACATGCCATATGACGACACAAACTGTCGTCCATGAAACTGTCGGTTGTTGACATAATCAAAGGGGCTGAGCATGCGCAATGAGCTGGTAGTGGTGTAAAGTGCGCGTGCGTCACGCAAAACAATAACTAAATAATAAATGGAATGAGCATGAGAAGTATGCTAGAGCGGGTGGGTACACATGGCTACACTTGGAGTCATGACAACGTATGGACAACATTTGGATTTGGATTTGGATTTGGATTGGGATTTGTACACAATGCTTTGAAAAACAAAAAAAAAAAAAAAAAATGTTGTGTGTGGGACGTTAAACAACATAAATAAATAAAAATGTTGACACAGAAAAACTGAGATATACGATTTTTCAAAGAAAATAAAAAAAAAAACACATAAAGCTCCAAAAAAGAAAACTTTTTGCTTTACAGATATTGTTGTTAGGAAGCGCTTTACGGGCGATTTGCAGTTGTTCGTTATGCTTTTTTTAAGACATATGGTGATTACTTGTGTTGTTTTTTGGCTTAAGCTTGTTTGTTGTTGTGGTATGTTTGTTACTCTTTATATTTAGTTGTTGTTGTTTTTGTTGCTTTAGTAGTTGTTGCCGTGTTGTTTGACAAACGATGATGGTTTTTGACATATGAACATGTAAATTGTATAGAAAAAAAAACCAATTTTTACGTGCTGTTGTTGCCTGATGCTGGTTATTCTTTGTGTTTTGTACAGAATCTGTAAAAAATATTTTGTGGCATCAGCTGACATAACTTGATGTTGGCATTAGTCAAGAGTTTTTGATGGTTGCATGCTAAAAATGCTGTATAATTAATTGATGGAGGTTATTTGAAAAGCTACAAAAATGGCGTAAAATTCTTTAGTTGTAATTAATTTGCTTTAAACTCATAATTTTTGCGAGTGAGTTGGTTTATAAAGCGAGATGATATCAGATGTTTATATTTTAAGATTCATATTTTATTTGTTTAATAAGAAAAATTATTCTTAGATTTTTATATTTGTACAAATAAAATTTACATTAAATTTGCGCTCTACAAATTCGCATTTTTTTTTTAAATTTATTGCGGCACATTGCAGCACATTTTAAGCACATTACAGCACAATTAACAAAATTTTGAAAAAATATAATGGCGCTGCTAACTTCACAGTAAAATTATTTTTTCATTATATCAAATAATAGCACAAATCGAGCACATTCCAGCACAAGTTGTCTTTTTTCAAACAAAACGGGACAACACTCTTTATACTTAAATTTGAACAAATCTCTCAGCTAACGTTATATATTTAACATATGAGAAACAATCTCAAAGCCAATTTTGCAGTTCGCCTAAAGCTCTTCTTGCCTGCTTTAATTAGTTGTGTATTTTTAAGCCTGCTTATAAGCTGCCACTTCAATGCTTTGTTGCTCAAAACTTGTCGGATTTTAGTCAATGTTAAATGCTGTTCATGAAGCAATTAAATATGTTTAAATATGCAACAGCCTGTTATGTCGAAGATTTGAGTACATTTTTTTTTCCCACTGACAGTCAGAGTCATACGCAAATGTAGCCAGTTACAAGCGCCAACAAAACCAAAAGCAAAACTGGCTTAAGCCTGCATATCTATAAGATACAACTGAATAAAAGTAACAGTTGTTGTTGTAATTATTCTTCATTAATTATGCTGCACGTTTGACTAATTTGTATGTAAGCAAGGCGTAACAGTGCATGTGTGTGTGTATGTTTATTTGTAGCTGTGCTGCTAACGTTACTCAAACGCCCGCCTCGTACAGCTCTGGCATAGACTTGGCCACATACCGACTGAGTGTGTGTGTGTGTTTATGGCTCAAAGAATGTCTGTTGCACATTGTTTTGCGGTCTTTAGTTCAGCATTTCAACCGTTTATACACAAGTAATGCTGCTTCATTTACACATTCATTCAATCATGCACTTTTTACCTCTTCACAACAGCCACCACCCACCCGCCTGCTGCAATTCTTACGCTACGTTTGCTAAGATTTGATTCGTTTTTTAACTTTATTTTGTTGTTGTTGTTGTTTTTATTTCATTTTGGCTAGCTGCCGGATTAGCTTCAACTGTAATCTATTAGTTGCTTTATTGGCAGCATTGGCAGCTGTTGGTTACACTCTTGTTTGTATCTGTAAAGTTGCGGCGGGCGCATCCACAGACAAAGCAGCAAGATATACGTAAACAAAAACAACAACAACAACAATAAAAACAACAACCAACAGTTGTAATTTTAGCAATTTTCACTTCATGTTAATAGATTTATCGACGATACTGTTAGATATAAAATGTACTCGTATCTAGCAAATATCCGCATTTCAGAAGCTTTGTTCTTGGCTGGCAGGAGTTTGCAACGTAGTGTTGTTTGTTGTTATTTTATTGATGTTTTTACTGTTGTTATTTTGCTGATGTAATTATACGAAATGTGTCGAAGTGTCTCGTAGAACAATCACTGCAAATGCAACAGCAACAAAAACAATAACAACAACAACATCAGTCAGCAGCAACCAGCAACTGCTGCTGACTCCTGCGTCTTAGTCGGAAAAGCATTGATTTCAATTTTCTGTGCACGTTGCTCAATTTTATTGCTTGCTTGCTTTAGTTTATTCTAAATCTTTTATTTTTTTTTTAATACTCATTGATATCTGCTTCCATTGAAAATTCATCTGGCAACTCTTCTCTACAGTTTGAGCATTGATTTGGCTTCCTGCTCTTTCCTCTCTAAGTGTGGCAATTTTAAAATTACATAATTACATGTCACACATTCGTTTGCTTCGATTTTAATGCGCTCAATTGTACTCGTAATTTCTATTCAGGCGTACAACAACGTGACAGCGTGTAGCGTGCTGCCACAGTGGAGCAAAACAAAAGCCACATGAAATGGCGAGTTTAAAATATTTTAAAAATTTATTTTGAGTAAATATTTTAAAATTTTACATTTGATATCTCAACCTGAAATGTTATCTAATTTTCTATAAGTATGATTTTATGATTCAATTGATTTTAGAAGTGAATGAATTGCCTGGGTGGATGAATAGCCAGGTATATAAAAAAAGCTACCGACTGCTCTGCTAAAACTGTGCTGCGTTCCGGTGTTGAGCAGTAACCCGAATGCCTCGAGAAGTCCAAACGTAAAAGTCACCTGCTATAAGAATTGGATAAGTACCTCGTACATCTTCAACTATAGCATCTATGGTCTCTCCAAACTCTTTAATGGACAAACTTGGGGTTGGGCAGCAGCTCAAAACCTGAACACTCTCTACCTTGACGAAAATGTTTACGTAGAGGATTTCTACCACACGACCACATCGCAACTTTTCCAGTTTAGTCCGAAGTTCAAAAAACTTGTTTTTTGCAGGCGTTCTGATCGACAACATCCTCTACCTCGAACCGGGCACATTCGTTTGCACGTCTTTAAAGATTTACCACACGACTATATATATCGCAGGTTTTTCAGTGTTATCCAAACTTTTACGTAGTCCAAAAGTTTCGGATTTAAGCAGGCCTTACTAAGGGTTGCTAGGTGGGTGCTGAGATCTCCGTTGGTTTGCACTAATATATCTTGTAGTGTGCGGAAGCTGTTTAGTTTCAACTGTAAGAATCTTATGTTCGGTTCGATTTGGTGTCTTCTTTAAAGGACGTTTAATGGTGGATCTCCGTTGGTTTGCACTAATATATCTTGTATTGTGCGGAAGCTGTTTAGTTTCAACTGTAAGAATCTTATGTTCGGTTAGATTTGGTGTCTTCTTTAAAGGACGTACATTAGAGTGGGTCGGCCTCCATACAAAAAAAAAAAGTTTGAAAAAACCACCCCCTATTTTAAAGTTGACCTCGAGAGAATTCCGAAAACAAAAAATTTTTTTTTTGGACCACCGGAAAAACAGCCAAAATGGTCTGTTTTGCATAACTTAAGCATTACTTGTCAGATCTTAAAAAATTATGTGTCGTTGAAAAGAGCTTTACGAGCACTACAATGTCTTCTCAGGACATTTTTATTTTTGAGGTCATATTCAACTAGTAAGTACCATTAACCCGATTTATCCCCCTTAAATTTCTTCTTCCCTTCCCTGTGCCAGAATAAGTTGTTAAAACGGGTCGAAACATATGGGTCAAAGAGATGACTTATGACTTTAATGAAAATTTGAATAGCTTAAAATGAGAAACAAAAGTAGTTTCTGACAAAATTATTATTAAACTTAACATTGCATATGAATATAACGAATCAACGAATCTAAAAGGAACAGTTGTCCAAGTTATTTTATAGTTATAGAAAATTTTGCACTAAAATTTTGTTCGTACTTTGCTTTAGTTGAATAAACGTAACGCCAGTTCGAAATAATTGGCGGTACATTGCTGGATATCTAAAGCACATCATAGCACATATCAAAATACATGAAGAAAGTTAATGGCGGTGCTAACTTCACTTTTATTTTCACACTTTTTTTTGCGTCACTTGGTAGACACCAAATTATTTGTATCACTTTTGTGTTCATTTAAATTTAAGATTCAACGTTTGCTATTTTCTAAGTACACATTTCAGTGCAAATTTTTTTTTGCACAATTTCTTAATTTTAGCCCACTGTCACAAGAGAAAAAATACTGAATGAATGGGTTTCACATCAAGGAATTAAATTTATTCCCGCACAGTCTGAGGCAGAGTACGTTGAAGCCTAATTATTTGGCACCAACGAGAGATGCGGATGAGTGCAAAACGACTCAACAATGGAACCAGCAAAAAAACAACAACAATAAAATCATTTGCAATTTGTGCAGAAGCTACAACAATATGGCAACGTTTGCTAGAAGGGGCCGCATTAAAATACAGTAGTGTGCACAGTGAGTGCAGCAGCTTTGATGCCTTCGTCGCTCGGGCTGGTGGTTTTAATTTACACTTGCTTGCCATGCAACCCGGTGGCTGCTGCACGGTCTGCTGCAAGACGTTAATGCCAGATGCAGTCAAGGGCTCAACGTTGTAGATGCTGACGACACTGATGATGAGTAGAGTTTGCAGACAGCCACAAACTGAAGCAACGATGCTGTTAAGCATTCGACTCGACTCTTCCTTCATTGGCCATTATTTGGTATATTTTGAATTTTATGATCTCTGCTGTTATGGCGAAATTAATAAATAATAAATATTTTTAATAAGTTTTAAAATATTTTTGCCAAAGATTTTAGTGTATAATATTTTATATTTTATAGTCATGCATAGCAGTTATTTAATTATTTTCTATGCTGTCTCTGTTGTGCCAGCATAATTGCCTTTCCTGCTGCTGTCAACGGCTGTCAGCAGACAAACTGCTCCACTGTGGCATGTCTGTGGCGTCTGGAGGTGCTTGCTTAGCACTGCTTTTACAGCTGCCCTAATGTTGACTTCTTGGTCGGGAAATGGCGCAGACGGCATTCAGGCATGGAGACATCGATCAGCAGAGAGACGCAATAATTTCAGTCGAGTTGCAATTAGCGTGCGTCGCATGGGCAGACGACGACAACAACGAAGACCACGACGTCCGATGAAGAGTTCCACAAAGATATGTAAACAGCAGAAAGACAATCAGTTGAACAGACCGACAGCCTAGCCTAACGAAAGTGTTTAGTGCCGTCGTAATATGGGGCTCAGTCATGTTTAATAGCTTCAAGCTTCAAGGTTAACTTCTTGGTTTCCATTTCATTTCATTACATTGATGATATGCCTGCAGGACGATTTAAGCGATGCATTGGGTTTAAGACAAAAATTGCTTTTCTCTATTAATAGCAAATCAAAAATTTTAAAATCAAAAAAATAATATAATAATATTGCACTCAAATTGTGTCATAGTTCGGTTTTATTTTAAGTTAAATTGTGAAAATTCTAATAATAAAAAAAAAAATTTCTTAAACATAAGCAAACCATTAAATTGTAGCGAATGCAAGATATTAAAGAGATAAAAAACTTTTTGTTTTAATGTAATTAATAGCACTAAGGCCTAGTACTCTGTTCGTTTGCGTGAAATTCTGCTGGCAACATTCACTTTTTTGTTGCGTAAAAATTTTGGCAAATATTTTGTTGTATTGAAATTGTTAAATTTGAGAAAGTCATGCTTTACTTCTCAAAATGGAGAAAAATAAATACATAAAAAGAAAAAAATTTACGACAACTGTCACTTTTCACTTCAAAATAAATAGGCAGTTCAATTAAATTGTCGTGAAAAAATGTTGCCAGAGAAATGTTGCGAGTATTTTTCACAGCGGAACACAGTACTACTTTGACGAACATGTTGTGAAAAATTTCACACATATTTCACAGCTATAGTTTTTTGGATATAGATTTGAGCAGGGCCGGCTCTAGACTCGAGCCAGAAAGTCCCGTGCTCGAGCCACATGCAGATAGGGTGCAATACATTTATAAAAAAAATATATATCAATCTATCATAAGTGATAAGGACCTATGAGACTTACATATATTTCAAAGTAAATTAAAAGTATGATACGTTATGTTAGTAGACACGGTTAGCAATTCAAGTCTAAATTTTCAACCTCAGTAAAATTGTTTTGGTTGAAAGAAAAATTTTTCCTATATAAAATAATATTTTCAACCTTTTTAGAAAAAAAGACGATTTTTTATGTTTTATGTTACATTTTTCATCTATTTGAGTTAAGTTTTTAAATTTTTTTTTAGTTTGAATATTATTTTAACTTTAGGGACTAACTTTTCATTCTGAATTTTTCAACTACTTATTTATGTCAAATTTTCAACTAAATTAAGTTGAAAACTTCAGGGAACGAATTTTTCGAATTTTTTAACTTTTTTAAAAACACTTTTTCAACTATTTTGGCAAAGTTTTCGTCATTGCTGAGTTGCAAAAGTACTTAAACCTAAGGAGCGAATTAAGCATCTTTAAAATTTACCTTTTTAACTATTTAAGTGCAGATTGTCATCTTTATAGGTTGAAAAATTTATTGCAAAAGTCAACATGCTTATAACATATTTTTTGCCATGAATGATGAAATTTTCTACATTTAAATTTTTTCTGTTCATGTAGGCTACTGCAGTGAATTCAAATTATTTGAGTACCTACAATTTCAAAAAATTATCAATTGTAATTTTGTAATTATAATAATGTATCAATAAAAACATAATTTTAGAAATTCTGAATTGTTCGTATTTTTGCTTATTAAGGATAGTGTTAAGGGGGGACAGAACATTGGCGGTTTTTTTAAATCGACTTTTTTTATAATTTTGTATTTTAGTAAAAAAAATTTTAGATTCTAAAAAAAAACTTCATGGAAAAATTTTTACGGGTTCAAAAGTTACTGCCGGATTAGTGAGAGTGCATTTTTATTTTTCTTTGCATTTTTCTTTATTTACAAACTTTGAAATCGTTTATCTGGAAACCATGTTTTTCGGACTAGCGGAGTTTTTTTTTATATTTTTAAACTTGATTTGCTATTGTATGACACTAGCTTTTTTAAATTTTTTTTCGATTTTTTATGAATTTTTATGTCAATATTTTTTCGAAAAAACACACTTTTAAATTTGGAACATCAACAAAAATTGAAAAAAAAATTTTAAAAAAAAGCTCCTGTCATACGATAACCAATTTTGTTAAGATTTTTCAGTTGAATTTCTCAACTTTCGGGTTCAACTTTTCGATTCAATAAAAGTCAACTTTTATTTAAATTGTTCAACATTTTCGGTTGAAGAATTGGACTTCTAGTCGAATTGTTTAACTACTAACGTTGTTAAAGCTTCTTTGTTCAATTTTTCAACTTGTTGAGTTGAATAAGTCTACTTTTAGTTAAATTTTTCATATTTTTCGGTTGAAAAGTCGGTCCTTTAATTGTATTGCTTACTGCTTGGGTTGAGAAAGTCTTCCTTTTTGTTGAATTTTTAAAGTTTTTTGGTTAAAATTTTCGTTTTTTTACTTTTCAGTTGAAATTTTTAACCTTTTTGTTAAATAATTTGACCAAAAATTTTAATTATTCTTTTGAAAATGGTGAGAATTTCATATCTTTTCCTATTTTTAATATTAGGTCTACATTAAGTCTATTCAACTTATTTAGATGAAATTTTCATAACAAATATTTGAAAATTCCTTATAAACTTACTTGTTTTCTCTAAATAAAGTTGAAAATTTAATCTTTCTTGGAAAGAATGCGCATTACAATGTACAAATACGAAAAAGTTAACCTTAATTTCGAACCGTTTATGTGGCGACCACGCCATGCGTGTTAAGAATGTGGCTTGAATGCCCAGAGCGCGTTAAAAAAAATTTTGGGCGCAATTTAAACCCATGGCCTAGGGTGCCACAAATTCTCGGGCCGGCCCTGGATTTGAGTGAAATTTTACATGAAACTGAGCAGAGCACTAGGCATGACTCAGAGCATGACTTTCTCAAATTTCACAAATTCTGCGCAACAAAATATGTTAACATCTGAAAATTTACTAGGAAATGTGATAGAAAAAAAAAACAACTTTTGCAAATCAAGTTCAACTTTTTTCAATTTTTTTTTTTTTTACTTGCAAAAAGCTGAATTTGAACTGTAAAAGGTTGAGTTATAATTGAAAATCAAAACTATTTTTTACCTGCTTGAAGAAGTCGTTATCATTCAAATTGCTTATCAAAGTATTGAAAATTGGTTTTATTTTTTTAAACTTTCCCGTTATTTACTCTATAACATACCTTATATAGGGTCATGATGGCACATACACCGAACAGTTTCAACTTTATTTTTTATTTAAACTTAGTGTTTTCAATTCACACCTTCAAAACAACGAGTACATCGAGAGCAGGACATCTTTGTTAGCGCTTCTCTGCCACCAAAGGTGTTAAACATAGTTCAGTTCCTTTGTGCTCAAGTTGCTCCATCAACAACAGCGCCAAGCTATATCAGGCAACCAGCCAGCACGCTGTGAGGTATTTTAAGGTGCTGTCAGTAGGTAACACTTGCAACAACAACAACAACTGAAGAAGTGTTTAACCAAAAGCAACACTAGTTTGTGCCCCAAATAAAGAGGCAGCAGCAGATAAGTAAGAAAAAAAAAACATACAAGTAGCCATTTAAAGAGTAGCATATAGCAGCAGGTTGCTTCAGTTACCTCATACAAACACACACACACACACACACACACATAGAGCTGCAGCAAGGGCCTGGACTTGCAAGGTTCTAATGGCATATGTAAACATTTTGGCTTTTGACACAACGTCGGATGAAACATTTGTTGTTACAAGCTATGGGGCCAGCGGTAAGCATGTGGTTTGGTTTACCAAAGGTTCTTTTACTACCTTGAGCTGAAGAAACCTCAGACTGGAGCAAAGCGTTGAACGCTGTTTGTGGTTGTCAAGCATAAGTTTTGAAGTTGCTGCTATTTTGCTGCTGGCAGTAGACAGTAAGTTAAGGCAACTGCTGTATTGTTAGGGCTACAAGTAGCAACATAATTTATTCTTCCTGTTTTTTGTCGTATTTTTTGCTTATGATCATAATTTTTTGGCAAAATATTGTACATTGTACAACAAAATGTCATAAAGTACACACACAATCTTTCAACGTTTTATACAAAAATTTCAACAACAAGTCAGCAAACCGCAACATTTGTCAGCAGTGGCAATGGCCATAGTGCTGGCTCTACCCACCGCTTCAGCTGACGCTTGCACTCAACAGCCCACCGTCCGGCTGTTGCATTGCTTGCGGTTCTTGCACTCTTATCGCGCTGATGCATTGTTCCGCTGATGTGTAGCGTGATAAAAGATGGTGTTGGTTTCGTTGCAATCGTCTCGAAATGAAATTGAAAAGTTATGTCAAGTTGTTGGGCGATAAGAAAGTGTTGCGGAGGTTGTTGTTCCTTTGACTCTCCTATTCCGACTTAGTTATATTTTAGTTATCTATCTTGACTGACATTTAGTCTTTAGCTACGAAATACCTTTCAAGCAATTAAATCGCTCTTTTCTGTGGTGCTTGCTTGTCAGTCATAGAACACGCGCCCTCATAAAAGTACACATTCAGCTTAAAACAGTTTGGAAATATTTTGTGTTCTTGACAGTTTTGAAATCGTGTTGATCTGCCTTGATTTGGCTGCAGTTGGCTGTCAGTTGCAGTGTGTTCGTTTGGGTTGTTGGGTTGGGTCTGCTTAGCACATGCTATAGCTATGTTAAGTTTGGCACTAAATTTTGCAATCTTATAGCTCATTAATCATATATTTATTTAAATCAATCACAATTTATGGCTTTTAATTTATTTTGCAGCACATTTGGTCGCAGGCGATTGGCAGCGTTTGGGTACTATTTTAAGCCATTAATGAATGAAAGCAAAAAATTTACTGCTACTTTAGCCATAAACAACGGTTAATATGGATTAAATTATTTTTTTTAAGCAAGTGCCCTTCGAAATTTTTGTATGCTCGTATGTTCGTTTCGAATCTGGCATCAACATTCAAAATAAATTGCGAAAAATTCAGTTTGCTGGAAATGAAAATGAACGTAAATGGCTTTTTGAACCCAATTCTTAAAAATTTTGTATTTGGTATGGAATTAACAGAAATTCGCAACAGAGAATGCGTTCAAATTTCTTAATGTGCAGTTTTTACACATATTTTGGCGAAAATTTCACAAATTTTGAAAAAAGTTTTCAAGACCAAAAAATTCAAAAATGCCTCAAAAAATTATGCAACCAAAATTTTTACATATATTAAGGGAAGAGGTCTGAAAAATCATGACATAAATAGTTTTACCGAATTTTCAGAGAAAATTTTAAAGATTTTTTTCCACAAAAAATGTTGGCACAAGAAATACTTAGAAATATTAACAGAAAAAGTCTGAAATCACATCAAATTGGATTTTTTTTTGTTAGATAAATTTAAGTCAAAATTTCAGAATTGAAAAAAAAAATCACAAATCCCAACAATTTTTAAAAAAATGTATGGAAAAACTGCTAAAATCTTTTCAAACATCAATTTGTTACAGAATTGATGAAAATTTGAGATGTTTCAAAAGTCTCAAAACCATAAAAATTTTTTATAAATTTTGAAAGAAAATGTGCAGTTTTTAAAAAATCTCCAATTCCAAAACACTTAAAACTGTTTCAATGTTAAAATTTTTTAAAACAATTAATGAAAAACCTGATCAGAAAAAACATGTGAAATCCTTTCAAACAACAATGTTTCACAGAATTGACCAAAATTTCAGATGTTTCAAAAGTCTCAAAACCGTAAACATTTTTTTTTAAATTTTGAACAAAAATTTGCAGTTTATTAAAAAAATCTCCAAATCCAAATCACCTAAAAAGGTTACAATAGAAATAATGCACAAAAATGACTTCAATTCAGCAAAGAATGTGTTTCTCAGTATGATTGTAATTATTTTTAAAGTTTAAGTTTAAATATTTGGCCAAAATTTCAGTATAAAAAAGATAAACTACAAACTCAATATTGAATATCAAACAAAAAATATTGATTTTTACCAAATTGGTAGTAAAAAATCGATTTTTAATACAAATATTAATTTATTTTAGATTATAAAATAAAAACTATTTCTATAAAATAAAAGTTGCACTATTATGCAATCGAAAAATGTAAAATAAAACGTAACTGTGTCCTTAAATTTCATAAAAATGTAATTTTTTTCCTAAATTTAAATAATAAAAATAACAAAAACACAAACCTAAGTCCTAAAACAAAATTTTCATAAAATTATCATAATTGTTTCATAAATTAAGCCGAAAATTTCCGAAAAAAATTGAATCAAAAATTTAAAAATTTACCGAAAAACAATAATGATAAGAAATTGCATGCAACAGAAAAAAGTCTGAAATATGATTTATGATATATTCAGAAATTTCAGCGAAAATTTTGCGTGTCATTTAAAAAAAAACCCCTTTATCAAAAATATATTTCAGAACATAAAATACCAAAAATGCATAAGAAGTATTGAAGAGAAAGAGAAAGTCTGAAAGTTTTTAAAAATTTTGCCTAAAATTTCAGAATTTAAAATAAATCTCAAAAGTCACAAACAAAATAACAACAAAAAAACAGAAGAAATGCTTAGAGAAAACTTCCAAAAATTACATAAAATTCATAAAAAAATCACATAGAAAGAATCAGAAAATTATAGAACAAAAAATGTTCATAGAAAACGTCTTGGAACTACAATAAATTGCAATTTCTTCAGAAGTTTTTGAAGAATGTTTTGGTTTTTTTTAAAATTATCTCTCAAAATATGCTTTAAGATATTAAAACTTTAAAATTAAATACAACAAGTAAAGAAAGTCTAAAGTCGGTCTAGGCCGACTATGAAATACCCTAAACCCACTTTTCAAAAACAAAAAAATTTTTATTGTAAATGGGCGTGTCCGTGGACGGATGAAGCCTATATTTTAAATGCATTTAAATGTTGAAGAAAAATTTACACATACCAAGTTTTATTCCTGAAGCTCACAGCTAATGCCTTTATTGTGCTTTCGCTATGGGAGGTGGGCGTGTTCATGGACGGATTACTCCCAATTTTTGAACACACCTTAGTTTTGGTATAAAATACATACATACCAAATTTAATTTCTCTATGACAAACATAACCTTATTTATTGAGTTTTAAACTTTTTGGGTTGTATGGGAGGTAGGCGTGTCCGTGGGCGGATGAGGTCCATTTTTCAAAACCATCTTTCTTTTGTTATAAAAAACATATGTGCCAAATTTTAGCTCTGTAGGTTAAACAGAGGCTTATTTATTGCGTTTTCAATTTATAGGTTGTATGGGAGGTGGTCGTGTCCGTGAATGGATGACACCTATTTTTCAAAGACATATTTGTGTTGATATAAAACACATACATACCAAATTTTATTATTGTAGGCTAATTATGAGCTGAGTTATGCAGTTTTTAATTTTCGCGTTGTATGGGAGGTAGGCATGTCCGTAGGCGGATGATGTCCATTTTTCAAAACCATCTTTTTTTTGTTATAAAAAAAATACTTGTTAAATTTTAGCTCTGTAGGTTAAACAGAGGCTTATTTATTGCGTTTTCAATTTTTGGGTTGTATGGGAGGTGGGCGTGTCCGTGAGCGGATGACGTCCATTTTTCAAAGACATCTTTATTATAATACAAAACACATACATACCAAATTTTATTGTTGTAGGCTTATTATGAGCTGAGCTATGCAGTTTTACATTTTTGCGTTGTATGGGAGGTAGGCGTGTCCGTAGGCGGATTTCAAAAATATTCAATAGTGCAGATCCTTGGGTGTATGTGACTATGTGTACCAAGTTTCATTCAATTATCTCTACTCCTTCTTCTTATCCTGTGTTTACGAGCAACACACAGACGGACGGACGAACATGAATAGCTCGACTCACGAGGTGACGCTGATCAAGAATAAATATACTTTTCTATACCGGATTCGCTTCGTTCTATGCGTTACAAACGTTTGCACAAAGTTAATATACCCTCACTTTTGAGGTTTAGGCTATAAAAATATAACAAGAAAGAGAGCGCTCACAATCCGTCATTGCATACAATTCATTTTCACTGGTCACATTCAGCGTACTCAACAGTTGACAACTGTAAAGTCAAAACTTGATGCACTTAAATATGAAGTTGCGCATTAAAATGCATGTAAAAATAGAAAATTTTTAATTTGTCGGTAAAATTTCCATTGGTATTTAATATAAAGTTTGTCATTTCATAAACTTGACAACTTTTCTGAAACTTCAATATCGATAACAGCGTGCTTGGATGTGTTGCTGTCACAATAGTTGACACAGCTGAATGTGACTAACAACGAACCTTATTATTTTACCATGGTTTTGACAAGAGTTTGTTTACTTGTAGCTGAGAGAATCAACACTTGTCAATACCATGATAGAACAATAAGGTAGGCTCATATTGATGTGGCTGCTCAAATGTCTTTTTTTTACACAAACAATGCTGTGAGTGCTATAAACGTCAAACGACAAGGCAATAACAATAATTCGAAAAACTTAAATTCGAACAGCTGACTTTGACATCTAGCTCACTTCCTCTCCAATATGAGCCTACCTTGTTATTCTATCATGTTCAATACTATCAAAAATTATTATATCATGGATGAGCAGTGAGAAATTATTTCTAAAGCTTGAGAATTTTTTAAAGCGTAATTTCTTTCTCTTTTTGTACTGTTCGCTGAACTGTATGCTTTTTTTGAGTGTTTTCTACTGTTTTTCTATATATTAAAATGCGCAAACATTCAGAACAAATGATCGCACAAATACAGTGTTGCACCGAAGGCCTGCAACAACCTGAATCTTGAGAGAGAAATCAAAAACAAATGACATTAAAAATAAATTATTTTCTCAAGAAAAATTGTGAAGTGAAATTTGGGCTGACAAATTATTTTCTGACACATTTTTTTCGATTTTGATTGATTGACTTTGAAAAAAAAAATTCAGTACTTCCGCATATTTTTCTGCTCAAAGAATTTTCAATTTTATTTTAAATGTCGGCCAATCAAAATCAAGAACACATGTTTCTTCTCAAAAAACATGTTCTTCTCTTTTGAAACAGGCTATATATTATCGTATCACTATAATTCATGTTTTTAGAACTTGTTCAAAACTATTTCACATTTGGTTCATTATTTTGAATGTAACTTAACCATTTTTAAAGATTTAAATCATTTTGAAACAATCGAATTTTTTTAAATTCTGCTGCTATTTTGGGTTTAGTTAAGCAGTAATTTTGTACTGAGTTGTTGTGGGCGGTTCACTAGAAATTTTTGTCAAAAAAATATTGCTTGCGTTTTTCAATGGAATTTGAATTCATAGAAACAGTGGATTCTAAGAACACTTCATAAATAAAAATGAAGCTACTTATCTAATATATTATTTGGATGGCAGGAATTAACACATTCCTACTTATCTCTTCTAATAAAATTCCTCGAAATTTATTTCTTTTGTTATAGTTAAATTTAAGCTGAAATCTCTTCGATTTTTTAAAGTTTCTATGGAATAATATTATTTTGCCTACTGTTTGTTAGTAGCAGCAATTATTTGGTTAAACTTAGAAATTTGGTTAAAATATTCCACGTTCGTAGCTAATTTAGCACTGCATTTAAAGCAGTTCAGCTGAAAAACTAAGCGCTGTTGCAGCTGCCACAACTTAGTTACTTCAGCTACTTCTACTTAGATCTCATCGTCATATGGTTCATAACCATAACTGGCTAACCCATAACCCATGGCTGTGCGCCTCATTGGCGTTGCCACTCAGAGCTAAAGTAAACAAATTCATGCAACTTGTATTATTAGAGAGAACTTCCAGTGAAGAGCTTGTAAACCACATAAGTGAAAAACTCTTTTCTTGCTTTTTTTTCTTTTTGTAGCTTGTGTCAATAAGAAAACAAATTAACGGCCATAATTTGAGTACTTTATGACATAGCGATCAAGTGTTAAGCACACTCAAACGAAAAAAAAATAATATAAGTACACAAACAACAAAAATATATGCTAGCATTTTGAATGGTATTTGAAGACAGACGAACGAACGAACCAAGTTTGAAGTTGCTGTTTATTTTGTTTATCTGCATTTTATTTGTTTATTTAAATAACAGTTATATGATTGTTGTTGTGTTTTTGTATATTCAAGTCTACAACTTATTGAAGCTGAGATTTGTTTATGTGCGACTTTTTAAAACTCTCTGCTGGCATGTTTAAAAATCTTCAATTTAAGTGATGCCATAATTTTTTTTTTTGGATTGGTTGCTTGGTATTGAGCAGAGAAGTGGTCATAGCCGGGCGGTATTGTTACTTTAGTAAAATAAGGCTTAGCAACTTTAACAAGGTGCTAAAACAAAATTAAGCGCTAATTGGCAACATTTTTTTTCAAATGACTCGGTTCGTGGGACTTTCAACAGCAGCAAAATAAAGATTTAAAGAGTTGGCAGAAATATTTGAAAAAATATTTAATATTTTAGCCCATATTTGAAATGAAAGAATATATTGAAAGATCGCTACTAAGATTATCAAAAGTGCCAAAATTTTCCCAGCAACTGTTGGCAAAGAAAAAAAAAAGAATGTTGCTCGTTCTTTGTGCCTTAATTGTAGATTTAACTCTAACAAAATGTTGCTTATCAAGCATACGAAAAGAAAAAACAGTTCACATCGCCTACTTAAATTGCAAGAAAGGTTATCTTGCAAGTAAACCAAAACATATATAGAATATCTTAAACAATTATTTGCAACATTCTGTTTGCAAAACAATATTAAAAAATTGCACATCAGATTTAAAAAAAAGAAAGAAAATACCGAGCAAAAGAATTTTTATACCTACTCTAACCATCATACAAATACAGTAAGTAAGCTGCAAGCAATAACAACAAGAATAAGCAGCAAATCAAAAGAAATACATTTTTTTTTCACTAACTGTATCCTTTTGCTGCATTGTTTGACTGGAAAATGCTTTGTTACTTAAATGGTATAAATTTGAAGAAAAGGAAACAAAAAAAATGCTGCTTTGAAAAAATAAATTGAAAATTTAAAGAAATAAAACATGCAAAAACAACAACAACAATAGGACTCTTGCAGTAGCAAAGTTAGTGCTCTACCCTAAGGATCTTGTGTGCTTGGCAGCTGTTGTCCTTTTCTTGGTCTTGGCATAAATAAATGCTCGATTGTCCTGCGGCAATTATTTTCCAACTTTGTGCATATGCATGACATCATGGCTATGTGTGCAGTGTATGTGTGTGTGTTTGCATGGCTTTGTAAAGCCAACCGGATGTGCACAATTGCTCAAAACGATTGGCAGTTTCACCTTAATTCCTTTTTTTTTTGGGCCGCTTTCTTTTTGTCGCTTTCTTTTCTTTTGCTATTTAGACAACGTAGCATGTTTGTTTACAAAATA
The DNA here is from genome assembly GCA_958299015.1 of Tetanocera ferruginea. NCBI lineage: Eukaryota > Metazoa > Arthropoda > Insecta > Diptera > Sciomyzidae > Tetanocera > Tetanocera ferruginea. Next base: position 3,083,640 of record OY282644.1, read on the forward strand.
TTGGCTCTATTTGCCTTCTTAGTAGGGGGGTAACGAATTTTCTTTATGTTTTTTTTTATTATGATTTTATATATATTACTTTATGAGTTCATTGCTAGAACACAAACATGCAATTTAAGTGTGTGTATTGTTGTTTTTTTTTGTGGCTACAGCTCAGTGATCCTGTCAAAGGTTCAGTCATACTTTTCGGTAGCTATTTAATGAACTTTAATTGAGTTTTTTTAAATTTATTAGCTGTGCGTGTTGTTTATATCTATCAAGTGCCTTGCTCGTTTTTAAAAGTTGCTCTATGATCGCGTTTGGCTTGATCAGCGGCAAATTTTTTAAAATTTCTTGTTTGTAAACGCGCTAGACATGACGCTCAAGGATTTTTCATGACTTTTTGTTTTTTTTTTACCTGTTTTTTCTCACTGCTTGCCGCACAGTGACCTGCAAGATCGCTGCGATCGTAACAATCGTCTGTTAAGATTTATTTTAAGGTTTTTTATATAAAAATCGTTTCTTGTTTTGCTTTTGTTTTCTAAGCATGTGTGAATCTGATATAAATATTGACATGCAGAATTTTTATTTCTATTCTTAGAATTTAACTTGAGATTGTTACGATCGCTGCGATCTGCGCACTGCTCTGTTCAAATAAATCTTTTTATTTTCTTAGAGACAAAATAAAAAGATTTCATCAAAAAACACGAATAATTAAGTTACAAATGTTACTTGATCACTTTGATCAAGCGTTGATCGTGCTTTTTGTTGATGAGTATATTTAGAGCATTTCCTTAGAATTGAAAGAATTTTATTAAAAAATGTATGTTTGCTAGAGTCAAAAAGAAATATTTTTTTGATCAAAATCAGTTAGAATCAAAATAATAAAGTTATGTTTTTAAATGTTGATCGGCTGTTGATCGTGCAACAACCAGTATTAAAAATTGAGGCTTTATAAAATTTTTTTCTATAAGAGCGAAAGTGATGTAACAAACATAATGTTATGTGATTACTTAGAAAAAACTGGTGATCGTGCTTTTTGTTGAATAACAAAAATTGTTAATAAAACAATCGGAGTAGTGGTCTGCTCAGATGAAAATCGAATCGATCGGTAAAATCGAATTCGTTGATCAAATTATTGGTTATCCGAAGCATTCTGGTTATGGGTAAAGGCGGAAGAGAGATATAGACCTAAGGTTGCGTGGGTTGGTATTCAAAAATATTAATTGGAGTAGTTCTGGGCAGTTAATGGTTCCGCATAGGGTTAAAATTACTTTCAGCAGAATAGCAAAAGCAACGAAATTTTACTGCGGTAGTGCTACCGACAGTTTTTAAAAACATTGTTATGCTGTTCATTTTGCTTTGCTGTGTGAATTTTGAAAAGCAAAGCAAAAGCAGCAGCATTAAAAACATAAACTTTGCTGCGACAAAGAAGAAAAGCAAAATGAAAATCAAAGCAATAAAATAATTTTTTTTGCTTTTGTAGCTCTACGCAGTAAAACAAATTATTTTTTATGCTGCTGCTTTTGCTGTTGCTGTTCGATTTTCAATAAGCACTGCAAAGTAAAATCAAAAGCAATTGAAGTTTTTAAAAGTTGATAAATGAATAGAACATCGGCAACTTCCTTTCGTTTTGCAAGTGCTTGCATGACAATCAACTTAAGACGGTTGGCATAAGGAGGTAGGTTGAAACTGTCAGAACAGGGAAGACCACGAAGAGCAAAACGAATAAATCGTCGTTGAACTGTTTTCATTCCGCATTGAATGGGTGTTGTAGATGGGAGACCAAACCTGGCTGGCGTATTCGAGGATGGGTCTAACAAAGGAAAGATAGAGAGATTTAGTGACGTAAGGATTGGAGTACTCTCTGGACAAGTGTTTCATGAAACCAAGAGCAGAGTTGGCTCTACTAATGATTTTATCAATATGAGACCTAAAGTTAAGTTCCTTGTCACAAATAACACCTAAGTCGCGTAAAGAGCTGACAGAAGGCACTGGCTTGCCGAGAATGTAATACGTTCTTGGAGGAAGTTGGAGTCGCTTACGAGAATATGTTTAAGCTTGATATTTGCTGACGTTGAGCTCCAGAAGATTTTTTAGATACCAAGTGGAAAAGCTGGTGACCGTGGTATGCAGGTTAAGTGTGTGCCTTAGCAGGCTTGGAGCCCGAGTTCGATCCCCAGTCGCGGCGAAAAGTTTTTTCAATAAAAAATTTTTTCTGATCGGTCACCACCTCTCTGCAGACAATGGCAAACTTCAGAGGGTAAATAATGCCATGTAAAGCTTCTTGAGGACATGAACTTTAGCCGTTCGGAGTCGGCATAAAACATGTAGGTCCACTTCTCGGTCAATTGTGTGCAAACATTTAATAGCACACACAACACAATTGATCATAAGAAGCTCGGTCAAAGTCCTTTAAAGGGCTGAAATGGCCAGTTTGTTTTTTTTTTTTGTTTAAAGTGGAAAAACTGACCAGATCGTCTTGAAGATTGCGAGAATCGGCGTTCGTTAGTATGCGCCGATAGATTTTCATATCATCAGCATACACAGAAAGATTCGAATCATTGATCATACCATCAATATCAGCAATTGTTAAGACGAATAGCAAAGAACCAAGGTGACTGCCTTGTGGGACTCCAGACGTAGCTGTCAAAGATTTTGAATTGGAAAATCTAAAGATGACATTATGACTGCGTTCTTCGAGATATGATTTAATTCATGTTATAAACAGATGTGAAAAATCAAAGGCTTTAAGCTTAAGGATGATAATGTGTGAGATTTTGTCAAACGCTTTACTAAAGTCCAAGTTCCCACGAACATAAAGTGTTTGAAACAAATTCTGTGAGGTTGGTGAAACTCCAAGGTTCCTCCTTTGAGGAAGCCATGTTGACTAGTGGTAAAGATAGATTTGCAATGGAAGAAGAGAATGTAGTAGATAATACTTTCAAAAATTTTGGAAACATATGACAGTTTTGCAATAGGTCTGTAATTAGAAATATCATTTCTAGGTGCCTTTTTATGTAAAAGTATTATGTACGAGTTCTTCCATAACTTTGGAAAAACTGAGTTAGAAATAGAAAGTTAAAAGAATGTCAAAAGTGGATGAGCCAAAAAGTTCGCGAATTTTTTGATGACAATAGCAGGCAACCCATCGGGTCCGTAAGAATAATCATCTTTGATCATAATCATCGGTGTAACTTTCAATGTAACTGTAAGTAAGTAACTGTAAAGACATCAGCTAATGTTATATCAACAGGAGTCAGTGACGTTTGAGCACAGTTCCTTAATGAAGAAAAGTGAAGAAATTCATAGTCTAGTTCATCGTAATGACTTGTGAATGACTGACTGAAGAAATTTGCGAATAGGTTTGCAATTATTTCCGGGTTGTCAGAGGAGATATCTGAAAAAAAGGCTTGACGGGTGATTTTTTAATGAAACCTCTATATAATTTTTTTTAAATAATGCTTGAAGCAATTTATTTTTGTCGGAGTGGAGGTTAAACAAAATTTCTTTAAAATTAATTCGATTCCAAACAGACTATTTTTAGTCAATTCGATCAAGTTGGTGAAAAAAACCTGAATAAAAACACTGTGCGACAATTTAAGGCCCAATTGGAATAACCTCAAATATCGCAATGGTTTATAGTAGTACATGGTCTATATATTATGCCCTCATACTCAGTTTTATCGGATTAGGTCAAATAAGAGAGAAATTCAAGGTCAAATTTCACCTTTAAGTCACAAATTTTTTCTGATAACTCTTAAACTAAATTCAAATCCTGTGTAGTAACTGTCTCTTAGTATTTGCAATGGATGGTTCTTAACATTTTGAGATCATATTTTGCTCAAAAGGTTACGTAAGGGGGTTAATTTTTTCTTCGAAAACAGGGCTTTTTTCAAAATAAAAAGATATTTTCAACAGTTCAGTTACTTTGTATTTGTCTTTTAAAATAATCAGATTTTGCTGAATTTTTGCATACACCTTAAGTAAAATAAAATAACCCACCTCTGAAAAGATCACAACAATTACATCTGCGCATCCAAAGATATTCGGATTCAAAGATTACCAATGATGGTAACTTCGTTAATGTAAACCCTAGAGTAAAATCATTCAGATGAAAATTAAAGACCCAACAATTTTCTTCAAAACTGTTCTTAACATCTTTACCGAAAGAGTAACGGTTTTAAAGATATGAGCGTAAATATGTTATTTGAACATACATGAAAAAATTAAAACGGTTAAAATAAAAATTATTTTTATTTCTATTTCTTCCCAAGATCAAAATTTTTCATACATGTTGTAATTACATATTTACGCGTATATCTTTAAAACGGTAACTCTTTCGGTGAAGATGTTAAGAACAGTTTTGAAGAAAATTGTTGGGTCTTTAATTTTCATCTGAATGATTTTACTCTAGGGATTACGTTAACGAAGTTACCATCTTTGGTAATCTTTGAATCCGAATATCTTTGGATGCGCACATGTAACTGTTGTGATCTTTTCAGAGGTGGGTTACTTTATTTTACTTAAGGTGTATGCAAAAATTCAGCAAAATCTGATTGTTTTTGAAGATAAATACAAAGTAACTGAACTATTGAACATTTTTTTTATTTTAAAAAAGGCCTGTTTTCAAAGAAAAAATTAACCCCCTTACGTAACCTTTTGAGCAAAAAATGGTCTCAAAATATAAAGAACCATCCATTGCAAATATTTATATGCAGTTACTACACATCATTTGACTTTACTTTAAGAGTTATTAGAAAAATTTGTGACTTAAAGGTGAAATTTGACCTTGAATTTCTCTCTTATTTGACCTAATCTGATAAAACTGAGTATGAGGGGGTAATAAATAGACCATGCACTACTAGAAACTATTGAGTTATTTGAAGTTATTTTTTCGTGTCGCACTGTGAAATGTACTGTTTTCTAAATAAACTAAGTTTAAGTGAATTATATAGACTAGTTACGCCTGGGGACGAAATTCGAGCTATTTATTGATTGCTTATTTATAATTATGCCTACTTATAATTATATGCGAGATGATAAAAATAAGTTCGAGGCTATAACTCTTAATTGATTGAATAAAGCTATTTTCTTCAAAAAAATTATTTTTGTATTTTATATTTTGTTCAAAAACAGAAAAAAAACATTTTAAAAAAATTTAATTTTGTCAAAGAAAGGGGGCTTGATTTTTTTATGGCACGGACAGTTTATTAATTTACTGTCAAGACAAAATAAATTCACCTAAAATTCGGTATAAACTTTGAAAGAAAATCAAAAATGCAATTTTGAGTTTTTGTTTTTTTACAACAAAAATTATTTTTACCCAATATTTTAAGAATAAATCAAATTTTATGGTCTTTTTTTAAAAGGAATAATTTAAATATAAACAAACAAATTTTTGAATTCAAAACACATTCTTTTACAGATTTTACAATTGACGAATGAATAAAACTACATTTTTTTAAGAAATTGTTACTTTTAAAAAAAATTGAAATTCGACCAACTCAAAAACTCTTCCCCAACCAAATTTCCAACCAAATTTTAATCAAAGAGCGTGTTTTTTCTCAAAAATTTAATTTCTCTCTTAGAAGGTTGGGAACCCCCTCTATCAGATATATCATTTATATATACATTCTGCACATCTGGTTAACAACAAAACAAAAGAGTTAGTGTGTTTAAAAGCGAGGTTTCGTGATAAAGATATTTTTATTTCTATTGAAAAATTTCGGTGTCAGATGGTCATTCGAACTTTGATCTGCTAAGATTCGTTGGCTCGCACACCATTTAGCACACACGGTCACGACTAAAACCTTAAAAAAATGTAAAATTCATTAATTTCTCCTATAAGATATTTCAAAATTCCGTTTATTTTTTTATAAATTCCACATTTGTCCTGCATAAATAGAAAAAAAATTTGCAACACTACCCTCATGTCTTCTACATGTCTCCAATATTAAGACATGTTTGTTTAAGAGTTAACGGTTCAATGATTTCTTTCTTTATATTGCAAAAACGTGCTCGCACCTGGATAAGTAAGGTTTTCCTAGCATAGCCGGCCAAAAATATTACCAATACTTTTCATTTAAGTATTATTTAATCAACAGGACGATGGATAATCTAAATAGACAAACAACAATACAAAATAACATGCTGATCCTTTGAACGAAGTCAAAGCAAAAAAGCCCTTAAATAGCAAGAAGGAGCAAAATATCGATGGATAAAAAATTGACAAAACCGCAATTTGAACAATTTAATGGCCACACCTATTTCAACATGTCTACATTATAATAACATACAACAACAAAAACAACAACAATCACCACAACAATATCCTGCCGAAGCAAAAAAACACGCTAGCAAAGCAACAAACTTGCATGTGTTGCTGGCAAAACTGATAAAAAGGACTACAACAAGACATGCCACCCACACCAGCCAGTGAGGTAACACAAAGAGTTTCAAAAGGTAATAAAAGCAAATAAATTGAATTTGAAAATGACAAAAAAAAGGACACAAAAAAATGTGCCTAACAAATGCCATCAAATCAACATACGGCGTGTTACAAGCAGCAGCAGCAGCAGCAGCAGCAAAACCAAAGAACAGCAAACAGAAAATATGTTACAAAAAAGCCAAGAAAATGAGCGAGTGAGAAAGAGTGTGAATCAAACAAAAAGGACATTTTCAATTCGTGCAAAAAAAAGAAAAATAATCCTAGCACAAGAGCACAAACGAATGAGAAAAATACAAACTTAAAAAATAAAATGTTAAGAAAGAAATGTTAAGCTCTATAAAAAACAAAATAAAATAAAAAAAAATATATGAGAAAAAAAAAATAAAAAGAAATAACAAGCCAAAAAACAAACGTTAAGAAATCCTTGTGGCATGTTTTTGTAGCATTCGTTGTGCGCTTTTGTTGTGCTGCAACAACAGCAATAACAACAACAACAAGAACAATAAGCATAACACTATTGAATCAACAGGATGTCGATGCTTAAAAAATTAATTCAATGAATCAAAATGTAAAAATAACATTTTGTAAGCAACACACACACACACACACTCACAGCACAAACAGACAACACAACTGTTGTATTCAATACAAATGTATGCGTTGTCAGTATCAATCGACGAGGATAACATAATACAAAATGACGTGGCACAAAAAGAATAAAATAGCTAAAAAACAGCACCATCGACAACAACAACAACAACAACAACAACAACAACAACAACAACAACAACAACAACAACAACAACAACAACAACAACAACAACAAAAACAAAAGTGATTTTCTTTTGGATTTATTTATTTATTTTACAGCAACTCTGGCAGCGTCCGCTGCACAGCGTTTGTGCGACTGTCTATCTTTTTGTCTATTTTTTGGTTTGTTACAAATCTTTATAGACAGCCAGCATGCGTTGCTGCTCTTATAAAGATTTGTAGCATTGCATAAAAAAAATGTTTGAAAAAGTAGCTAAATCCTGTCACACACACACACACAACCAGCAGTGAAAAAAAAAATAGAAAAATCCGTCTTGCAAATAGTAGCTGCATGAAAAATAAGCTCTAACCGTAACGTATGCTTGCTGACTAATGTCTGTGTGGTATGTCCCTGTGATCCTTAGAATTTCGTTTTGCCTTTAGATTAATTGAAATTAATCGAAAAAGTTTTAAGCCAAAGAACTCAGCGTGAAATTGAATAGCAATTGTGAGCGTATTAATGCTGATTTGTTAAGAAAAATAGGTTAAAGAAAATTTTTTGAAACGAGATACGAGCAACATAGCTCGAGGATCTGAACTCTACACGTTGCATATAACAGTCAAAGGTTTCAAGCGCCATACATGATGTCAGAGCTAAAAAGAAATCATATTTTAGATAGAAAAAAAATTCATATATATTAAAATGAGTAATTCTGCCCTGCCTGGCCTTCCTTCATTTTTAAATTTTCAGGATATGCAAAAATAATAGCAAAACATTTTAAGATATTCATTTTGAACTGCTTAAAATTTGTTTTGTTTCGTTGCTATATTGAAAAATTAAATAAACTTCGTTTAATATTTTCATTCCTTTTTGTTTATTCTATTTACTTACTTAGTTTTTCAATTTAACAAATAATGACCAAATCATGTCCTGAAATAGTTTTTCTCTTAATTTAGTTTATAAATAATTGAATAAGTTTTTTCTCAAAAACTGAAAAAATTAAGCCAATTTTGAGGCACTTCTTAAAAATTTATGAGAGATTTACATTTCTTTTAAAGTATTTTTCCATATTTTAATTTTTATATTAATTTTTATTTATATTTTTATAATTATTTATTATTTATTTTTAGTTTAGTTTTTTAATATAATAAATAAAATATTTATATTTTTATTTTGATTTTGATTTTGATTTTGATTTTGATTTTGATTTTGATTTTGATTTTGATTTTGATTTTGATTTTGATTTTGATTTTTTTTTTTATTTTTTTTATTGCTTATATGTTTATTTTCATTTTTATAAATATTGTTTAATAGTGGTTTTTTTTTATTCCATTTTTTAATTTTGTTTTTTTATTTTATATTTTAATTTTTATTTCGATTTTTGTTTTATTTAAATTTTTTATTTTTAATTTTATTATTATTTTATTTTCATTTTTATTTTGATTCCTTTTTTAATTTTTTTTTTTATATATATTTTTAATTTTTGTTTTATTTTTAGTTTTATTTATATTTATATTTTTTTTTTTTTTTATCTCTATTGTATTGAATTATTATTTTTATTTCTTATTTTCGTCAACTCATTTAATGTCGGGAGTCATTTTTGATAACATTGCAAACATTTTCCATAAAAGCCATTCACTCTAAAACAGACTTTCACATTCTATCTTATGTTAGAAATTTGTGCTGAAAACAGCTCTAAAATTCCTTTTAAAAACAATCTCCAATGCAAAATTGAACACATCGCACTTTCATATATCACACAAACACTCGAGTTTACACACATAGGCAGCAACAGAATCATAATAAATTCAACCAGTTTATGAGCAGCAAGCAATTAATTAAAAATTTCCATCTTGGACTTTCGATTCCATATCGTCTTAAAGTGAAATATTTGAATTATGTTAAAAATTTATGTGTGGGTGTTGTTGAGATCAACACACACAGATGCAACATTGTTGCACAACTGCATAACTTTTTTATATCAGGCTAAGCGGTAAGCATCAAAGACCGCACTGATCAAATACTGTTCAATGCAGCGTCTGCTCCAGCTTCAGAGTCTTCCAGCATGGATGGCCAGGAATTCGCCAAACACTTTCCCGCTTGCAGTAACCGGCTGTGAGTCAACGAGTGAGTGAGTGAGTGAGTTGCTGCGGACAAATTTTATAACAACGGCGATAATTGATAGCCGTCTGCGCCGCATGCTCTGCGGGCACTACGAATAAGCCAAACAGTCAGCCAACTAGCTAAGCTAGCCAGCCAACTTTATAGCTAGCGCAGGCGCAAAGAACGAGTCCGCCTGCTGGCAACTAAATTGAAGTCAGTCCAGTGACTTCCTTGCAAACCGTTTTTTGCTGTTTGCTTTGCTGCATGGCTACATTGTTACTGTTTGCCTCTTTTATTGTTGTTATTTTTGCTCTTTTTCGAACCCTTTTTTTATAGCTGCACAACGTCATAATGCAACCTTAACTAACTTCTTTTCTAAGCCAAGTCCACGCTAACGATTTCCTGGAAGGTCGCTTCTTGAGTTGTTGCTGCCGTTGCTGCTGCTGCTGCTTGTGTGGATCATAAAATTAAGCACTAAGGATATGTAGAGAAAATTATATTGCCACAAACGTGTGTTTGAGCTACCCTTTGGTATCGACCAGCTAGCTAGATACATTATGTAAGATATCGATTTATTATATAAGTTATTTTGTATAATAAAAAAAATAGTTAAGGCTGCATATTTACAACAACCAAAATGCTCGCATCTTAGCAGCAAAATCTTACAGTCATAAAACTAACATTTCTTTAAATGACGTTGCGTTAATTTTTCACATGCGTTTTCATAATTTACAGGCAGCCGCATAAGTTTAAGGTAAGAAGTGGATTAGGACATATTTACTAACGCACGTGAAGAATACAATCCTTTGGAATCCTATCGAAAACTCAGTTCCCATGCATGAATAACAGCTGCCAATTGTTAATAGCTCTTTACTAAAAATTCTTCCAAATTTATTTTGACTGGAAGACTAACATCAGACTAACTGACCACGGTTAGTCTTAATGTCATGAGTGTATTGTTGTTTAAGCCTAGATTGAGAAACTTAACTAGATTTTCAAAAATATTGAAAAATAATTAATTCTATTTTTTTTAATCTATAACAAAACCAGAATTTTTTGGTTTTTGAAATACAATTTTGGACCTTTAGATTGATAAAAATATATCGAGTAGATATAAACTATAAAACGGTTGAGCTTTACAGACATACCTAAATTGGAGCGTTAGGCGTTGTGTTATTTAACATTTCTCAAAAAAGGTAAGCGCCATACCGCAATTGAAATGGTACGTTTAAATGTCAAAATCATATTTAGATTTCTTATACTTTTGGAGCCTATTGTCCGTAGTGACATTGATAAGTTCTAAAGGTCTCCAAAAAACCTATAAAAGTAAAAAGGAGCTTCTAATCTGGTTTACTTTAATTTTTTTGCTTCATTTCAAATACGGCTCACGAACATCCAAATGGACATCAAAAGTCTCACTAGTGTTCTCGTCCAAGTTCGTACGTTTTTATAGGCACACGGAATGAAACTCGTGTTATAATTTACCAGAAAGCCACACAAGCGGATGATTCCATGCTCTGAACTGGATTAAAATTATTTATTTGAAGAAACTTACAAAACAAAAATTGTATAAAATGTGAAAAGAAACATAACATTTGTACATGAGAAACTTTTGATTGACCGTTAAACAACGCTAACGCTCCAATTTAGGTATGACTGTTAGAATTAATTTAATAGAGAATTAAAATACTTTGAATGGTTAAGAAAATTTTGTAAATTTGCCAACACTTTTTTATTTTTGTTTAGATTCACTGAGAAAAAAACACATACCTTGCTCCGGTAAAAAATTTCTCTATTTTTGATAATAGCAATTTTCTCTTTTTCAAATAAAATTTTCTTCAATTAGAATAAATTTTCACATTTTCGAAGAAATATTTCTTTACTTCTAGGAAATGGAAATATTTCAATGTCTCTAATAATGATAAGTATTTTTCTCGCACAAAAAATTTCTCATTTATAGAGAAATTTTATTGAAAATGAATAACTTTTCTTATATTTTGATAAAAAATTCACTATGAGAAGTATTTTGTTCAATAAAAACAAATATTTTCTCAAAAAAAAAAGTATTTTTCTCTAAAAACGATATATTTTTCTATTTCATGGAACCTTTTTATCATTTTTAGAGAATTTTAAGTATCGCAATTAGAGAATATTAGAGGTGACCGTGGCATGCAGGTTAAGTGTGTGGCTTAGCATGCTCGGAGCCCGGGTTCGATCCCCAGCCGCGGCGAAAAGTTTTTTCAATATAAAATTTTTCTGATCGGTCACCACCTCTCTGCAGACAATGGCAAACCTCAGAGAGTAAATAATGCCATGTAAAGCTTCTTGAGAACATGAGCCGTTCGGAGTCGGCATAAAACATGTAGGTCCAGTTCTCGGTCAATTGTGTGCAAACATTTAATAACACACACAACACAATTGATCATAAGAAGCTCGGTCAAAGTCCTTTCAAGGACTGAAATGGCCAATTTGTTTTTTTTTTGTTTAATTAGAGAATAGCATTCTCTGGAGCAAAGTCTATGCCATTTTTTTCTAAATATTATGCCTTTTTTATCATATTCCGAGACACTTTTTTCTGAGTGTTGAGAATTTTATAGTAGTTTTGCAAATTTGATGTGATAGAAGAAGTTTTTTTATTAACTCTGTCAAATTATGCAGGTTTTATTTCTATCCATATAATTCTGTCTTCATTTAGTACTTTGATTAAATAATACACAATACAAAACTTGAAATTCTTAACGTGTCTAAACAGATCATTCTTATATAGTAGACCATTCCTCTACTAAATATGCACTATTCAGACTTCTATAATTTTTTTTTGAAAAATTTAACTGTTTTTTATGAAAGGAATACGAAATAATGGTTAAAGATATTGAATTAGGAGATGTTTGGGTTTATGACGTCATTGCTTCGTCATAAAAGGTCTGTTTCCGTACGTTTTTTAAGTAAAGTTCGAGTAATAGAGAGTAATTTGATTATCTGTTCAAAATGAGAAAATTTGTCAAAAAGTACGGAAACGGATTCAAGTAAGTTTCAAGCACAATAGCTGTTTTTTGAAAACAATAAATTGAATTGATTTGTTTTTGTATTTAAAACACTTTCTAAAGCATTAATTTCGGTTCTTTTAACTATTTTTATTTATTTGCTAACCAATGACATACATTTTTTTTCAGAATACAACAGAACAATTTAATTTGATCAATCAGCTGTTTGAAGCTCGAGATTTGTGCTCGAAGAAATTTTTGAAGTAAAGTTCGAGTAATAGAGAGCGACAAAAAGTGACATTTCTCTTGTTCTTCTTCTCTCTCGTGCTGGGAAAAATGTCTAAAGAAACGCTTTCGAGTAACTTCAAGTTACTTGAAGTGAGTACGGAAACATACCTTATAAAACTCCACAAGAACCAAGAACAAAAATTTCTTTTGGCAGGTTGGATATCTCTGACTTGAAGAAAAATCTGAAAAAAAAAATATGTTTAAGTACAGGCTAGGGATTGACAACAATTTCAAGTCTAAAAGACAATTAAAAACTTGCTTTTAAGAAAACTTTCTGAATGGAAAAGAGGTCTAACAGCTTGAATCAATAACGTTTAACAACGCTGATGTCAGAGTGAACGCTACAAGCGAGGCGATGCTATAACGCTTCGTGATGCTACAAAGCTCTGCCTGTGCTTTTCTATGAAGAAATTCAATTCGAAAGCTTCAAGCGTTCGATAGATGTTTGTTATAAATTTTATGAAATTTTAGATATAAAACTGAAGGATTCAGCATTATTTCTAGTAACAAAAAACGCTTCTACTTTGACACAGAATAGAATTAGATGAATTGATCTATTGAATCTAATCTTCAAGTATCGCATTGCTTTAGCGCTCCCTCTGACAACAGCCTAAGTGTACAATTTTACTATTTCTATGATAAAAATTGTAATAATTAAGTTGTAACGAACAAAATTTTGTTTTTAATATACTTGAAGTAAATTTCTCTAAATAACCTAACTGACATTTATAAAAATTCTCAAACAAAAACAAAAGTGGTTCGGTTGTGGGATTCTTATCAGGAGCGAAGCTACTTGTTCCTATTCTACAACTCCGATTAAAATTAGTAGTAAAATCTATGTATGAACTTCTGTTAGGGGTGGGAGTAACAGACAAAAAATTTTATTTAGTTTTAATTTCGCTCTATATTGACTATATTACGTTTATTTATATGCCATGCCAATTGAAAATTTAAATATTAAAGCCGTATGTTCCGCTTCAAAAAAAAAAAAAAACTCAAATCTGAACAAAAAGGTACACTGAGGGAAATATATGTTAAAATTAAATGAAATTGTGTTAATATCAAACGAATTTGTTTTTGCAATAGAGCTTGAAACAATTTAATTTAAGTTAAACACAAATTTTTTTAAAATTTAAATTTAAAACAAAAGTTTTTGTTTTTAAAGCAATGTTTTAACATATAAAAACAAATTTAAATCAAAAATTTTAATATATTTGTGTTGACAAGGAATAAAATTTTCAAAATTTCAGGAAAGCATTTTTAAGGTTCGAATTATAACCAAATATCAGGGTACCCTGACTTTTGCTGTTTGGATTTGATGGCCTCAAACATTTAATTTTTAAGGTACAACCATCAAAATTTGCGTACTAGTGTATTTCGTTGCGAAAAAACGCAATGAAAGTAATAACATCAATTTGTTCTAACTCGACTTTAGCGGTTATTCCTTGTCGACACAGATATAAAACAAATGTTTTAAAGCATGATTTTTTCAATGCTATTTTTCAGTTTTTTTGAGTTTTCGACATCAGATTCGTTATCAGCGACAGATGGGCCCCTCCGAATACCTTGTTTTACCACCAATCGATGAAGTTTGAATTTTAACACATTGAGTGCCATGGCTACACGTTTTCGTGCGACACCTAATACTTCCTGGGGTGCCACGTCGCACGTTTTCGTACGACAGGCATTGTCTGGCCTTAGATATTGTCGTGCGTTTCTGTGTGACTCTACAGGGTTTTTTTAATGTGTTTCTAGTACCCTAATGTTTGCCCTTGAAATTTTTGTTCAAGTTTCATAGAGATATCTTCATTTTTTGCGGTTTTATGATAAAAACTCGGAGGTTCTTTTTAATTTTGAAAATTTATTGGAATTCATTCGATATTTCGGAAAAAAAAGTATAAAAAAGATACAAAAATATTAAAATTAGGATATGATAATTTCAATTTACATTAATTCTTTAGATGTGCATATTTCGGAAAGCAATCAATGCACAATTGGGGAGTGTTGGGGCATTGCGGACAGTACGTAGTTGTCCTTTTGATATTCTTTCTTGCTTCCTTTCGACTAAATTTTCTTTTTGCTTCAGCGTAGCATAAAGCGCAAGCACGTCGGATGGTTTTATTATTTTCATCTACTCTTTTTCTGATAATATGTTTTGATTGCGATACAGGCTGAGGGGATGTGAGATTTAGTAGGTCCTTAGCAATGCGTTCACGGAATGTTCGTATATTAATGTTTTTATTCGTAGCTGCTTTATACACAGTAAAAGCATTTACCACGGAAAGTCCGAGTAAAAGTTCAATTCCCAGCTTTCGATACCATTTTAACCCTTTGCGAAGGGTATTTGAGTAAGAAGCCATTTGGTCGGAAAGATCAATCCCTGCTTTCCCCTTATTATATTCTAGCACAGCCAATGGCTTTTCTGTTGCTTGTCTGTTACGTCTCGCTCCTCGACTAGTTGAAGGCTCTTCAGGATTACGTGCTCCATCTGTTGTGGATACCATTATCGGGGCATGTTACGTAGATAGCATTCTGACGTCGCGTTTATCTTTCCACTTCAGAACAACTATACCATTGGGATCTTCTCTAGCCACTACTTCGCCTTTCTTTATAGGAGCAACCATAACTTCTTTTGGCAAATGTTTCTTGTTGGCACGGAGTGTACCGACAACATGTGTTTTTTGATCTAGCATTGAACGAGCCAATTCATAGCTTGTGTAAAAGTTGTCTACATATAAAGTTCGACCTTGACCTTTCAAATCAATGATCAGATCCTCACAAACTCTTTTTGCCAAACCGACTTCTTTCAGTCCACTTGATGACTTTCCGGAGTATATTTGCAATGACCAGGTGAAACCTTCGGTAGAGCAGAGCTTAAAAAGCTTTATACCATAAGGATGAGCTTTATTTGGTATATATTGTCGGAATAATAGTCTGCCACGCCATGGAATAAGGGTCTCATCAATTACTATGTTTTCACCTGGTACGTAAATGCTTTGGTATCTCGTTTGTAACATGTCCAATAGTGGTTTTATTTTAGCAAGCCTATCACCTGGTACAATTGAGTTATTGTCTGAGAAGTGCATGAAACTAAGCAATAGTTGAAAGCGATTGCGTGACATTAGTTTCCCCGGAATTGAAAAGTTGTAGAGCGAATCTTTGGACCAATAGTCTTTTAAACACCCGACCTTCACCAAACCCATCCACTAAAGAAGGCCAAGGAACTTCTTCATTTCAAAATCTGTTGTTGGTATCCAATTTTTTTTCGAGAAAATCTGGTAACAGCACCTTTATTTACATATTCCTCCGCATACTTATTTGTTTCTGATACAATTAATTCAATAACGTCCTTGTCAACAAATAGGAGAAATGCATCCAAACAGGAAATATCTGTTGGAATAGACTGTTGCAAGCCTGATCGCCCAGTGAATGTAAAAGTTTTCTGACGAGAACTAAATTCAGTCCAAATGTTTGTTTCGGAAGAACCGACTACGTTTGACAATGCTGTTGGCTCGTCCTCATCCATGTCCTCATCCATGTTCTCATCCATGTCCCAGTCGTCTTCAGTATCGCTGTTATAAATGTTATCAATGTTATTAGTATCATTGTTATTATCAGAGTCAGTGTCCGAGTCATCTGGTAGCCAGTTCTCATCAATCAACTCATCGCATGAAAAATCACCATCATCACTTTCTTCCAACGCTTCACGTATTTCACGATCTCTAAGGTTTCGCTTCGGCATTTTTCTAATTCAAATCTACAAAAATAAAACAAAATAAAGAAAAATAAAAATAAAAAACAAAGAAAATAAAGAAAAATAAATATAAAGAAAACAAAAAAACAAGACAAATAAAAATAAAAAATAGCACAAAATAAAAATAAAAACAGATATAATAAAAAATTTAAATAAATGTAAAGAATAATGCGTAAAAAGAAAAAAAAATTAAGAAATAGCAAAAAAAAACACGTCGCACATTTTCGTACGACAGTGATTTTTACGATTGCAATTCCGTCGTGCAGTGCCACGTCGTACAGAAACGTGCGACATAAAAAAACCGTTATAAAATCCAAAATAAACCACAAAATTATCCGGGATTGGCGCAGAACTGAATATTTTCTACTTTTACACCAGTTTAAAGCAAAAACTGTGCTTGGCACCCGGGGAAGGTTTTCGTCAAAACCCCTTGGCACTCAATGTGTTAAACATTTTTTCTTGTGTTCGACATTTGTAAAACCAATTCAAAAAATTAAAAAATTGTCATATTTTACAGAAAGTTATTTTTTTGTTAAGACTTAAAAAAACATTATAAAAAAAACAATTGAAATTTAAACACGTTTCTTTAAAAATTTTTTTTTTGTAGAAACGCAAATGCGTTCAATTTTTATTTTTAAATTTTTTGTTTAATTTTAAAGAAGCTTGTTTCTCAGTGTATGAACGTGTAACGTTAAAGACCACACATGTTGACTCCTAAATGGGTAACATAACATTTTGTCTGCATTATTTTGATTTAAATCAGCTATTTGATGCTTATTCTTTGATATAATTCTTTAACCCTTTACAGCCCACGAACAAATTTTGCTGCCATTTTCAAAAAGCTAATTTGAAACAAACTTCCAAAACAAACGTTCCGCAAAAGAAAGCAATTTTTGGTTCCCGTGGAGTTCGGAAAGGACATCACACATTTGTATAACTCAGGCTTTTGGTGATACAAAAATTTTTCTTAGCCAGTTGGATTCTTTAGATCGGACAGTCGCTTCAGATGGGCCATAAAGGTTAATTTAGGCTTAATCATTGCCAATTCCGATTATTTTTTTTTTTAAATACAAACCTATCTCGAAACTCACTTCCAAAAAATTTAATGCTAGAGATCAAATAAAACTGGTTTTATCTTCAGAACAACAAAAGCTCAAAAAAAAGTTTGTTAACATAAAATGTAAGTCTTGAGACCTTTTTTATGAAAACATTCAAAATTTAGTTAGAAGTGGTCATAGTCGTAGCAGATATGTATGTAGTAGATAAATTATGTAAAGCAGAGTCACTAAGAGTATGCAATAAAAATCTGTTCAGTTGATAGAGTTCTTTACAAAGTTTTTTCTTTTCATTCAGAGTATCTAATGTCATCATCAATCATAAACATACCGCCAACATAGAAAAATAAAGATTGTTTTTCCCCCACCTACTCAGTATCACACATACTTCAAAAACGTCTAAAGCAGAGCAATATTTTAACTAAATATTACACTGCCTGCAGGCGCTAAGTTATCAAATAAATTAAGTCAATTTGTCTGTGAGTCCGTCAACTGCATCGCAACCCATATGGTAAATGTTGCACCAAAAGAATTATATTATTTACTGCTGCTAGACGCAAATATTTGTCTAGAGTGGCACCTCTTTTTTTTTTCAAACGAAACAATAGAAGTAGCATTATCTGAATAAACTTGAATTAGGTGTGAAATCCTAAGAATACTTTCAAAATTCGATGGACAATAAAATGTTTATTAACTGAACCAATATTGTAGCATTTGTGTGCTACGCTTGGGTGGCAATTCTTTAGCTTTAAAGATCGCTGCACTGCAACATCGCAGATGATGATGATGATGATGCTGATCCCACAAGTTCCATTATCATTTGTCACTTATTATATGTTTAGCCACCTTGCAGGCCTTCAAAAATCAATTACCACTAGTTTAACGCTCGAACCTACAGCTAACTAGCTGTGACCCATTGCTTGCCACACAATTTATGAACTTAGATAAATTTTCCAAATTGTGCAACTGTCAAAATTCTATTACTGCATAGCAGCGAGCAGCAAAAAATACTTACAGCACTTTAGTGAGCAGCAGCTAGATAGTAACCACCACCACCATGAGCGACACGACAAGTTCTTACCTTGTAGGTTGCACTAATGGATGTTGCTAGCGTTGAAAAAGCCTAACTGAGCTCAAACTTCATCCTTAACCAGTTGACCACTCCAACTGCTCTGCCAATACAGTTCAAGATAAATATAGAAAACAAAGTAAGAAAAACAACTGTCAAATTCTGCCGATCGGCACCACTGTGAGATAAATGATGCACTCCTTCGGCGTGCGGTAATCATGAGTTGCAGACTGATCTGCCTGATGAGGCAGAGTTCCAAGTTTAACAAATACTACAGAAAAATGCTTTAACAAAAGCAACAATGAATGCCATGACCAACAATTCCGACAAACTAACGACCCCAGAAGTTGCAGCAGCAGCAGCAGCGAGAGAGCCAAGCCAAAAAATAACAAAAACTTTTCCAAGCAACGTCAAAAAATTAGTTATCCTCGACTTGCTGGCTGCTTCTCGTCCTCCTCCAACATGAATGGCATTGTTATAGAGCGCTCTGCTTTGGCTGCGCGGAAGGCTGTCCATTCCTTGTTAGCATCAGCACAGTCGGGGAGCTCTTCCATCATCATTATCATGATCATCATCATCAACAGCATCATCATGATCATCTTGTGGCAGCACAACGCATTACAACGCAGACCTTAAACCTTGCCTAGACGCGCAACGTCAAAATTGTAAAAATTATTAATAATGAAAGAAATAATGGCTTGGCAGATCTTCCAGCCAGAAACTGTTCGACTGCGTCATTGTCCAGCATGACGAAGGATCGTGCGATCGTTAAAACTGTGGGAGGAGAAAACATTGCATACAGATGCAATGATATTGAGTTCAATGCAAACGGCACGACGTTAAAAATTTTTAACAAATTTGAATGAAAAATGCGTGCAATCCTTAAAGGAAAAACCAAAATTTTCCATAATGGATTGTGGTGAGAAATTATGACGAAGAAGAAGAAGAAGAAGACACGCCGGTTTATTTTATATTAAGGTAACTAAAAGCTATTTAAAAATAAAATTTTGTAACGCATGTGACATTAATTCAATTTTGAATAGAAACATTCTAAAAACTCAGAACTAAAAACTATTTGCAAATTTTAATAATTATTATTATTATTATTTATTAAGAACTCAAGTGTACAAAAAGACTTTTTAGTACTACAAGAGAAATTATCACTGGTTGCGCTTAAAATTTAATAAAATAATATAAAATTTGTCGACGATTTGATTGAGAGAATGCTGATCCCGAATCTTCGGTAATCCATTAAATCATCAATTTCTACCACACTGTGGGTGCGAAGTCAAAAGCGGAGGCTTGAAAAAAATGTGTTGTTAACTCCTAGAATACAGTAATGCCTCGTTTTACGTCGTCTCTATTTAAGTCATCTCGATTTACGTCGTCTATGTAGAGGAACGAAAATGTGAAATAAATACGGAGAATTCCCTTTTTTAATTTGATCGCCATGTTTGTTTAAATTGTGTATGTAAAATTTATGGGCATTTTCATGGTGTCGAACGTGACTGTTGTACACATTTCAAGTGAAAAAAATTTTATAATAAAACAAATTTAAAAAAAAAAACAAAAGGCGAGCCTTATAGCTCTCAATTAGCCTTTTAATTATTGGTATTGTCAATTGTTGGGTCATTTTTAGTTCTCAAGATATTAGCAAAAAACCAAGGTAGTCGCACGTGACCAAAAACAGAACAAATTCAAACGCGGATTTCAGCGAAATGGGAAGCAATATTTTTATGTAATTTTTTTGATAATTTTTTTAATTGATGTTCCTTAAAAATGGCTAGCATTGTAGTCATAAAGAATTTATATTTTTATTCAATAAAAGAGATGGTCGCACGTGACATGTTGCACGTGACAGGTCGCACGTGACACTTTTTCGATCACCATAGTTGTTTTTTCTGCTCTTTAATGAAATACAAATAAAGAAACTATGCATAAGTCAACAAAAATATTTATTCAAACATTTTTAATCGCCTGAGAATCTCCAGCGAAGCGCTTGGAAGATGAAACGATCGCCGGCGAACTCTTCTGAGAGTCTTCCGGGAATTGCTGAATGTAAGCAGCTGAAGCCATAAAAGCGATTCGCCGACGAATCGCCACTAGAAGTCTTAAGCGATTCGCCTGGAAGATTCGCGAACGATTTGCCGAGAGGAGTCTTAAGCGATTCGCCGGGAAGATTTGACAACAAATCGCCGAGAAGAGTCTTAGGCGATTCACTAGGAAGAGTCGCGAACGATTCGCTGAGAGGAGTCTTAAAGGTTTAAAGCGGAGGTTTAAAGCGATTCCCCGACTAGAGTGGCAAAGAAATCGTTTTATAGGTCCTTAGCGATTTGTTGCAGAGCATCGTTGTTGAACGTTACAAGTTGTTGCAAGTTTGAACTAGTGGGCTCTTCAGACGTTGTTTTATCCCAGTTTCATGAAGTTTTTAAAAGTTAAATTTTTTGATTAATTTAAAAGATTTTTCAGACTCTGCTTCATATAACAATGATAGACTTTAAAAGCTTTTTAAAAAGCCATCTTCCAACGATCGCCGGAATGAGCTTAGGAAGATTTTGAAAATTTTTTTAATCGCGCATTCATCCCTTGGGCGATCAAAAAGCGATCCATCTTCCAACGATCGCCGGAATGAGCGAAAGAAGATTTTGAACATTTTTTCTCAATCGCGCATTCAACGCTTGGGCGATCGAAAAGTGATCCTTCTTCCAACGATCGCCGGAATGAGCGAAGGAAGGTATTTAAATTTTTTGAGAATCGCGCATTCATCGCTACGGCGATCCATCTTCCAAAGAACCTTTAGGCGCATCGCTAGCGCGTCGCCAAATGATCTAATCTTCCAATCGTCTTCCAAATATTTGAAGGGTAATAATAAAAAACTTAAAAAAATTTCATGAGTATGGTTTTGTGTAAGTATTATAAACATCTATTTGTGGTTTTTTCATCGTTTCTTGTGCTCATCTACATATAAAATAAAAATTTGTTAAGTGCGTATTTACATTAATAATTGATCTATGCAAAAAAAAATTAATTTTGAATTTCTCATTTACCATGTCGCTCGTGACCAACTTTATACAAATTAAAACAACACAAAATTTTTTATTTTTTTACCGGTTCACTTTTGTTTTAAAGTCGCATGATTAAACTCAATTTAAGATAATTATTTTGTCAGCTTTCTGCATGTCTTTCTGCATGTTCTTCCGACGCACTGAGTAAAAATGTTCTTTTTGCATGTCGAACGTGACAACGAACTAAACGAAAAAGCAAATAAAAAATTTACCGTTGTCTTTCATTGCGTGGTTACTTATGATTTTGTTTTTTTGTTATTTATACTCCTAGAAACATTTGAGCAAGCAAAAGTCAATGCATGATGTTTCTGTTTAATAACCGTTATAAAGACAAGACATACCAAAAAAAATATCAAAATAAGCAATATTT
Organism: Tetanocera ferruginea; assembly: GCA_958299015.1. Classification (NCBI taxonomy): domain Eukaryota; kingdom Metazoa; phylum Arthropoda; class Insecta; order Diptera; family Sciomyzidae; genus Tetanocera; species Tetanocera ferruginea. The sequence continues at coordinate 3,105,509 of OY282644.1, forward strand.
CACATTTGAGCTCTTTGCATCCGAATATTTCGCAATGAGATATGCATAAATGTAAAATGTATTTGAATTACTTAAATTTGATTGTTTTCTTAGTGAATAAGACATCAAACATTGTTATCAAGAACTCTTAATTTTTTCGTCTAGGTTGACTTTTTGGTGGAAATGCCCATATGTGTTTGTATTCGTTCACTTTTATTACGAAATTTGTGCTAAAAATAAAGTGAAGTATGAGCTTGAAATGTAAAATGAGTAAAATTGGAACTCAGTTAAAAAAAAAAGCGAAAAACTATATCATTAAAAACGAAACTCGAAGTTGTTCGACATCATGAGCGTGGAGAAAAGGCTTCTAAAATTGGTAGTTTGATGGGCCTGCCTCCGACTACAGCAAGAGCCACTATAAAAAGTGCCCGCAATATCCGTTCAAGTGCAGCTGGACTGCGTTCTCTCGAAACAATCACTAAAAGAAGACCGGCTTTGTTGGAAAAGATGGAGAAGGCCCTAACTATGTGGATAAAAGATAAAAATATTCTGTTGTTATTTAAAAGAAGGCAATCAGCATGTTCAACGATCTAAAATCTAAGAAAGATAAAGAAGCTTATTATTTTTGTTTCAATGTCAGCAGTGGATGGCTGGAAAAATTCAAGAAAAGTGACACCTTCATCACATAAAAATCGTCGGTGAATCTGCAAGTGCTGACGGTGAAGCAGCTTAGATTTTTCCACAATAGTTGTAGTAACTGATTGATGCAGATGGATACACTCTCCAGCAAGTTTTTAATGTCGATGGGACTGAGATTTTCTGGAAGCAAATGCCAAAAAGACTATTTATATCGAAAAAGGAAAAATTAGAACTTGGACCAAAAGTTGCGAAAGATAGACTTACGCTTCTTCTTGGATGGTTTAGGATGCATTTTTGTCCAGAAGTTAAAAAATATTGCGAAACAATTAAAGAAACATTATAGATACTGCACCCGTACCTCCTATGAATTTGATTGACACGGACGATAGCATTAAAGTCGTCTTCTTGCTTCCAAATACTTTGTCTCTTACCCAACTCATGAATGAAGGCATTATCGCTGCATTTAAAAAAACTCTATTTACGACGAACATATAATTGCCTTAGTGATGCTTACGACAAGGAATCAGAACAAGCCAATGCAAATCCTGACGCAGTTCGAAAATTTTAGGACCAATATAATATCATGCAAGCGGTAGATAATATATAACAAAGCTGGGCGGAAATTTCTACATCGACAATGCGAAATACTTGGCAAAACATATGACCTGAATGCACATCTGAAGGCATGCAGGAAGAAAATCTGAATGAGTTTAGCACAGAACTCATAAACTTGGCCCATCGCGTTGGATTTTGTGACATTGACGCATCTGATGTTAATGATGTTTTGGATTATGGTGACGAACCGTTAACAAACGCAGAAATGATTTTGAACAAGAAGATGCGGAAACCGAAGCTTGTGAAAATGGATCACAGTTTCCAGGGCGAAAATTAACAGAGGCTACCTACGGCTACATAAAAAAAACCAATCGATAATTTTGAAGAATTTTACAAAGACGAAGAACGAGTTGAGTCAATAAAGAGGTCTATTAACTTCAACTTGCAATATTACAAGGACCTACCTATACATATGCAGAGAAAACTATATCTTTGCCTCAAAAGCGAATAGATTCATTTTTTAAACCAGTGAAGGGCACAAATTAAATTTCCTATTCCATGGGATTGGAAGCAAAATGCTGCTTGCGCGATGTCGACTCATGAACAGTGTAAGCTACTTCGGGTGGCTTACGATCGTGAGCATTCGGCTGTTGCTTTGTTTTTATTTTGGCAGCAAATCAAGTCAGTTGCTTTTCAGCATTTGTTGAAATAACATCTCTTCGCGCAATTTTTTAAAATATAGCGAGAAAATACGTAAAATTGATCTTCGTTTTTCTCTGCTTTACACACAATCAAAGAATGTGATAGTATGTGTGTGCCGATCGCTGCTTTAAACCCATTTCATCAGTGCAATTCAGAGTCTCATTTATCAAGTAAGAGTCAGGCCAGGCAGCAAGCTGATTGAGATGATTACATGGAAACGCTTATGTCTGCAATTCTAACATCAAGCGATTATTCTAAAAACTAATTATAATTAAATTTATTTCTTGAAATTTCCTTGTTTTGTTTATTTTATTGATTTTTAAAATATTATTCTGAATTAATTTGAATTTGAATTTCGATTTACGTAGTTTCGAATTACGTCGACTTTTTTCGGAACGAATAAAAAAGTAAATCGAGGTATTACTGTACTCCTTATAATACTTTGTTCCTTAAAAGTCAAATAAATATTTTTTTTTTTCCTTAAATCTCTTGACCTATTATTTTGCGCCTTAAATTCCGCAGAATAAGCTTGTTTAAAAGTTTTAAAAATATTTCTAAATTTGTCTTTAATCGATCTTGCCGGATGCTTATAAGCTATTAAGTTAATTTATTACATTTTAATTATTTAATTGATTAAATTAAACAAAACTAAAAGTTGGCCATAAAAAATGTACTCTTTACCACCGTATTATATGTACTTTTTTACAACTAATGATTACGCTATAAAATCTCTCTGAAATGGCAAACTCATCAACTTAGTTTTTATTAATTTTACTTCATTAACTTTAAGTGAACTCTTTACTCTAGACTTTATCTATTTTCACAACATGTTGCCAGAATTTATGAATGAACTAGCTAATACAATTAGCTCTAAAACAAAACCGGTTACTTGCTCTAGATATGTGCATTAAAAACGATTGTTTATTATGCCAAAAGCAAAATAGGGTAAAACAAAGAAGTGAACGCTTCTGCATACAAACGAGCATAAATAAGCTTAGGCGATAATTTGACCAACACTGTGGCAACGCCAACAAGCCAAGCAGCCAACGAGCTCTAGTGCTCGTAAAGGCGCAACGCGGCGCTGATTTCCTGCGGCGTTTAACATTCTCGGAACTTTCCAGCTCAATTAATAACTAATTAGATGTGAAGATGTTGCCAGCGTGCTGGCTCAGGCCGCGCCTGGGCTGACTGGCTGGCTGGCATGAGCGAGCAGCAGCAGCAGCAGCAACAGCGTCAGGTAAACAATTTGAAAAACAAGGCCAGCACTATGTGTGGATAGTAGTGCAATGTTTTGTCTGTTCAACGGCGCAGTCGCAGCGTTGGCGGCTACAAAATATTAACAATTTAATTTGTTATGCGTTAATTTATTTTCTTTGACTTGTTTTTGAAATTAATACGTATTTAATTGCGTGCATGTTGCCAGACTGTGGCTCAGAGGTCAGTATGAAGCAATATGTTTGAGCAGCACACGGCAGCTAGTTAAGCTTTTTCCATAATTTTGGTTGCAGCATAATTTTAAAATTCTTGCCTTTGACTTCAAACTGGGAATTTTTTTTTTTTTTTTACTTTCTTAACACCTTTTTGAAAGGTTTTTGTAACAATCTTGTCGATAGATGTTCTGCAAAACTTAGCAGTTGTTACGTAAATTATTTTGGTACTCGTACCTCTGCGAGACGAGCAATCAACAATCAACACTTCGTCTAACCTATAATTTAGCATGAAGAACCGCGAACAACAACAACAACATCCACCACACCACATTCTGCAGCTATACAAGCCGGCATTTTTGGCCTGCCCGCACCACCAGCCAACCAGCCAGCCATCCTTAGAGGCAGTCTTGAGCTTTTCTCACCTAATACTTCAACTCTAGCTCCAGCTGCCGATAGTCAAAGCGTGATAATGTATTTTACTCTGATGTTGCTTTGATTTCTCTGTTTTTATGTTTTTTTTTTAAATTTTTCCCACTTTTCGCCATAATTCTTCAACCCCTTTTTTCAAAGAAAATTCTATTCTAGCAGCAACATCGCCGTTAGTTTAAGCTTCGTGTCAGTTTTAAATCATTCTTTTCTCAAGTGCGCGCGCACAAATAAACACTCAAAACGTGATCGAAGCTTTGCCTGCTACAGCGTTGCCATCAAACTCAAAATAGCAGCTCGTACGTTTAGAAGAGCTAGCAACTGACTAAACGAGCGAGTGGTGAGGCGATTAAGCTGAAGAAGTGTTGGCGGCACTACTGGAGGACGTCGACTATCAGTTGTTAGTTAGCGGCTGCAGCAGGATCGGGCGATGTGCAGGAAATAAGGTCACGTGCAAAATGATGTATTTCTGAAGCAAAAGATGTTAATGATTCGAGCTTAAAAGTTGAAGCATATTTTACAGTCTCCAACCAACTGTCAGTCTTTGCTATCCGTCTGTCTGTCTGACTGTTCGTACAGCTATCTATCTGGCTCATGATGAGTTTGTTCATATTTTTATTTTTTTTTTTTTGTAGCATACAATCATGTTCGCTAAGTTTGTTGTTAGCAAGACTAAAACAACAAACAAGGAAGTGATTGAAGTTTGTTGCAGCGCCCCTGGCAGGCGTAAACCGATAAATATATCGTTTGCATATCAATGGCTTAAACGGAAAATGGCTTGTTTTTGGGGCATTCATTCGTTTGTTGTGTATTCGAAGCATAACGTTGGTCCGGTAATAAGTTGTTATACGATTCTGAGTTTTATTTAAATTATGCAACCGATCAATCTAGCACGAAGTGCTGAGATCGAAATATTATTAATATACATACCTGAATGTGAATCAATTAATCTAGCGTGTATCATTGCAGAGAGGAGTTCAGTCATTTATAAGGTGGTACTTTTCTGATATGTGGACAAACTACGAAACTACGAAAAGGATTTTGTTTTAAGGGCATTTATAACAATCGAAAACTATTGTTTCGTAATATAGAAAAGATAGAAAAAAGTTACTACAAGGAGTTTATTATAAAGCTAGAGTAAGTACCAATAGAGACCATTATCAACATTGTTTGGTTATGAAAAGAAAACAGACCCCATATAAAAGCTACTACTGGAGACAAATACATACTCAATTAAGATACATTTTTTTATTTCAAAACTTTTCTCAGACTCTTTGATAAAAGAGTCAGAAGAATCCACATTACTTCTTCTCTGTATATACCCAGTGTTAGCCAGAACTTACATCTTTTCTCAGGAAATCACAGGGGCCAAGACGTAATCTTTAAATCTTGCGAGTTCCTGGAAATGAAAATCAGTGCAACAAGTGAAAAAATCAATGAAGACCGCCGATGACCAAAGTAAAGCGAAACGTATCTCGAGGGAAACGTAAACGAGTTACGTTCCAAACGCCAAAGTTAGCTTTCAGGAAGAGCAAACATCTAAGACTCAGCAACTTTGAAATGCAGATCCAGCTAAAAGAAGAAGATAAATTAACGAGCGATCAAAAGGTCTCCTGTAGGCAGTAGGTGCCCTTTTGTTAAGTCTACACGAAGTCAAAACGGTCTAAAATACTTTTAAAAATGGTATCATTGGAATCATTAAGATGGATTCGTGTGGGCCCTAGTTAACGGGATCTTGAGTTCAACGGACTTAGAAGTGATGATGGACCACATATTAACGCAAGCCAGAGGGCGGCAGTCTATCATTGCCGGTGATTTCAATGCTTAGGCCACAAAAAGGGGAAGAAGTATCACAAACAGGAGAGGTAGGTTGCTTGAGTCCTACAACAGTGATAAACAAAAAGTAACTTGATTTACTGGTAGAACGACAAGATTAACGATTTGAGATCAAAATGTCTAAGCGCCAAAAGAAAAAGTCAGAGGTCATTCGGTTCACACATTTACGAGGATCTGAAGCTGCACGAAATAAGCATATCTTGGGCCAATACTTTGGCATATGATGACAAACTAAGACAACAAATTCCTCAAGCAGCAAAGATAGGCGGATTCGCTGATAAAATTGCAACTGTCGTGATCGCAAAATTGTAGGATGAGGTGGAAATACTAGGTAACGAAACCATTAGCTCAAGCATTGCATCAAATCTGTTGGTCTTTCTCTTCCCTACCACAGGAAAGAAGCGGTCCTTACAAGCAGCCGACATGTTAGTGAGATGGCTTAAATCAAAGTTGGTGACTGTGAAATTTCATCGCAGGTTGGAGGACTTGAACTTGAACTTGAACTTGAACTTGAACTTGAACTTGAACTTGAACTTGAACTTGACCTTGAACTTGAACTTGAACTTGAACTTGAACTTGAACTTGAACTTGAACTTGAACTTGAACTTGAACTTGAACTTGAACTTGAACTTGAACTTGAACTTGAACTTGAACTTGAACTTGAACTTGAACTTGAACTTGAACTTGAACTTGAACTTGAACTTGAACTTGAACTTGAACTTGAACTTGAACTTGAACTTAAACTTGAACTTGAACTTGAACTTGAACTTGAAATTGAACTTGAACTAGAACTTGAACTTGAACTTGAACTTGAACTTGAACTTGAACTTGAACTTGAACTTGAACTTGAACTTGAACTTGAACTTGAACTTGAACTTGAACTTGAACTTGAACTTGAACTTGAACTTGAACTTGAACTTGAACTTGAACTTGAACTTGAACTTGAACTTGAACTTGAACTTGAACTTGAACTTGAACTTGAACTTGAACTTGAACTTGAACTTGAACTTGAACTTGAACCTGAACTTGAACTTGAACTTGAACTTGAACTTGAACTTGAACTTGAACTTGAACTTGAACTTGAACTTGAACTTGAACTTGAACTTGAACTTGAACTTGAACTTGAACTTGAACTTGAACTTGAACTTGAACTTGAACTTGAACTTGAACTTGAACTTGAACTTGAACTTGAACTTGAACTTGAACTTGAACTTGAACTTGAACTTGAACTTGAACTTGAACTTGAACTTGAACTTGAACTTGAACTTGAACTTGAACTTGAACTTGAACTTGAACTTGAACTTGAACTTGAACTTGAACTTGAACTTGAACTTGAACTTGAACTTGAACTTGAACTTGAACTTGAACTTGAACTTGAACTTGAACTTGAACTTGAACTTGAACTTGAACTTGAACTTGAACTTGAACTTGAACTTGAACTTGAACTTGAACTTAAACTCTGACTTTGACTTTGACATAAACTTCGACTTTGATTTTGATTTCGATTTCGATTTTGATTTTGATTTTGATTTTGATTTTGATTTTGATTTTGATTTAAATTTTGATTTTGATTTTGTTGATTTTGATTTTGATTTTGATTTTGATTTTGATTTTTGATTTTGATTTTTGATTTTGATTTTGATTTTGATTTTGATTTTGATTTTGATTTTGATTTTGATTTTGATTTTGATTTTGATTTTGATTTTGATTTTGATTTTGATTTTGATTTTGATTTTGATTTTGATTTTGATTTTGATTTTGATTTTGATTTTGATTTTGATTTTGATTTTGATTTTGATTTTGATTTTGATTTTGATTTTGATTTTGATTTTGATTTTGATTTTGATTTTGATTTTGATTTTGATTTTGATTTTGATTTTGATTTTGATTTTGATTTTGATTTTGATTTTGATTTTGATTTTGATTTTGATTTTGATTTTGATTTTGATTTTGATTTTGATTTTGATTTTGATTTTGATTTTGATTTTGATTTTGATTTTGATTTTGATTTTGATTTTGATTTTGATTTTGATTTTGATTTTGATTTTGATTTTGATTTTGATTTTGATTTTGATTTTGATTTTGATTTTGATTTTGATTTTGATTTTGATTTTGATTTTGATTTTGATTTTGATTTTGATTTTGATTTTGATTTTGATTTTGATTTTGATTTTGATTTTGATTTTGATTTTGATTTTGATTTTGATTTTGATTTTGATTTTGATTTTGATTTTGATTTTGATTTTGATTTTGATTTTGATTTTGATTTTGATTTTGATTTTGATTTTGATTTTGATTTTGATTTTATTTTGATTTTGATTTTGATTTTGATTTTATTTTGATTTTGATTTTGATTTTGATTTTGATTTTGATTTTGATTTTGATTTTGATTTTGATTTTGATTTTGATTTTGATTTTGATTTTGATTTTGATTTTGATTTTGATTTTGATTTTGATTTTGATTTTGATTTTGATTTTGATTTTGATTTTGATTTTGATTTTGATTTTGATTTTGATTTTGATTTTGATTTTGATTTTGATATAATTTTTACGTTAAATTTATATATAATTTTGTTTTGAGTTTTCTATTCGATCTTCAGCGACTTTTTCGGGCCATAACTGTTTTTCCATACCCCTGGTTATTTTTCTAAATCCGTTAAACAATGAATGTATGAGATATATAGATTCAAATATGCATCTATAAAAGATATATATATCTTTTATATATATAAAAGATATTTATATATATTATATTTTCAAAATTAAAATTATTATATTAATAAAATTATTACTTTATATTTTTTGTCAAGAAACTGCTAAAATATTTAAAATAAGATACATTTTATCCTCTTTAACGTTACACTAGAACGCATATTTCTGTAAATATATCGAAAACTTTCCATGAAACTAACAAATTTTGTTTGTCTTATGAAAGCAGGCCTCAAGACTTGCATTTTAAATGTCCTTTTAGACGTTATTTTAAAGATATAACCAGTTTAATGTGATCTTTAACGTTACAATTTTTGGAATTATAAAGTAAGACTGCATTTTAAAAAAAAAATATCCAAATTGTCAATGAAAAAACCAAAATTAAAGCACTATATCGAAGAAAACAAATCAAAGAAATGATTTAAATCGAAATCATGACAACATTATTTCTGGAAGCTAAAATGTGTGGTCTTTAACGTTACACGTTCATAACTGTATATTCCGATTTCAATTTTTTCGTGCGTTATACAGGTGAAGCGAACATATGTAGTGAACAAAAAAGCGACAAAAACCGACTTTTTTGATATATATGTTTTCCGATAGTATTTATGTCATACGACTGAACGGAATAAAGCCTATATATAGCGAAAGTAAAAAACAAAATTTTGCGCCCGTCTCTGCTACAGAAAAGTTGTATCATTTACTTGAAAAAAATGCCCAAAATTTTTTTTTCTCATTAAAAAATGCAGTTTTTTTTATTTCTTTTCAAATGACTTGTTTTTTATAGCGAAATTATTTTTTACTTCTCTATAACTTGAGAGCGTTAACGTTGCTTTCTTAGTTCCACTCTACAGCCATGTCTCATTAGAGCTGTTGTAGTCAGTCGGTCGCAGCGCAGACACTGAAGTTGCTCCGATGACCCCAAGATGTAGATGTAAACTTTTGTTTAAAACTCATTCGCCAACACCTTGGCCAATGCGAAATTCTTACCAATTCTTGCCAATTCTTGGTCGAATTGCAATTTCGCTGAGTTGAGTTCTGTTTTATTGATGATGTTTAACATCACGATTGGTTTTCCCAGCGTTCAGTCGACAACACTCAGAGCAGCAATTTGTGAACGAACGCAAACATGACGAAACCAAGTGAAAATTCATGTTAAAGCGGCGAGAGCAGGAGAGACATTAAAAGAAGGTCAACTTGAACTTAAGTGCGAAGCGGAAATAATGAATGCCATGGCAATAAAAATGTAGAAGAAAAGAAAAATATGGCTACGTTTAACATATAATATCGATCAGCAGCAATGATGAAGAGTGAGTTAGTTGAGTTGATCGTTCATGTCAGTCTTAAGAAATGCAATAGAAACATGAATTTGGAATCAAGAAAAATAAATATTTTGCTAAAAAACAATTTTATAAGCAATGATCTAAGGCGCTGCCAACAGGATCGTGAAAATATTTTTCATAATCGTCGCTGCAATAGTTAAAAAAAAAATAAAATACGAGCAATACGAAAAACAGTTCATGATGTGCAGTTTGAGCGTTGAACTAACTAACTGCAGCTGCGCTGCTCGTCATGGCGGCCTAACAACGGCACACAATTGGCAACACGATCCATTCAAAGATCCATTTTAATGCGGCGGCACAGAGCGAAAACGTAAAGCACACCGCTAAAAGCCGAAACATGTTGCGCCGACTGGAACAAGCAGTTTTCCGAAATGTGTGTGTTTTAGTTGTTGTTGCTATTTTCGTTGTTGCTGTTGTTATTTTTGTTGTTGTTGTTTGGTATATTGCCAATGTGCATTTCGTGGTCATGAACTTGGCCAACAATGAGACCGCAACAAATGTCGACTGCAACGACATCGTCGTCGTCGTCGTCGTAGTCTTGCTGTTTGCGACTTTTTGATTGTTGTTGTTGTTTTCCACTTATTTTGTTGCAACTTTGTGGGCTGCAGTTGTTGCTATTGCTTTGGTTGTTGTTGTAATTTTTATTGTTGTCCCGATCAATTGTATTTTTATTGAAGATGCAAAAATTGCCAAAGCCGTGGCAAAGAACGACCACACCGTGCCACAGACGACGTTAAATAAATGGGTTCAGCTTGAAGTTGACGTTGTTGTTAGTCGTCTTAACAGTGTTGCCATATTTTCATAAAAATTATTTTAAACATATATCAGTTTAAATTCGACTACATCTTCGTGAACCTTAATTTTAAATTATTCAACAGTTTTTACTTTTTTAAAAACGCCAATAATCGATTAAAAAAAATCGATGCCAACACAAATCAATCCATATCTTTAGTTGAAATAAACTACATACTCAGCCAGCGTTGCTCCAGAATTTTAAAATATTTTCAAAAGGTCAAGAAATTTATTAGGTTCCAAGAGTGCCTTAATGTTATTTTAAAAATATAATAAAGGATATAATATAACAATAATATTGTTCTTTTTCATTGGATACCTTAAGGCTGGCGGGTCCTTCAGAAACAAGAAAAATAGCAAAATTTTGACAAGGTTTTCGGATAAAAATTAATGAAACAATTTAAAAATTCTGCGATCAAAAGAAAATTTACTGAAAAATACAATTTATTTTTTTTTTTTTTAGTAGAGATGGCACGATACTCTTGATACCCGCGAAAGTGCACCTGCATGCAATGTAGCGTCCGCCAGGATCATCTGAAAAATACCACATACAAAATTTTATATTTTAAACTAATTTTCTTGGATATGGTGGAGGTCGAACGCTTTATTTAAGCGATTTTTAATGATTTATTCAATTCAAATAAGAAAAAGTTTTAAATTTTTTTTATTTATTTTATAAAAATATACATTTCAAATTTCATTCTGATCGGTTGAGTAAATTTTGAGATATCCTGCACGCAAGCTCGAAAAACGTGATTATCGTCACCTTTATTTTTTCAAAAAAAATTTTTGTTGTTTTTTTAATTTTGGAATAAAAATATCCCTTTCCACCAAAGTGTTGTAAATATTATTAACAATATTTATTTCAAATTTCATCTCGATCGTTTAAGTAGATTTTGAGATCCTACATGCATACTCGAAAAACGTAGATTATCGGCGCCATCTTTATTTTTTCAAACAAAAACAAAGACTGTATTTTTCAACAAATTTTCTTTTAGTTCCAGAATTTTTTTAATTTTTTCATTAACTTCGCAAGTTTTTCTTGTTTCTAAAGGAACCGCCGGACTTAATTTTTCATATTTTCACTATTCTTTTTATATGAAAAATATTTTGAAAAAATATGAGTACCTGAAAATTCGAAATCCTTTAAAAATACACTGATATTCTGAAGAAAAATAACTGCAATATTTTGCTAGTCTTGCGTACATTTTGTGTTTTTTATGCATCAATATTACTGTAATACGGTGTAATATTTAAGAAATATTTTTTTGTTTAATACACATGTTCAAAAAATTACAAATTTAAATACCAAAAAAATATGTTGACCCATTTTTTCTTGTTTTAAAATTTATTTCCAACATAAAATTTTTCAAAACTCGCAACAGCTGGCAACTCTCTACAGTCTGCATCTAGCGCCTTGTCTCAACTCATATTAATTTTATAGAATTTTACTATTTTTTGGCTTGGTTTTTTTTTGCCAACATCTTCCGCTGTTCTACATAATTGTGGGCCTTTTTAAGGGACGCACCCAGACAGTAGCCCATTCTACGGCGGCTGCTGCTGCTTCTTTGCCTGATCGTTCATTGTTAGCTGGCATTCAGAGCTACAGCCGTACAACATGCTCCATGACTGACCCAATGTCTATGTATAATGAACATTTTGAATAATTGAGTTCGAATTGCAACCGCAACAACAACAACAACAACAACAACAACAATAAAACAGCAGGTTTTTTTAGAAAATTTATGGTTACAAGTTTTTTTGTTGAACCATGGCGGACCTTCTTATTCTTAGCAATAAAAGAGCAAAAATTTTTATGCTCAAATACCAGACAAGAATAGAAGATGTTGTTTTTTTTTTTGTTGTTGTTGGCAAATGTTAAAAAAATTGTTGCTTTGTTGGGGGCTTAAACTTGGCTGGGCTTCGACTTTGGCGTCCAAGTGATGCCGTTGTTGATTTTATTGGCTTCACCTGGGATCAAGGTCAGCTACAGTGAAAAGGTGGCATATTTTTGGCAAAAGGTGGTTTTCATGGTAAAATCATGTTAGAGCTGGCAGAACTGTCTGTTGACACTGAACAGAACTATTTAAGCTTATTGAAAAGTTTTCAGCCAAAGCTCAATTCAATTTTGAACTTTGTTTAGCCAATATCAAAACACAAACACACACACACACATACAAAAAAATCGATGAAAATTATTACAAGTATCAGAACTGTGCACTCAAGCGATTGACAACAGCTTAAATAGTTTTTCTTGCCCAGCTACTAACATAAACAACAATACAACAATTACGTTGCTGCTTTTAGCCAGTTTTAAAAATTGACAACAACTAAAGTGGTAGAAGAGTAGTTACAGAAGAAGCAGAAAAAGCAGCAAAACAATCAAAACCAAAGCAGAGACATAGCAGCAACATCATCATCACCATCTGCATCACCATCGTAGTCATCATCAACAGCAGCAAGCAGCATTGCTCATGCGCTACAACAGCAACATTATTAACAGCCAGCAAAAACATAACAAAACAATAACAACAACTATAACAACAACACATGAACAACATGCAGCATGTCGTAAACGACGACGACAACGTAAACGATGACTCTCGATCGAGGAAGGTATAAATTACGTGTTCCACTTTTATTTATGTGTTAACAACTCGTATTATCCTCGGCTCCAATAATATTTATGTCCACAATGCTTTAGTTTGTGATCGAGAGTCATCGTCATCGCCATCATCATCATCAACGCCATCATCATCTTTGTCGTCATCGTCGTGCTGATATAACAAGATCGCGTCTTTGAGTGTTGATTTGTTGTGGTTGTTGTTGTTGTTAGTGTTGTTGTAACACTTGTTTTCGAATTGAGTATCTGGAGTTATTGTAGCATTTTTAACATTGCATATATTAAGGATTTAGACTATGTGTTGGTAGGCAGCTTTTAATATATGAAGGAGGGCAGGTTTAGCGGAATGTATTACAAGTGAATGCAAGCGGGTATTGAGGAGTTCTTACAACGTGGGGAGGGTTAAGAGGAGTGCGTGGAATATTATATTTTTCATCGGTGTTGCAAAATTCAGAGCAATCTGTTCCATGGTACTAAATGTACAACCAGGTACTAAAATTTTTCAAAAATTTTGAAAGCAGCTGTTAGTTTTAGCCAAATTTATTGAAATAGTAAATTTTTTTCAAAAACCTGATATTCTGATAAATTAGCCATAAATTAAGCTTAGCTCAACTCTGACGAGGTAATGTTTCCTTGAGAGATGCCAATATTTTTTCGTTTTTAGCAAACCTTAAACTTATAACCGTTTTTTACTTATAACCTTTACTCGTAGAGGTTACTTGTCTTTGTTGTTTCTTTATCAAATTTTCTGGAGTATATTTTTATGAAAGATTTTAGCCTTTGAACTTCCTCTAAAGTTGAATTTTTAGCAGTTTTTTTGAATATTGCCCCCAATGAACCATATGGTTGAGAAGTACAGGGTTAAAATGTTATTAAAAAAATATTCCTCAAAATTTGAATAAATTGGATTCGAGCTTTTGGGGTTGATATAATATTTGTTCAACACCAAGACAATGGCCCTAAATTTGAGGTATTGTGTTATTATTACGTAAGTTTTTTTCTGAAACTTCAGTTTCATAACAACATTTTTATATTTATTTTGATACATGTTTGCAATTCTTTGAACTTTTCTCAAATAAGCCAATTTTAAACACTGCCCCATATTTAATTTTCAAATATATTTTCTGCTTGAAATTGAAGGTAATTCGATTCAAAGTCTAGATTGATTACCCGGATATGATTGTCAAATTAAACACGGATTTTAATTTTTACCGACTATTCCTTGTGAAGTAGGTTTTTTTTTTGTTAAAAAGTTTTTATAACTGACCAATTTGGTTTGGAGAGTCGACCACATTTTATTAACCTGATCCACGCTGCTTAAACCTGGGTGATCTGATAAAACAGAAGCAGGTGTAAATATTATCATAAGATAATTACAAAAATAAAACAAATTATTAAAAATGAAAGTAATAAGATTTTCAATATATTAAAGTATATAAATGAATTATAAAATTTAACCAAGATTAAAAGGTAAAGTAATTTAAAATTATTTCTTACTTTGTAGTGATTTTGAAGTAGGTTTTTTTTTTTGTTAAAAAGTTTTTATTTCTTCCTGTTTAGAGAATATGACAAATTTTAGAAAAAAGTGTGTAAACTACGTTAACATAATTATTTAACCTCTTAATTTTGAAAATGCTTTTTCTGTCGTCTCTTATTCTGTATTCTTTTGATTTTTTTTGTTTTATATATTTGCAGGAATAAATTTTACTACTTACTTACTACTTATTAGCTACTTAATTTTATGTTGTATTATTCTTAACGAAAATTTCAAATATGAAACTTTATTCTTTTAACAAATTGTTTTACTTATTTCTATTTTGTTGGTTATTTTCAACTTCTGCCTCTTAACAATTTTTATTAAAGTGTCACGCCCTTTTTCGAATGCCGCGTATGTACTTTATTGATCATGCTTTATAATAATTCAACCTTGCCCAACACCAAATTTCTAGCCTACTTTCTTTATCGTATTTTGTTATAACTCTACCTACTCTTGTATCGTTTTCAGTACCCCAATGTCAATATTGACTGAGATATAGTGTTCTTTTTAATAGTGTCACGCCTCTTTGTCGAATTTCGCCCACTTTGTCATACTGTTTTAAAAAATTCTACCTATTCTTACAATGAATTGTATCACCCTTGAGTCAATATTATACAGTTTTTTCAAACACTGTCACACCCTTAGACGAATAACGCCCAATTCCTCGGTAGTAATTTATTATATTTGTCCCTACATCTGTACTTCATTTCAATACCCTAGTGTCAATAGTAATCGATAAAGTGTTTTCTAATGTTACCACACCCCTTTGTCGAACGACGCCCACTTTATTGGCAGTAATTTGTAGTAAATGTGCCTACCTCTGTACTAAATATCAATACTCTAGTTTCAATATTATTCGAGATACAGTTTGTTTCATGTATTGCCACACCCCTTTATCAAACAACGTTCACTTTACTGAAATTTTTATAATTGTGCCTACCTCTGTAGTAAAATTGAGTACTCTAGTGTCAATATTATTCGAGATACAAACCTTTTCTAATATTGCCACAGCTCTTTGTCAATAACGCTCACTTAATTGATCGTAATTTTTTATAATTGTACCTACCCTTGCATTTTTGCTGTAAATGTCAGTACCCTAATGTCAATATTTGCTGATATACAGTGTTTTTCTTATAGTGACACGCTCCTTTGTCGAATACCGCCCACTTTTATAAACGGGCACCTCCGCGTTCATGGTCTCTATATGTTGAAAAAAAATCACAGCAATCGGGTAAGAACTTAAGGAGTAATCGATGTACATACATTCACAAAACAAAAAAAAAAACATAGAAACCAACCAACTTGAGTACCTCCTCCTTTTTGAAATCGGTTAAAAATATAAATAATTTAACTAAAATACCATTTTGGCTGTTTTTCGGAACGCCCAGAAAAAAACTTTTGTAGTTCTGAAACACTATCGACATTAGCTTTCATTCTAGGGGGTGTCTTTTTATATTAATTTTTTCCCCATATAATACGACCTACTCTAATATATATGTTAAGCTCACTGGTTAATTATTTTTTCGTAAACTGTTTTTTATAGATGTATTGAGAAGCGGATTTCAAGAAGTGGATCAAAATCATAGCATACTTAAAAAAAAAAGTCCATAATACATCAAAAATGTCTCACTGTCTTACAAAAAACCGGTGACCGTGGCATGCAGGTTAAGTGTGTGGCCTAGCATGCTCGGAGCCCGGGTTCAATCCCAAGCCGTGGCGAAAAGTTTTTTCAATAAAAAATTTTTCTGATCGGTCACCACCTCTCTGCAGACAATGGCAAACCTCCGAGAGTAAACAATGCCATGTAAAGCTTCTAGAGAACATGAACTTTAGCCGTTCGGAGTCGGCATAAAACATGTAGGTCCAGTTCTCGGTCAATTGTGTGCAAACATTTAATAACACACACAACACAATTGATCATAAGAAGCTCGGTCAAAGTCCTTTCAAGGGCTGAAATGGCCAATTTGTTTTTTGTTTTTATCTTACAAAAAATGGTAACCAAATAGAAATCCTTGTTTTATATGGATTCAGTTCAGCACAAAAAATTTAATGCCGAGTAAATTCTTCGATTTTCAGTACTCACAGTTGATTTGTGAATAATTACTAAAAACTCTTTTAAAATCTTGATTGATTTTAATTTAGATCTTTGATATTATAACAATGCAATAATTGTTATATCCGCCATACAAATTGGTCTCATTCAAGCTGAACTTCTTCTTCTTCTTCTTCTTTAATACAATTGCTTAGAAACTGTTATTGATTTTTAATGTCTTCAATTTTTGCTTATGATGCTGCATTAAATTTTTCAACTTTCATTTTGAAATACTTTCCAAAAAGTCTTTAATGTAATAACAAGCAACTGAATTGTTCCAGTTCACTTACAAACATTTTCAACTCGCAATCATTAGACGTCTACTTAAAAAGCAGCTACCAAATTCCGTTAACATAAAGCAGCATAAAGCTAAGCGCTTTAAAAATTCGTGTCGATAGCATTAGTTGAAAATTTTTTTTAAAAATTTCCGAAAATGAGATTCATTAAAAAAATAAAAATTAAACTAGCTAACTAACAATAAATAGCAAAAGCAGCGAGCGGTTCATCTTGAGGCAGCATTGAAACTGAAGCTGAAGCGCAGAAGGCAGCTGAAGATCATGCATTTCAATCATCAGACAAGCAGCTTATTTAATTGTTTTCTAATGGCAAGTTAAGTAGGGTAGAAAGAGAGAGGAGGGGGAGGAGGTTAGAGGCATTGTTTCCTCACTCACTCGCTACCGTTTAATGTCTTTGAAAAATAGTCAATAGTTTTTTTTTAACTTCTGCTACTCTTATTCGTGCTGGCAACATACCAAATGCAGCTTAAATAGCTGGCTATAATGCTATGGATTTGGCCTAATTGAGCAACGGAAGCTAGCAAGTGGCGGATGTTCTCTTCTTGTGAATGCTCCAAAATAAAAAAAAAACAAACAAAATATATACTTTCACTGACTTTTTGCTCAACTCAGCATTTGCTTGTCTGGTCTATGCCTGCTTAGACGAGCCATAGAAAACGCAAAACTTCTAATGTGGCCAACATATGTTTAGCGAGTTATTGTTGTTGCTGGCTGATTTTTCTTTTAGAAAGTAAAAGAAACAAATGCTTCGGCGATCAATGCAATCTATACAAATATTTAACTATTGTCAGCCACCGCAGCCGTGAAATGTAGCGAACCAACAACTTTTGTTCAGGTGGCAGCACGAAAAGAAGCCAACAATTCATGCTCATTTCTAATCACTTACTTGTTAAGAAGCTTTAGCTAGTGCTTTAGCGCTGATCGCAATATTTTTCTTATAAAAAAAAAAAAATACTTTCAAAAAATATTCTCACATATGTTGCCGGCGTATTTTTTTAAAGTTTGTGGCAATCTAATCATTGAAAACATTCACTTTTGACTCAGTTAAACGTTAGCTGCAGATACAAAATATTAAATGGTTTTTGCTATAGTTGTTGTTATGGTATTGATGCTGCTGCTGCACCTGAATGCAGCCAGCTTTTTGCGCGCTTTGGCTTCAATTGAGCTGCTGCGGTCGCGCTTATTGTTGGCCATGACCGTGCCAAATATTGTTTGCACTTAATTTGGTGCGGCATAATTTTTAAGCAATCTGTTTAAATTGTTGCTGACTTGGCAACATGTTGTTGCTGTTGCATTTGATTTATGGCTATTTGGTAGTTTCTCATTTCTTTCTCACTAGATCTGTTACAGCTATAGAGCACAACGATGACGACAACGACGATGACGATGATGATGATGAAGACTATGATGATAATGATGATGATCAGCAGATAGACGCCAAAGTCTAGTTATTGGCATTTTGGGGTTTATTGTTGTTGTTGTTGTTGAACTGTTGTTCTTCATTGCAGCACATCTCAGTTTGATGTTTGTCTAGTTGTTGTTTCATCGGTTTTTTTTTCACCCCAAACGAGTACCTTTCACTGTTTGAAGTACCTAATTTGAAGTGCGGCTTTTAAGCTTGTTGTTACTATCTGTTGTTGTTCCATTTTATTTGTTGTTGTTGCACGTTTTCTTTCTTTAGAAAAAAAAAACATGCCAACTACATGTTATTGTTGTAGCTTTAGTCGATTTTCTTGGGTAATTGATTTTTTTTTTATTTTTGTTGTTTTTTTTTTTTTTGGTTACCAATTCTTTCTAGTTTTCTTTTTAAAATTAGGTGAAATGAGCACAAGCTATGTTTGTGGCAATATTGCTGCATTGTTGTTTGTTGATGTTTTTGTTTTGTTCGGTTTTACTGTTGTTGTTTGGTCTGTGACATTGATGCAATTCGGTTGACCAATGTTATTGGGTACGTGAAGGTTCACGAAACGTCAAATAAATAGGTTAACAGAAAATCGTTATTTTTTTTTCTTGCTTGTGGTTCCCAATCGCTGTTGTGCTCATTTTGAGGCTTCAAGTTTGACATTAGATGGATTTCTTTTGAAATGTGTTGTTTTCGCATTTTAAGTAAAGATTGTTGGATACACTTTTGGTGGTTTTTGTTTGTTAGAAAGAAGCCATTTTTTTAACTCATCTATTTGTCGTTTCAAAAAATGTAGTTTTTAAAAGTTTTGAGGTCTGTTACAAACAAAATATTTTTTAACTGCGTTTTTAAACTAATCTTCTTCAATACATAATCTTATAATATTGTTTTCAATAGCTTTTAAAGAACATTTCTTCAAAAGAAAAGAACATTTTTTTAAACTTATTGTACTAAAAAGGTAACTTAAAGAAGTATTTCTATATTTTAAAAGAGGATAAATTGAATAAATCGGTGAACCTATCTTGATTGTGGAAAAAATATTGTAGAAGTGATTTCATTTTAACCCTTAAATGGTACACTTGATCTGTGGGACCACGATAAAAATGTTCAAAGAATTAATTTATTTGATACGTGCTTTCTAAAATAAGCAAAAAAAAACAATTTTACGGGGGACATGACATTGGCCGTTTTTTGTTAAATTGAATACTTTTTATAATTTTGTATTTTAGTAAATATTCTTAAAATTTAAAAAAAAAATTTCATGGAAAAATTCTTACTCACTGGTTCAAAAGTTCCACCCGGATTAGTGAGAGCGCATTTTTAGTTTTCTTTGTTCACAAACTTTGAACGCGTTTATCTCGAAACCATGCTTTTCGTACTGGTTGCGGCACAAGCGGGTTCATTTTTGGGGAAATTTTTTTTTTTTGTATTTTTTAAAATTTGATTGCTATCGTTTTTGATGCATTTTTAAAGTCAATATTTTTTTCGAAAAAACACACATTCAAATTTGGAACATCATCAGAAATCTTAAAAAATAAAGCTCGTGTCATACAAAAACCAATTTTGTTTAGATTTAAAAAAGTCATTTTTTCCAGATCGGACAATTATTGCGACTCCCAGCGCTGCAACGACGAGGTCCCCTTTTTTTCTCTGCCACCAGTTTGGAGCTCTATAAAACCATGTTGGAGTGAAAAATATATTTTTTATATATATTAATATTATATATATTATACCTATATATATACATATATATATATTAATAAAAAAAGTTATGGAAAAATGTTTGTTTTTGACTGAGTTATGAAATTTTAAAACAAGGTCTGTTTTATCTGCCGTGTATGTCATGTCCCTCCTTAAATAGAGAAATAAATTAATTTTATCCGTTTAATAAATAAATAAATGAAAAGTAAATTTTAAAAAAATATAAACTTGTAACTAAATTTATATTTTTTTAACATTGGCGTGGTTCCTGGAACCACATGTGCTATTGTATGATTTCATTGAGGTATACCAGTTAAGGGTTAAAAACATTGTGGGACCTACGGCTTCGTTCAGTGGTATTTAAAAAAAGTGAAGTAAGACATGAGAACCCCGAATAATGCCCAAATTCAAAACAAAACGAAAACGCTATGGTTTAAATATGGGATAATCTTGATGGTAAATAAAGTCGGTTTTTAACCCCCCTCCTCCCTAATATTTGGCAAAACAAAATTTAAAAAAAAAATTTTTAACAGTCTAGGGTCAACTTAGAGACCATTTAACTCCGCTAACTCTAAGACGGAGTCTTTCAACTCAAACCTCATGGTTGAGTTCAACCTTCCTATTTCAAGGTCAAATTATGAAACGCTGTGAAATAAAACTCGCCTTTTCAGCATGAATATACCTGTTGTGGGACTTTGGAATATAGTTTTTTGTCATTGATTCCGAATCCAAAGGCAGTTTGTCTATATCAAGGTTATTTCAAGGCCATTCCAAGGTCAGAATTTAAAAAAAAAACAGACAAACGATGTTCTACGCCCTGATATATAAGTTATTTGGGTAGCCGTTTTCGGATTCGAGGTCAATTTGTCTGTTTAAAGGTCATTTCAAGGTCATGTTGAAGTCAAAATGTAAAAATAAAACAGAGATACGATGAACAACATCCTGATATATAGGATTTTGGGTCACAGATTCCTTATTCGAGGTCAATTTCTTTGTATAAAAATCATTTTAATGTCATTCCAAGGTTAACACGAAACAAAACTAAAAAGAAATCGTGGACATTTTTTAAAGCTTCTTCTATTATATCAAAATCATTTTAATTTAAAAGTTTTTCCAGCTCCTGGTCAACCCTCTAAGAAGCTTTTAGAATGTTAAGTGTTACATTGTGTGCCAATTAAGTTACCAAATTAATAATATAGTTAAATTATTAAGGTTTTCAAAACTTTTGATCGGATCTTTGACTCTTTTGAACTTCTCCTCTCCGCCTCCCCCTCCCCTCTGCCACCATCAATAATCACTAAGAAAGTGAAATCAGTATCGGGTAACATAAATGACCTAATTTAATGACAAAATTTTTATCTCTTGAAAACTTCAAAAATTTTCGGACCTTTGGCTCTTTCGGCGCCACCCTCATCCTCCCTTCTACACCGAGAATCGTCAAGAAAGTGAAATCAGTATCGTTGTAGCTTAAAGACCAAATTTATTGCAAACATTTTATCTTTTAAAACCTTACGAACCCCGAAAGTCTTATCTTACTCTTGGCTGCCCCTTACAGCTCTTGCAAGAAAGTGATATTACTTTCTGATCTTAAAATTTCCTCCCCTCCTACTTGGTTTTATATTTTTTTTTTAATTTTATCTAAAACGTTTTTTCAACTCCGGTCAGTGATAATGATGAGCAAATTGAAACAAATATTTACTTTTTTAGAAACCTCATGGACCTTGGAACCTTCCTGATAGGCAAAAATATACCTCCTACATAATTATGTTGTGAAGATTTTCTGAGCTATCTGTGCATTTATAAACTTACCAATATTTTACTTTTTTCAATACCTTTCCAGCTTTCATAACTCTATCCATATCCTTTCAGGTATCCCCCCTTCCCCTCCAAAAAAATCCCCAAGAAAATGATATCGACGTTGGGAAAAAAAATCCACTTCTTTTAAGTAAAATTAACTATTTTGTTAACTACGGATCCTGGTATTCTACCCAAAGCTTATGATGTACCAAAATAAATCTCTACTGAAGTCTATTCTACACTCGGTTGTCCCTAAGCCGTTTTCTGGTGTTTTGGTATAAATGCCTACTAGAAGTCTATTCTACACTCAGTTGTCTCTAAGCAGTGTTCTGGTTTAAAAATTTTAGGATCCTTATTACCCATCCCAGACCACTGTCAAAAAGCAAAAATAATATCTAAAAAAAGTCTTTTGTACCATTGACTCCCTCTTTTTCCATAAAAATCTTTTCCAGATAGTAAATTTACATCGGAAAAGCAAAAGTCGTGATATAGCTTTGAAAAAGAAACATGAAATGATGTTCTTAAAAAACTTTCGTACACCTTAACCTCCCCTCAGAATTGCTTCGTGATGCTAAAATCATCTTCGAGGAACCCAAAATAATGATGAAATTGACCTAGTGGTCAACAATTTCGATCAATTTTTAGCAAAGTCAAAATAAAATGCTGGAATTTTTATGCATCTCCATTTTTCACTTCCTTCCCAACTTACAAATTAACTTTTAACAGGCTCATGCCGAGATATCCTCTGTCTCTTAAGTAATTGTGTGGAACCTCATCGTAGCTCATTTGGAGTACTTAAGAGGTTCGCTCGAATAGAAGAATTTCGAAAATAGAAAACTTGGAAGTTCAATCTGTAGTAAGTTTAGAGGGTGGTTTAGAGGCTTAAATAGCTTCAGAAATGTGAAAAACGGAAATTGTTTACTAAATACTAAGATAAGATTAGAATTTCTTTTAAACATAACAAAAAAAAAGAGAAAACACAACTGAATGAGATTTCTCTGCACTGATCTTTAAATGAAATTTCATCTCTCACCACAAAGTGAACGCATTTTTCTCTCTTACATAAACATTCTTCAAAATTTCATTGTCCTTGCTACTTGCTACGAGTTTTTCGTATTCGTACAAAACATTCCCCACTTAAAAATTATGTTAATTTCAACTTGACCCAAATTGATAAAAATTCTTAAAGCTGAAAAAGTACATGTCTTACCAAGGTACACACAAAATAATATTCCCGCTTAAGTTCTTGCCATGCAAGTGCTAAGCAAACACAGCTAGAGTTTCTTTCCATAGAAACAGAATCTTCGCGTTGTGGTGCTTAAATATAAAATTCAAAAAAACTTAACTAAATTTATACTGAAGTGCGCTCACAGCTTTCGCGGTTCTTATGCTTCTTATTCTTCTACAACTTCCACTTCCAGTTCCACTGTTATTACAAGCACAGCAACTCTACGTATTATCTGGCATAACTATGGTGGAATACCCAACGTAGAGTGAATGACCGGAATATGTGCTGTAAACAACTTTTATTGAGGCACAGATATGAAGCTCGATTAAGTCTCAGCCCCACATACGCGAGTTCTGCTCGCTGACTGGCTGACTAGTTGAAGGCATCTTCGTTGTGCGCATGCGCGCACGTTACTTACAATCTTTTTGTTGTTTTTTTTTTTTTTAGTTTTTCTCTGGCTGCTGTTGGTGCTAATGTTGCTGTTGTTGTGCTGTTACTACATTTTGCAGCGAAATAGAGAGTGAAGTGCAAAGAAAGAAATGCACCAGCAGCGAGCAGGAAAAAGGAGGAGAAACCGCAGACTTACGGTCATAATTTCAGCACCGCAACCTAACGCAGCGCTGTTTTAATATATTTTTATAAACTTACATATTCTTTCTTTTAATTTTTTAGTTTTCTTGTTTACTCTCGACTGTGCGGCATTTATGTGTGCTGCAACAACGCTGCAAGCCTTTGGAATTGCATTTGGAAGATGATTTCTTCTGATTTGCTGCATTACTGGCAAGGCGTGCGGGTAGGCACGGGTTTAACAGCTGTAGTCTTGCTGTGAAGTATTGGTTCTTTTCCAATGTATGCGTAGTTATGTGTATGTCCGTTCGGAATGCATTGCTCATGCATTTATTAAAAAAATTAAATTGAAATTTTTCACAGTGGCGTAGCAAGCTCATAAACTAAGGTGTTCACTTTTCTTCAACAAGGAAAGTGAAAGCATGTTTTTATGCTCTTTTGTACATGTTTAGAAATATGCATAACTTTCAAAGGAGAGTGTTAAATTTTAAATGGAAATATTTGCATAGATTTGAACATGCCACAAACATAAAACCGGATTTTGAAATGATAAGTCTTAAAGGGTTAATTTCACAAGGTTTACCATTTGGCTAGCTACAATAACCTTTCAAGAAAATGCTTTACATTTGTAGCATGTATAAAGAAAAATAGGGCATGAGTGCTGTTTGTGCTTTAAATGTAACAAAGTTAGGGTTTTAAAATGAGTAGTAAGCGAAGTTTCATCGCCAAGTCAAATTTTTGCGTCGATTCATAACCATAACACACTGAGTCAAAAAAATAATCAAAACATTGACCCGAAAGTGAAAAATCGGCTTCAAAAAAGAATATAAAGACAGTTCCATTTGCAGACAAGATCATGCTATAATGTTTTTGGTATGGGTTTGTTACAGTTCACATAACCTCAATATTGTTGGCCAAAATCAATGAGTTACACTTTGAATTGCTTGCTTAAGAATCCTATTCGCTAGATTAAGCCTCTCTAAATACTATAGGTTGCATTGACTATTGGTTCCGGCACGCTAGTTAAATATAACTTCGGAAGTGCAAATGTTCTGATGAAAAAATTTAGTACTTGTTAAACCCTTTTCAACGACATATAATTTTTTTAAGATCGGACATTTTGACATTTTTTGTCCAACAGTTAAGTCCAAACTCGATAATTTTTTTTAAATTTTCCAGTGTATGCTTCATATGTTCGTTATGAAATTCTCCATTAGAAAAGCAGGCTTATTTCTTGTAACCTCTATAATTTTGATATATAAGGCTTCAAAGTAGAAATTGGTTACACAAAAATCCGAAAAAGGGACTTATTTTATCACTTTGGAACCATAACAGCCTATATGATTGATACTATTGGAGCGTATTACACCTTGAAATATTCGTTTCACTCTTCTTAATAACAAACAGAAATAAAAAGTAACAAAAATATATTTCGTGGTTCAATTGGATAAGATTTATAATAACATATAATATTAGGCAGTACAAATAAAATTGTAATGCTGGTTATTATTACATTTCAGGTTATTAACCCTATCATCTTGAGAACCTTATCTTTCTTATGGACCTGCATTAGAGTCAGCGAAAAAATTTTGAGTCTAGCCCTATCGTCATCTTAAATCAAAAAGCCCTCACATATAACAAAATCAAAAAAAATAACATACAATTTTTTATTTATTAAAATTACTTTAACTTTAGTTAGTCATCCAACTGAATTTCAAACTCCTACTTCCAAAAAAAAACTATTTTGTTAACGAAATTCAAAAGAAAGTGTGGTTCTTAACTCTAAAATATATGCTTTTTTACAACTATTTTGTCTTCTGTTGTGAATATTTTAAAACTGTTGTTAAGGCTTTTTGGATTTTAGGTGTCGATGTATGTATATCGGCGGCACACCTCCATCCGATGGTCCAAATTTTCGATGACGCTGACGCATAATTTAGGTTCTATGCCGTTAATGTGCCGAATTATCTCCTCCTTTAGCTCTTGAATTGTTGCTGGCTTATCGACGTACCCCTTTTCTTTCAAAAAACCCAAAAAAAAGGAAGTCCAACGGTACCAAATCACATGATCTTGGCGGCCAATTGACATCGCCACCACGTGAGATAACATGGCCATTGAATTTGTCGCGCAAAAGAGCCATTGTTTCGTTAGCTGTGTGGCAAGTGGCACTGTCCTGTTGAAACCACATATTTTTCACATCCATATCTACCAATTCGGGCCATAAAAAGGTCGTTATCATTTCACGATAGCGAACACCATTCACAGTAACTGCCTGACCGGCCTAATTTTGGAAAAAATACGGCTCGATGATGCCGCCAGCCAATAAACCGTACCAAACAGTCACTCTTTGTGGGTGCATTGGTTTTTCGACAATCACTCTTGGATTATCCTACGTCTATATACGGGAATTCTGCTTATTGACGAATCTACTGAGGTGAACATGAGCCTCATCGCTGAATATGATTTTCTACACGAAGTGCACGATATGCATTTTGATTTGAACACCCATTTTCATAATAAGCTTGAATAACTTTAACGTAGTGTTGCTCGATTGTGTATCTTTCCATGGTTCAAATTGAATTGGTCTGAAATTGAAAAATGTCAAATGAAATGCAGTAATGGTCCACATTCAACATCTTAAAATTTAACCCTTTATATTCTTATGCAGAGTCACCTCGTGAGTCGATTTAGCCCTGTCCGTTGTGAGTTGTCCGTAAATACAGGATAATTAGATGGAGTTGAGATGATTGTATGAAACTCAATACACATGGTCACATGAATCCATGGATCCGCACTATTGAATATTTTTGGAATCCGCCAACGGACACGCCCAAAATGCATATAAAATATGGGCTTCATCAGCCCACGGATATGCCTATTTTCAATACTTTTATTGAATTTTGAAAATGTAGGTTTATAGAAAAGTACATTCTACAGTATAGAAAAGTACTGCATTTCATATGTATCTCACATAAAATGCTCAAGCTAGCAGAGAGAGAGAGAGGGGCTCGCTGAGCACAAAGAGAGAAGTGTAGAGAGCAATATGGAGCTTATTGAAACTCTCGCAACACAAATGTTAGAAAAGAACCCTAGTAAGCCATCAGTGCTGTCACTTGAAAATTATAAATAGTGGTAGATTGTGTCTGAAAAAAGTGGTAGATTAAGAAAATTAGTGGTAGATTTTTTCTTATCTTCAAAATATGGGGCTTACTTGCAGTAATCTCATAAAAATGATGGTAAAGCTTTATTTTAACATTCATTAAATTTTATTGAAAAAAAAAGATAAACAATTGTTCTCAAATTATTTTCCAAAAATAGCATTACATCAATTTTCAATTGTGAATACCGGATCATAAAGACTGATAAACGAAAAAATCTCGTTATTGGATCTCGCTAATTTTTAGACGCTCGTGGTCCAAGCCGTTTTTCAAATTTCCAAGAAAAGATTGTTAGATTAGGTTTTATATTGAATTTGAAAACTTTTTAAGAGTTGTAACGTTTTCATGTCCTGCGAAATTAAACAAAATAATGTCGGGATAATTGAAAAAGAACTGAAAATCAAATTTAAAATTTTTTTTTTTGCATAGATTTTATGATTTATTTCAATGCAATACTATTCAAATCCAATCACACATTTTAAAAATTCCATTTCCTGTCTCGGTAAACTATTTTAAAAATTAAATTATAGAAACAAATAATAGATATTATTCTTTAAAAATAGATTGATGATAGAAATTGTGATAGAAATAAAATAGTGGTAGATTTTGGGAAAAGGTAAATATTGGGTGGTAAAAGTTGTAGATGTCAAAAAAGTCGAAAAAAGTGGTAGATCTACAACAATTGTACTTTACCACAATTGTGACAGCACTGCAAGCCATGCGTGACATCGGAGAAAATTTGTTAAAAAGCTAAGCATTTAGAAAAAAAATATTTATTATTAAATTTCCTTAAAGAAAACCGCCCCATGCTGTATTTAAATATGATATTTTGGATTTCCAAAAAATTAGACCAGTAATTTTGGAGTTTACGTTCAACAAAAAAAAAAATGTTTCTTAAATTTTGTAAAAAAGTATAGATAGATAAAGATCTTGATATGGTTACATAAAAATATTACAACCCAAAGTATCAATTATAGACTCAGATAGTTGATTACTGTCAACCTTTATTGGTAAAAATCAAGACCGATATACAGTAGTAGTTTTGAAAAACTTAGGGATTTTTCGTCCGTTTGAGCTATGCAACACTATCCCGACTTATCTAAGTGCATTCGTTACTGGAGACACCAAATCCAGTATGATACATTCCAAAGACCCAGCCCACAGAAGTAACCGCGTCAAAAAGTTCCAGCAACATCATATTGATCATGTCAATAGAGTTTGCAATCAACTTAAGTCCCCGGTAGGCACTTTTTTTCTCAGAATAGGCCAATTTCATTAACTTTACTGGGTCCTGCTCCTTTTCATATTCTAGCCTTGAACAAGCGAAACTGCAAGCAAGAAAAAGCTATTTACGTTTTTTGAAGTCGCCACTGGGAAGTCTGACCCTAGAGTTTCTGAAAGTCAACACCACCGCCACTGCTGATGATGATGATGATGATGATGACTGCTTTTTGCACATACTTATTGTTAGTTGCTAGCTAGCTGACCGAGCACAATATGGATGAAGTGGAAGTCCAACAGGTAGTCATATCGTTATGGTACCCTACAATATGTCGTATATTAAAGACAAACTGCCTAATGGACGGGATGCCGCAGTGTGTGCGTACGCAGGCG
The DNA here is from genome assembly GCA_958299015.1 of Tetanocera ferruginea. NCBI lineage: Eukaryota > Metazoa > Arthropoda > Insecta > Diptera > Sciomyzidae > Tetanocera > Tetanocera ferruginea. The sequence goes on from OY282644.1 coordinate 3,133,935, forward strand.
CAGTTAACGAGCATTGAATATGAAAATAAAGTAAAGTTATATGGCAGCAGCAGCAACAGCAAAGTGTGGCAGGGAGACAAGAAAATAAAAAAAAAATTAATAATAAAAGAAATAATGTGGCAGTGGAAGAAAGACAATGAATGCATGCATGCAGCAGAGGAAGCGTAAATTTGCGGCATTTGTGTGCGCATGCGTACAACTTGCAATTATGCTGCGTTGTTATTGTTAAGCTGACTTGTATTGTTTGTTGTTGTTGTGGTTGCTGTTGCTGATAAGCTGCATTCCATCTCTTTCTCTGGGAAGTCACTCATGTGCTAGCAACATGCCAAGGTTGCTCGTAAAAGCTTGGCTGTTGCTGTTGCTGCTGCTGCCGCCATACATACATATATTGTTGCTGCAATTTGATTAAATCAACGCGCAATTGCGTTAGTTTTAAATTTGTTGTTATTTTTTTATGGCTTGTTTTTTGCATATCCTTCAACCTTTAGCCAGGCTTAAGGCCGCGTTCATAGTGGAAGCTGAAGCTGGCTAAGCTTTTTCAAGCGATATCATGACGCTTTTTCTTGCTGTTGCTGTTCATAGTGCGCGCTTTTTTTCGCGCTTTTAGATACTTTTTCTTGCTGTTGCTGTTCATAGTGCGCGCTTTTTTCGCGCTTTTAGATACTTTTTCTTGCTGTTGCTGTTCATAGTGCGCGCTTTTTGCATGCGCTTGCCTTATGTTTTGTTTTAATGATTTCTTGTAATTTGGAAAGTTAATGCATATTTTGAAGTTCATCGCAAAAATATTCAAAGAATAGATAAAGAACAACGAAGATAACGGCGAAATAGCTCAAAAGCAACAAGTGCAGAAAAAAGTTGCAAACCTATCCTCCACAAAGCAACAAATAAAATATTTTGTCTATATTTTACGCACAAAATAAAGATCAATAACATAAGATCATAACAACAAAACATGCATTCAAAGGAAATTGAAAACGTGCAACTCACACACATAGCATAGAAATGAACAAGAATGAAGTAAGCATTTGAGGAAGAAAAAGCGTCGAAAATAAGCGATTCCAACAAAAAATTACCAACAACAAAACGAATCTAAACAACAACACGCATTGAGACAAAGTCGAAATAGCGCACGATTTCATATATTGCGCATCGCATATGTTGAATTTACTAACAACAAAAGAACATACAAACAACGACATGCAATGCTGGCAGCGCCTGCGATCATGTTGACATCGTTAAATAGACAAAAACAACAACACGTATCAACCGATAATGCGAAAATAAAACTAAAGCGCTGGGCATTGCTGCCGAAAAGTACAAAAACAAAATCAGTGTGGCAAAACATAAACAAGAAATAAAAAAAAACAGCCAAGAAAAGTGTTAAAAAGTATGAAAATAACCTACATCACAAAGCGTACGTTCGAAATGAAACAAAAAACCAAAACTGTGTACACAAACGAGATGGAAGAAAAAGTGCCAAAAAGTATGTTAAAATAAGCTGAAACCCAAAGCATAAGTACGACATGAAACAAAAAATCAACTACGTGTGCCAAAGTGAGATAGAAGAAAAAAGTATCAAAAAGCCTCAAAACTGGCGTAACCTTGAACTTAAGCTGGCACTATGAACACTTCGCGCTTTTTCCATATGATTGTACACAAAGCGTTTTCAGCAGCTGTAAAAAGTTTCAGCTTCAGCTTCCACTATGAACGCGGCCTAATAAACGAAAGTTGCGCGCATGCGTTAAACATTTAAGTCGCTATTTTTCAATAAAAATCACGCTGTTAGCATTTTGTATTATCCCAGCAAAATCTTCGCTTACATATAATCGAAAAAGTAATCCAGAAAATTTCATTCATCGCTTACCCTCTCGCTTACGGAACCCATTATTTTAATACAGGCATGTCATTGGAGGTAATAGATGAAGCTTTCGCTTGACATGGGAGTACTTATGTAAGCACTAATAAAAAATGATGAATTACTTCTTCTCAATAATCACTTATTTATTAACAACTTAGAAGTTATTGAATAAGATCTGCACAAATTAGAAAAGAGATTCAAATATTGAAAAAATACATTTTTTTTTCGTACATCTTTTGCTTATCAGATCAACAACACCAATGAAGAGTTAGAGAATTTCTTCTATAAATTTAGAAAAATGCTTTATTTAATAGATATATGTATTAGTTAATTAATTAATGTAATATATTTACCTCTAACACATTTTTCTGTATTTCATTCATAAATCAGGCATTTTTTTCATATTAAAAATTATAAAAAATTGACACTTGAAGCAAAAATAAAAGTCAAACAAAAAATTTCAATTATCTAATAAACAGAACACTCATTTCAAAAGCAAAAAGGGCTGACATTACTAACTACATTGCGAGTAATATACAATATAATGCATTATTGGTCACCAACATTTATGTAATGCGTTTTATAATCGAATGCAAATCAAGGCAATACGAAAAATTTTGCTGGGATATGTTGTTGTTGTTGTTTTTATTGTAGTTGTTGTGATTATGAGTGCTACTCACCGCATTCTGCTGATGATTTAATCAGCTCAGCACTTCTTGGAAGCCGTCCATGTGTCTGTAGTTCATCCGCTCATGCGCGCTATAACCAAATTGTTGGCCGCGTCGTCTCTGAACGCACGGACAGAACCAACGGACGTAAGTTTCTTTGATTTTGCGCCTGCGCCTGATTCTTAGTTATAGATTTTTTATAGCCTTTGCCTGACTTTATAATTGCTGATATGGAAAACGAGTTATCATTGAGTAGCGATGTTTTATTGCTGTTGTGATGGTTATTGCTGTTGAAGGCATGTTGTTGTTGTTGTTGTTGGTGTTTTAATTATGACCGCAGAATCGGCATCTTGTTTGGCGAAAGTATTTGTAGCTCAACGTGTAATTGTGCTGTGTGTGACTGTTAAACCGGTCGCATCGGATTCATTTCTCAGCTGTCAGTTTTATCTATTTCAATTTAATTAGCGATTAGATAGGACAACAACAACAACAACATGCGCTGTGAACTACATTTAATTGCAAATCGTTTGCATTTAATTTATTTGCCGGAAATTAAATGCAAAGACAATTAACATGCTGCCCGTCTTTGTCCAGGCTGACCTATATTATAAAAAGTTGTCATAATTATGAGCTTTTATGAGCTTTTTATCTTGCAATGTGTGCTGCAAAAGAACTCTTTTGCCTAGTTTTATTATTTTTTTATGAGTTTTTAATCTTCCTCAGTAACTTATAGCCAACTCTTGCCCTCAGCTAAACTCACTAAATCTCAAACAATTAAACCTCAACTCATATCGACTAGTTAAAACTTGTTGATTGTCAGTTTCTTTGGCAGCTAATAAATTATGACAATTCTACTTTCTGTTGTGCGTTCTTAATTTTTCAAAATATTGTAAACAGCTGTTTGGAAAATAACAAAAACTTTACCAAAAAAAAAAAAAAATATTACAAAAACACTAAAAATGTTAATAAATATTAATTTCTATGCTCACCCACTTGAGCTGGGCGCCAGACAACAGAAAAACCACAAGTTACAGAACCCGAAACATCTCCATGTGGGCTAAACATAATATTTTACTTTACGAAATATATCACAGATTGTGGGTGATGAGTTGTTAAAAATGTCACAAAACAATCTTTCAAACTTTTGTCTAACAACTAAAAAAATGTGCAACAGCCCCAAAACACTGTCGTTTGTCATAATCAGCTAGTTTTTGCTTTCTGAGCGCATTTCTTTTATGAGCTTAACAACATTTTTTTCTATTCTTCAACTTCACACGCCGCCATGTGTGCGGTCCCGAAAAAAAGCTGTATAGTTATATTAAAATTGAAAAAGTTGTTAATTTCCAGAAAAGTTGTAGCCACAGTTGTTATAAATTCAATAAAAAACCGAAAAAATTAAAGTCATCTCATGTTGCTAAAGGTTAAAATTGGTTTTTAGTCTTAGCGGTTAACATGATGAGTTACCAAAACCTTCAAATATTAACATAGTAATAGCTAGTGGAACATGATCAATCTAGTTTTAATTAGAAAAAAACAAAAAAAAAAAAAAATGTTTGTGCAAAGCCCACCATCAGTTGAGCAACAGTCTCAACACTGACTCACAAACAAGCTGAAATGAATTTAAATTGGTTTTTTGATGATTGTGGTTGTTTTTTTTTTTCTTTTTTGTCATCATTGTAAGTGATCGCGTCAATTTTCGAACATTCCAAGCAATCAAATCTATAACGTCCAATTGATGTTGTAGCATCTTTCTTGGCTGTTGTTCGATCTCCTTCGTTCGGCTTACCATGTGTGAGGCAATCAATAAAAAATTCTATAATAAATATTATGTGATGTGCTGAACTGGACTGAAGCGACTGTTCTCGATCAGTGTCAGTGTCTAAGCGCGTCACTTGTTGTTGTGCTTTTGATTGATAGATTGCATGCCAACAACAACAACAACAACAGCAACAACAAACGTTATAAAAACCTTAAAGAAAAAAATCGAAAAGATGCCATATAAAACAAAAGAAGTCTGCCGCTATGACATGATGTTGAACCTTAACATCTCATATCCATATGTATAAAATTTGGTTTTTTTATTTTTTTTTTTTTTTCTTCTTTTAGTCTTTTTTTCTGTTCTGTTTCATAAAACCAGGCATAATTCTTCTTAAACATCGAAGACAGCATTTTTATTGTGATCTTCTTCGCTTGAATTTTTATTATTTTTTTTTTTTTCTTACAAAATCATTTGGTCTGTCGTTTTTTGTATGACGAATGTCGAGTGACGAGTAACGAATCGTATGACTTATTCATGCCATGCTTTTCATAAATTTTCAAAATTTGTATAAAAAAAAAAGTAAACCAAATGTAGCCAACTAATTCGTTGTATGATTTTATGTTTATGACCAAGCAGACATAGTCTGAAGTTTTATGTTTGGTTTCAGACAAATTTTATCTGTTCAACTTAAAATCTGTTTTACTTTAATTGAAGAGAAACTTTTTGACGCCTGCAAAAATCATAGAAAATCTTAAATTTAACATTTATGCTGCTTTGTTCTGAATACCAATTTTGATTTGTATAAATATCGGAACTGATTTCGTATCGAATTTGATGTGCTGTTCTACATTTCGATCGAAGACGCTGACAAGTTCGATTTTATCGTTTTTGATTATAAATTGACAAAAGTAATTGGTTATTAAACCATTTCTTCCCAACCGAACTTGAGTAGTGAATTGGGTGTTCGTCTAGAAAGCTTGTGAAAAATCAAAATACACTGTTGTTAATCAATTTTTTCCCAGGAAATGGTAAATCTTTCAGAATTTGAAATAAGATTTTTGAAGTTTTTGACAGGAAATGAATTATAGCTACAAGGTTCAAAATCTTGGACGAAAAACTTGGATTTTAGTCAATCCTCAGGGGCACAACCAGGATTTTTTCTTGGGGGGGGGGGGTCGGTTTATGAAATTTTTGACTTATAAATAAAATCAATTTTACAAAGCCTTCAAATCACAGCAATAAGTTTCAACTCTTGGGTGTTAATGGGTTAAGTTAATGGGCTAGGTGGTTTTCGAAGGCTCAACCAAAGAATATGATAACTAATTTTTGTTAATATAAGAACGAAATATTTGAAGCACTAGATAATTTATCTTGAAAAAAGGTTCCAAATTTTAACTAGATTGGTTATAACGTTTTGGGAAATCATGACAGCTTATTTGAAAAAATAAGTTTGGACCAAGCTTAAGGAAGAATATTCTGGACATTTTGTGCAATGTCGTAAGGAAAAAACAAAATTAATTTTCAAACCGACCCAACCCCTAAAAAAACAGTCATATTAAAAATTTAAGTTAAGTTTTTATAAAAAGTATTTTATTAATATAAAAAAATATTTAAAAAATTGCTATAATTGTATACTTTTTCCACCAAAATATGCAAGTCTTACAATCAAGATTGAATATCGGAATCTGTTTGTGCAAAAATGCTTTTATTATTTGGATACGAATACTTATCGAAATAACGCACATTTTAATTGTTTCCAAAGCCTTGCAAGAAAATAAAAAATAAAAAATGTATATAAAAATCGAGTTTCTTTCTCAAAATTTGATCTCTCGCCGAGTAAAAGTTAAAATTTTTTTAGTTCAAACTATACAACAGGCACAGAAAGGCGTACAACAGGCACAGGCGTACAGAAGCTGTACAGCAGCGGTAGCGGTCATTTTAAAATGAACTTGGTTCTGCGTTGTTTAGGGTCTTTAGAATCGGAACAAAATGTTTTGAAATCGCCAGTTTTACAGCCGTTTACGAATTTTACTTGTTCTAAGAAGGTTAAACGAAGGCTTAGGTTTTAAGGCTTGAGCTACATTATTTTCAATTTTTCTCGGGGAAAATGCAATTTTTTCTCCCCACAATGACTGAACACTTCACTTCGTTGTAAAAAAATCAATTGGCGCTAGCCTTAAAATTCGTCCTTTGATGAGTACTAATCGAGTTCATTTCCGAAAATATAAAACTCAAAATGTCTGACTTCTTGGGATAAAAATCTAAGAGCCGAAAAATGAACAAACCATTTGAGTCTCTCGCTATCAAAATGACCGATGAAATTTCCTTTAAAATCGACTTTTGATATCGTCATATTTAACACAAACTTACTAACTCTTTCTGTCTGTAATATGTGAAAAATATTTTTTTAACCATAATCTTCCATTGGATTTACAAAATCAGTTTCATTTAAATCCTTCAAAATTGCACAAATATTATTCGATTTTTATGAATGATGTCTTTTTGGAAGAGTGTCATAAAGACTTTCGTTAAAAAAGATATTATGTCGATTTAAGTCAGCATTTCCTACACTCAAGAAAAAGTGTCTCGGAATATGATAAAAAAGGCATCATATTTAGAGAAAAATGGTATAGACTTTGCTATTCTCTAATTGCGATACTTAAAATTCTCTAAAAATGATAAAAAGGTTCCAAGAAATAGAAAAATATATCGTTTTTAGAGAAAAATACTTTTTTTTTTGAGAAAATATTTGTTTTTATTGAAGAAAATACTTCTCATAGTGAATTTTTTATCAAAATATAAGAAAAGTTTTTCATTTTCAATAAAATGTCTCTATAAATGAGAAATTTTTTGTGCGAGAAAAATACTTATCATTATTAGAGACATTGAAATATTTCCATTTCCTAGAAGTAAAGAAATATTTCTTCGAAAATGTGAAAATTTATTCTAGTTGAAGAAAATTTTATTTGAATAAGAGAAAATTGTTATTATCAAAAATAGAGAAATTTTTTACCGGAGCAAGGTATGTGTTTTTTTCTCAGTGTAGTTAATGCTCATTGGTATAACTTTATTATATCTCTGATAAACGGATGAACTGAAACAAAAGCAAATGACAATTTAGAGAAATATTTATGAAACAGATTCGGAATTTTAAATTTTTGCTCTGTTGCAGAAATCCATCGGAATTATTTTTTTTATTGCATCACATGACTTCACTATAAACTTAATTCCTGCAGAGTTTGGGTTAGTTTATGTTTAAAAAATAATTATAAGAAAAGAACGAAAAGTTACAATTTTAGAGGAAATTTCCTTGTTCACCTCGGTGGCCAGGAACTCGACCGCTCTTCTTCAAATTCAGGCTTTCTTATTTTGTATTACTTTTGAATTCAATTTCATGCAAATATTTCAAGTCGTTTTAGTAGGTTCCAAGCTAGAAGTTGAAGAGACAACTCAAATCGAAGTATTGTCAAGGACCCCTCAAAAGGTCAGAATCAGTCTGAAGGAAACAAACATGAAAATTTAGTAGATTGTTCGTCAAACAGAACCGATTTGAAATAAACATACATTTGGGATTTTTACTCATTTCATAAGATGTGTGTTTGCTTTTCATATGAACCACGTTGATTTAATTCAATTTTGCTTGGTACTACAATAATTTTTGGGTGGGTTTAACCCCGAAACTCCCCCTTTGGTTGCGTTAATGTCAATCCTGTACTGTTTATATGACCGAAATTGTATTAAAATTTAAAGCACGTCAAATACTAAAACTCGGTTTAAATCCCCCATGGGTTTTAAATTTAAGCCACGTCAAATACTAAACCAGAGTTTTAGTCTCACACGCATTTAAAATTTGAACTTCTATCGGCTTAGTTTTTAAATTTCGTAAACATTAAAGTACACAATAAGCAAGTGGAAATAATTTTATACCATGGCTTAGTTGGTTAAGCAGTTATCGATTTGATTTTATGAATCGAGTGTGATCCTGGTTCGATCCTCAGTCAGACCGTTTTTTTATTTTATATTTTTACTTTTTATATTATTATACTCTTATGTTATTAATTATTTAATGTGAGGATCGAACCGCGGACTGCGACAACCAATGCATTAGAGTCGCGAGTTCTAACCTCCTGCTAATCTATTACTTGCTAGAGCATGAACAAAATGTATACAAAATACATCATTTAGTTGTTTTGTATTAAATTTGAAACCTTAGGTACTAAAATTCAAATTTTATTCCCAATATATTACATTAAGTACAACTTTGACTAAAAAAGTGTCTAGTATTTTGAAAAATATCAATTCTAATTAAAACTAGTAAGGTATATCTTCGACTTGGCCGAAGTTAAAATACCCCCACGGCCGATTCTTATGGGTAGAAGAATCTTAAATTGGAGAGCTTTTTGTAAGAGATTTTGAAAGATTTTATTATTTTTATGTGTCTAAAATACATACATATCAAATTGTTTTCTTGCAGCTTAAATATAAGCCTTTTTATAAAGTTTTAAATTTTGAGGTTGTATGGGAGGTGGGCGTCTTAGATTGTGTATGACGCCCATTTTTCTAACATACCTCAGTTTTTACATAGAATACACAAATACCGAGTTTCTGTCTTGTAACTTTAATATTAGCCTCTTTATAGATTTTTCAATTTTGGGGTTGTATGGGAAGTGGGCGTGTTAGTAGGTGGATGACGCCCAATTTTATAACACACCTCAGTTTTGACATTAAATACACAAATACCGAGTTTCCATCTTGTAACTTTAATATTAGCCTCTTTATAGATTTTTCAATTTTGGGGTTGTATGGGAGGTGGGCGTGTTAATGGGTGGATGACGCCCAATTTTATAACACACCTCAGTTTTGACATTAAATACACAAATACCGAGTTTCCATCTTGTAACTTTAATATTAGCCTCTTTATAGATTTTTCAATTTTGGGGTTGTATGGGAGGTGGGCGTGTTAATAGGTGGATGACGCTCAGTTTTCTAACACACCTTAGTTTTGACATTGAATACACAAATACCGAGTTTCCGTCTTTTAACTTTAATATTAGCCTCTTTATAGATTTTTCAATTTTGGGGTTGTATGGGAAGTGGGCGTGTTAGTAGGTGGATGACGCCCATTTTTCTAACACATCTCAGTTTTGACATAGAACACACATGTGCCAAATTTCAGTATTGTAGCTTTAATATTAGCTTCTTTGTAGAGTTTTCAATTTTGGGGTTGTATGGGAGGTAGGCGTGGTTTTCATCCGATTTAGCCCATTCTCGAACTTGACCTTAGTTTTTTTAAAAAAAGCTTAAATATCGAATTTCATTATGATAGCTTCAAAATTACGGCTGTAATCGTGTCGACAGACAGACGGACAGACGGACAGACGGACAGACAGACGGACATGGCTAAATCAACTCAGGTGGTGATGCTGAGCAAGAATATATATACTTTTCCATACCTACCACGCCTCCTTCTGGGTGTTACACACATCGTGACAAAATTAATATACCCCTTACGCAGTACGCGTGGGGGTATAAAAATTACTACGAAATACATTATTTCAACGAATGGTTCAAAAACTACTCCAATTTTACAGTTTAGTTATTTTGTATTAAATTTAAAACGTGAGGTACTTAAATTCAAATTCTATTCCGAATTTATTATAATCAAGCACAGCCGTCATTAAAAAAATTTTAGTATTTTTAAAAGTATCAATTCTAATAAAAAAAGGATTAAAAATTGCAAAGTCCATAAGTTTAACTGTGCTCTCAAAGTTGTATAATTTATACTCATCTATTGATTTTCATAAAGATAAGTCAACTTTTGTATGTAACAACCATACAATCATGTACAAAACTAATAGAGGTCCAAGGGAAGTATTCCTTGGGTCTAACCAAATTGCTATTTTTCTAAGACGTTCTGAGAAAACCACTGTCACCGGCTTGTTTTTCAATATTTCCGGATGAAAAAAATTACAGAATATTGCTCACTTAATAATGAACAAAAGGTTTTATTAAATGTACTCAATCCGTACTCTTTAAAAAAATTCACAAAGTGTTTTTTTATGCTGAAACCGTTACCTTTTCCTTAAACTTTGATTAGTACACATCTATATCTTTATTTGTCTAGTCTTCTGACCAAGTTTTGTTAAGATCGACCAACTTTTGTCTGTATCTGCTATAAAAAATCATGTAAAAAATTAATATAAGTCCATCGGAAGCGATCCTAGGGTTTAATAAATTTCGAAAATTTTCAGTTCCCATTTAGAACTTTATTCTTGTGGTCTCCTGACCGAATTTAGTACATATCAGCCAAGTTTTGCTTGTACCGACCATACAAGATCATGTAAAAACTTAATATAGGCCCAAGAGAGGCTACCCTAGGCTCTTACCGATAAAAACCATTTTTTGTACACATCTATGACTTTATTTCCCTAGTCTTATCAGCGAGTTTTGTTAAGATCGGGCAACTTTTGTATGTACCTTCCATACAAAACCATGCATAAAATTAATATAGGTCCATAGAAGGTACTCCTAGGGTCTAATTGATTTTGACCATTTTCAGTAGACACCTGTAGCTCTAGTTTTATAGCCTTTTGACCGAATTTTGTAAAGATTGCCCAACTATTGTTTGGATCGATCACACAAAATTATGTTTGAAATTAATAGAAGTCTAAGGGAAGTATTCCCAAGGTCTAGTGGATTTTGATCATTTATGTAATGCTCTATTTGTCTAGTCGGTCAGAACCGAGTTTCGTTAAGATCGGCTTATATCATGTCTAAAATTAATGGCGGTACCCCGTTATACGTGTATACATTTAAGGGCGGTACCCCTAAGGATTGTCCAATTTTTTAAATGTTTTATTTTTTTAATTTCTTGACTCACGATTATGAGACTTTTTATGTAATGGGCTCCCCTCCCCGACTGTTAATTAAATTGTATTTCACTGTTTCGAAATTTATATACGAACCTGTATTCAAAATTTTTAAAAATAGAGACAAGGACCTTTATATAACTGAATTTTTGTTATGAAAAATATACCTAGAATGAAATAGAATAGATTATATTAACTGAGTATGGAGTCAAGATTTTCATTAGCATCTCCAGAGCATCTTATCTTAAGTCCAGCAAAATAAACTGAAAGACTTTTCCTTGTATTATTATGGATTTGTATTTCACACAAGTAACTTTGATAACCTTTTGGATTTTGACTTTGGAAATTTTCAAAAAATAAATTTTATGCTTGCAAATATTTAAGAAATATTCATTTTAAACTCAATGACTGGAAAATTTTTAATTGTATTGTTTAATTTATTTTATTTTATTTACCATTTAGCATCTTTCAAAAATACTCACAAGAAAAACTTATCCAATTTGGAATTCGAACCAACTTCCACTCAATTCCAAGGAAGATGAGCACAAAGCAGTCGTTAATTTTACTTTATTTTGGCGAAAAAATTTACAATTTCAGGGATTCAAAAACATATCTACTCATAACTTTTCTAGCCAAAAAGTTTCAGATACGGCTATAAATCAGAAATATACTTTTGATACACTGGTTTCATGAATAATTTCAAATCATGTATACAAATTTTTTCGTAAAAAATTATGACATTTTCATTCGAACATTAGAAGACTAGAAAATCATTATCTGTTTTTGTTAACAGAAAACAGTGTTATATAATAATTAAGAAATTGACTTCAGAAGTAATATTTTTGATTTCACATTATTTTGTCTGCCCTTGCCCAGACGGACAGACAGAAATCTTGTATGTGATCTGCATTTGACCTCGCATGTGGTTTATTACTTGCTGTAACTAAGCACCATAGATTAGTTTTTTGGTTTTTAAGTTGATACGTGTAACCAATACGTGTCTTCATAGCTACAAAATTAATCTTAGCGTTTATCTTTAAACCTATAAGCCTGATTTTGGTAATCAATAACTGTTAACTACACGTAGTGTTATTTTTTTCTTCTCCATTTTTCAGCAAAAAACTAATCTACTGCGGTTTAAACAATTTCCCAGCCATAGATAGATGGATGGTTGAAGGCGTGGGAACACGTTTGTGATAGATTGTGTAGAAACAGTTCGCATCAAGTACAAGTGCAGCAGCTGAGTAGCACAGAGCTGCGGTTTTATTATCCGCATATTTTATAAGCAAAGATTGAAATAAGTTAATAGATTTATATATTTTTTTTTCTCCCCTCATGGTTAAGCTTTCAAAACGACCTTAAAAAAAACTTATTCTAACAACTGTTTGCAATGCTTAAGAAGATAAAAAAAAGAAAATAAGCCCAACCCAAACCTTAAACCAAAAACCAAAGCCAAAACCGAAAGCAAAAGATTAATCATAGATTTAATAAGAAGTCATTAAAAATAATCATAATAAAAAAATATAAAAAATAAAACGAAAAAGCGCTTTAAAGTCAAATGTTAAAAAATGCAATATTTCAACATTGAGCTTTTGTGGCGTGCTTGTTTGTGGTTGGGCCAAAAATTCGGGACACATGCGAAGCTCCGTTCTCTAATTAAAAAAACAATAGAAAAACATCTGGTATCAGCAATACAAGAATTCTATAGAAATAAAAACAAAATAATTGCATGCATTCATCAAATAAGCTCATAAAATAAAAAGAAGAAAACAAGAAATAAAACAACAAAAATAACTAAAATCAAAACTTTAGACTTTAAACTTTTTTCAAAGAAAGCGAGATTTTGATTTATTTGCATTTGGGCTATTTTTTTGGTTATTTTTGTATATTTTTTTTTTTTTTTTGTCTATTTTTGAATTCATGATAAACAAATGCGTAGCTTAACCAAAGCTAAATATAAAAAAGCAAAAAAAAAGAAAAATTGTAAAAAGCAGAAGAAGCTGTCTAGAAGCTGCAGGGCTTTTGAAGCGTTAAGGCTTGGGAACCGTTAAACAAAATATGGCTTTAACAAAAAACCAAAAAAAAAAAAAACAAAAAAGAAAAAGGTTCGAAGACAAGCTTCACGCCATGGCAAGTGAAGTTTAAGCGTTTGAAATGCGGCTTTTATTTACTTAACATAAAGCAGATTGTTTGTTGAAAATTCTGCCATGCAGCTAGCTAGATACTGATTCATAAATCAATAAATAATTTGAAACATTGAAAAGTTCCAATTAAGACGTTGCTTGCCACATGGTTGTTTTTTCGGTTATTTTTTTTCTCTTTTTTTTTTTGGTTAGTTGGCTCGTATGGGCCGCCACATTAAAACGACGGCAGCGTGTTAGATAAATACTAAGAATTTTGGTAGATATCTGCCTGTTGTTGTTGTTGTTGTTGTTGTTGTTGTGGGCTAGTCGAAAATATAACAACAACAAAGAAAACAACTTATTTATGCGTTCGAACTGAGAAGTGCGGTTAATTCGTCAGATACTGCGATACTATATCTTTAAGTGCTGTCAATATTTGTGTCTTTATTGCTTAAACAGTTGAGATTTAAAATGAAAATATTTTCAGTATTTCTTTCCGGCCACTTTGGCAGCTAATTTATGCAGCCTTAATCCATGCCCATAAATTTTAACTCAATTGGGCACATTTTAGTGTTGTTGTTGTTGTTGTTGTTGTTGTTGTTGTTGTTGTTGTTGCAGGTGATTGTAATGTGGTGAGAAGTTTTTATCTGCTGTTTTTAGAGTTGGTGTTGAAATGCAAAAATACCAGCCATATCGATTTCACTTGAGATTCTGTGTAAAAGTATGACTGACTCAGACGTTGATTGTCGCGTTAAGATAAACTCAGCAACAGCTAAACGTTTAATTGCGTAGATATTTAAGATTTCATAAAAATTAATTATAATACAAAGTTTAACGCAATGAGTCAGTTTTAGCTAGACATATCGAGCCATTATCTTAAAAAAAGGTGTAACCAGCAAAATATTGAACTTTACAGGAAAAGTTTTTTTTGTATTTTTTTTTTTTTTTGGGTCAACATTTTTACTAACGATAATTTTTTAAACAATTTTATAATTTTAAATTATTGATTATTCAAAAAATTTAACTGTAATAAATATATCGTAACCGTAGACATGCTCGACTGAAAACTGCAACATTTGAGTCTTTGGCATAAAATTTCAAAACTACAATTTTTGAGTTGATCAAATTTGAGTTTTTTTTTTCAAAACTAAAAAGTTCCTCTTTTAAGAAGTTCCTAAAAATTTCAGTTAAAGGCATTCACCAATTGCTAAATAAGTGATAAAAGCTATTTGAATTCAAAAAATTAACTTTTTAAGTCAATCAAACTTGAAAGGTTTTCAAATGTTTTTATTTTTTCCAAGTTTGTTTAAATTTTTTTTTTTTAGTTATGATTACATGTATTGTGAGATAATAACATAAATATTTCTGATGAATTTTATAAAAATAGTCTAGTATTTTATATAATAGGAGCATTTGAGGCGAATTTATTTTGATTTGATATAAAAATAAAAAAATATTCGTGCCATTGAAAAATATCTCAGTCTTACTATGAATTCCAAATGCCTATGATTTTTTTCGGTGAAATTAGTTTTTATTCAAGATTTTTTTTTATATTTTTTAAAGATTTAAAAACTTAAATTAAATTTCATAACTACGATCTATTTTAACCATCTTACTTATTCTATATATTAATTACACCATGGTTGTTTTTTAAAGAAAATTTTTAAGGCATGCCCGGAGGTCGCGGTTTCACTCTATTTCGAGCATGAGAAAATTAACTACATCAGTTTTCATACATTTTTGAGTTGCCACAAGCCTTCAACAAAATTCGTTGCGGAAAATTTTGCCTTCAAGGTAAACATTTTCTGGTTGATACCCTTTTTTATGTTTTTAGCTTGTAGATTAGTTTTATCGGCAATATTTTTTGGAAAAGTTGTTCTTCATTTCTCAGGCTTAAGCATTTGTGAACATGCCAAACACCAAAAAATAGGCCTTAGGCACCTTTAAGTCAAAATTCCAATATATTTTATTTTTGTGACGTCCTTACCAGGGATGATATTTTGAGTGGAATAGTACTTTTTTGAGTACAATTGACACTACAAAAGTAGCCGAGTACCTTCTTGCCGAAAATAGTACTCTGGTATTCTAAAGAATTTTGCTTGAAATTTTGTCAAAAGTAAAAAAAATCATTTTTAAAAAAGAAGTCATAAACTTGTTGCCAAAATTTACGCCCAGTTTCGTATTATTTGACGTTGATTTTAGAAATGTTCCCAGAACAAGAACTTTGAAAAAAAAGTCCAACATTTTCATTAAAATTCGCCATATCTTTGGTCAGGCGGCAAAGATTAGATATTTTTTGGATCAGATAGTAAGATCTTCTTCAGTTTTGCTATTTCCAACCATTTGTTTATTTGTAACTGTAACACCAGCTTATATTTTTACGAAAAACATGGGTTTTGGATGTTTTTCAAAATGGTTTAGCTCAATATCGCTGGCTATCGTTGCAGCAAAAAAAAATTATTTGCAACCGTCTTAGAATCGATGAAGGTTAATTTTACCCATAGAGGTCGAGACACCCTAATATACATATTTAACGGGTTCTGAAAGAAAGCATGATTATTTATTGTTCCTTTATGTGATAAATATAATAAAATTTAAAAAAGTATTGTTTTAATTTATGAATTTATTCACATATCATTACTAAGTAAAAAGTACCCGAAACAATAAAAAAGTACTATTTGCCTTCTTAAAAAATTACTCTCGAAAATGATCCGATATCATGACTGTTCCTCAGTTTTTGGATGATCAAAATTTGCAAGGATGAAGTGGGCGTGTATGCTAAGTATGTGACGTGCGAGCTAATGGAACGCAATAGACCGACCGAGTTTAATCCTCACACCTGGCAGAAAATTCTTTCAAATTTTTTTCGACCGCCACCTCTATGCAAGCAATGCAAACTCAGCGATTAAAATCTGCACAGTAAAGCTTTTTGACAACATCATTGAACATTTCATGAGAACATGTCACATCATTGACAACAGATTGATAATAAGATAAATCGGTGAAAGTCCTTCTGAAATGGCCTGAAATGGCCAATTCATTTTTTTTTTAAATACTTACCAAACCTGCACGAAAGATTAAGTAACATGGGTAAAAAAATGGTCTTGTCTCCCATTAGGCCCATTTGCCCACGTTTTTGCATAGTCTTCTCATCACTAGACGTCAGAAATTGCAATATTGTGTCTAATTTTTAGCAAAAAATTTAATAATTTGATAAGATAAAGGGTTTTGGGCTCTTCATAGCCCAAGTATTGCAAACATTTGCATTTGCCCGAGCACTACATGAAGAAGTCATCAGACCATCGTTTGTCTTCGTCAAGTCTGCCTGCACAGTAAAAAATATGAGGATAAATTTTATACTATTTGGTATAAATATAAATCAATTCCAAATATGTTATAAAATGTATACCATAACATCGTATAAACCAAATTTATAAAAGTTGGTATAGATTTTATCCGAAAAAAGTATAAAATGTGTTTACACCAGGTTGGTATACATTTTTATAAGCAAAAGTATAAAATCTTTTTATACCACATTTGGTTATTTTTTATAGCAATATTGCATAAAAATATGTGGCACATATGTAAACATACATTATATACATATGTTAATATGTGTCACATTTAAAGTCATAAATCAGGAATCATATTTAGATTTCAATTGATAGATTTCATGATATATTGTTTTTTTATATTTTCAAAAACAATAGGACAGGAAAAATAAAGAGTAAAAAATTGTACTCAGAAATTCGCATGTTTAATCATGTTGGCAGAGTTTCCAATTTAAGCGCACTATTTTTGTCGTAATGTGTGTGAACAAAAAATATTCAACGGAACAATTTGCGCATAACATGATTACTGACTGAAGAACAAACGCAAACTGATTGTCTGATAGCATCGCTGAAGTTCGGTAGCTTCGAAAACTCGACTTGTACGTGAAAGACGAGTGGCTCCGTGAGGTTTTCGTGTGTACAACTGGAATATATATATGATTTTTATAAATTTATGGTATAAAATTTATACTATTTTGGAGTAAAATAGCGGTTTGAATGGAAATCCAAGTTTTATAATATTGAGTGGGATAAAACTTATAATAAATTTGGAATAAAACGAGTTTATACAACAGAAATGTTATAAAAAAGATAAAATTTATCCTCAAACTTTTTACTGTGTGGGTTCGAAAATGGTTTATAGATGAGTAGGAAGCAAAAGGATATTAAGTGAAACATGTGTTGAATGTTCGATGTATGACGAAAAGCTACATCAATATGCAAATTTAAATCTGCAAGTCTTTTGCCTTCATCTCAGTCGATTTAAGTTATCAAGCAATCCAATTCATAACTTTTCTACCATCGATTACAACTCAATTCGAACCCGGGACCTCTAAGTTATCAGCCAAGCATGCTTTCAAATCGATTACTTAGGCCGCCTTTCATCCAAACAGAGTTTCAGGTGTGGTTTGCACGCTGAAGCCATCATTGTATCATACTTTTTCAAAACTAAAGATGGAACCAAATGTTATCGTCAATAGTGAGCGCTACAGGCAATGATTCGCAACTATTTTGTTACCCAGCTCAATATCAATCATCTAAGTGCTATAAGGTTCCATCAGGATCGCGCAAGAAGCCATAAAGCCCGTTTAACAATCACTTTATAGGAACGAACTTTTGGTGTTTGAATATTATCAAGAAAGGGGGGTGTCAATTGGCCACCCAGGCCATGTGATTTTACTTATTGTTTTCAAACTACGTGAAGTCACTGGTCTATACTGATAAACCAGCTACGACTGACGAATTGGAAACCAACATTTGGCGCGTTATTGGCGAGATGAGGCCGGTTAGGCTGAAAAAAGTGATGCAAAAATGGACCGACGTCCTATACGCCCAATATCATTGAGTTCGAACACTTAATGCGATAAAATTTGCGATCTAATAGAGCAAAAATATTGGCTATTTTATAAATTTTTCTTTGTTTTATATGAAAGACAAGTTCTGTACCTCTTAAAACATACCTAACACAAAACTACAGCTTAAATATAGAAGAACTGCATACACTCAGAAAAATATCAACTGTAATATTAACAGTCGGCCACTGTTAATTCAAAACACTGTTCGATTAAGTGATTTGCGTTTAAGTAAACAATTTTCTTTGTTGAATGAACGTTGCAAAGTATTTTTGTGCTGTTAAAATCATCTGTTGAAATATTTAAGTGTTTTTTGTCGAATTGTCTTTTTTTCCTAAGCAATAGTTTTTAGATGTGTTTTGCTACATTTATATTATCGTTGCCAATAGCTCAGTGGAAGCAGGGGCGGATCTGGAAAAAATCTTGGGGGGGGTAAATTATCAAAGACACATTTTCGATTTGAGAAAATTTTGCCTTTTTTCAAATTGATAAATTGTACTTTTTTGAATTGAAATTATTGAATTGTTTAAGAAGCATTTTTCCCAGATACATACACGTACATTTCCGTATTAATTTATTACTCCCTTTTTCTGGAATAATATCTCAGCGAAAAGTAAATAAAAACTCTAAATCTAACCAGAGCAGCCCACGTAAAATTGTGAAATTTGTTCGTCTTTGAACGTCGATATCTTCGTAACTGTCGAATATATTGTTATTGAATGTGCAAAAATTGAAAGGTCTAGTATTTCTTCATTGAAATCAGTCATAGTAAAACAAATCGGTAGATCAATATAATAGATATAGCAATATTATCAGAAAAAAAACTGATTATCATGTTTTTGCCTAAAACTCAAAAACTCGAACTGATGGAGAAAAATGGAGTACATATTTGATATCAGCAGCCAAAATTCATTCGGGATTGTTTATCGAGATCTCTG
This sequence comes from Tetanocera ferruginea, assembly GCA_958299015.1. Classification (NCBI taxonomy): domain Eukaryota; kingdom Metazoa; phylum Arthropoda; class Insecta; order Diptera; family Sciomyzidae; genus Tetanocera; species Tetanocera ferruginea. The sequence continues at coordinate 3,153,053 of OY282644.1, forward strand.
CACCTTTCATAAATCTTAATTTTGTTACTGACAAAATCATCGCAAAATTATCAATAATTTCGTTAATATTTATTTAAAATTCTCTAAGAATATGCAATAATGCGAGTCCATTCAATCGTTCTCAATTCGAATGGAACCTATTTTTAATCGTCGCAGTGTAGAAAAACTTCGCTCAGCTGTTTCTACACTGATAGGAAGCGTGGCAAAGATAGCAAACGTTATAGAAATTAGTGGAAAAATGTCATTATTACAAAGAGTAAAAACGGCGTTAATATCATTAACATTAGTTTCGCTCTCTTATTTAAACTGCCAAATTTTAAGTTCATGAAATAATTGAATTTGAATTAGTTCCTTACTAAAAGTGGACTAAAAGTGGCAGTTTTATTTCATGAAAGTCGGTTGTGGTAATTTGGTTGGTTTGTTGTAATTAGAATTACTAGTACCGCCCTGGGGTCGCAAATCGACCAATTTTTGTTTGTTTATTTATAGTTGTATAAAATAGTCGGTGCACTCCTTCTCCGCACTCTAATTCATTTAAAACAGAATTATCAAAATCGGTTGAAAAACACGGGAGAAAATGGTTCTTTACCGTTTTCCCTACGCCTATTTATATACAAATGAAGTTAAAGTAGGCTTGAAAAATTTCAGAATTCCAAACAATTTAGAATTAACTCAAACAAAAATAATTGTATACAACAAATTATTTGCGCAGTTGATACAATTTTAGCAACTTTAACCTAACATTAATTCACTTCAAAACAACCCTGTTATAAAGGGTGTTTTTTTAAGAGCTTGCTGATTTAAAATTTAAATAAAACACATGCCAAATTATGAAATAGCCAAAAAAATTTTATTTGGTAGATCATTTCTTGGCATTTAACATTTAAATATAATTTCGGGCATATGGCCACCACGAATATTTTGCACAAAGGGCATTCTGGAGGTCCACTTTGCGACCCAAAAGTCTTTGAGGGCGTATTTCAACATCCATATCTTGAAGATTTAGCAACAAAAATTCATTGATCATGGTTCTGTATCGATTTCTATCCACGGTTACGCGTCGTCCTTCCTCATTTTCAGAGACAAATCGATAAATTAACGTTTTCTTCGACACTGGCCTCAACGACAGCAATATTTTCTTCTGTACGCACTCTTCTCATTCTTCTCGGTGGCTTGGAATCCAAAAGAGTGAATGTAGACCGAAATTTGGTAATTACGTTCTTTATGGTGGTCTCAGACGTACGATTATGTTCACCATAAAATTCGCGAAGTGCTCTATAAACATTTTTAATTGAACACTGTTTTTGAAAATAAATTTCCACGATTTGGAAGCGTTGTTCTGGAGTTAACCTATTCATGATGATTTGCCAAACAATACTGAGTAGAGACGTATTTAACTGTCAAACTGTCAAAACAACTGTCAGACAATAGAGTAATCCATATTGAAAAAAAAAACCTCATAAAAAAGCACCCTTTATATCATTATATGTCAAAAAGTATTACAGATGAATATAATATTTTCATAAGTACTGAATATAGCTGAAATATTTCTAAGAAATAATTTAACTGATGATGAAATAATTGAAGTAAAAAAAACTATTGGATTTTATATTGTTTGAAATTTTTTTTGAAAATTTGTAAAGTGAAAACTGAAAGTACAAGCACGTATTGTTTTTTATGGTAAAATTCGTTGGCACATAGGTTGCAAAAAAGTTTGGCAGGTTTTCAATAAAAATTTAGAAGAATAAAATATTTTAAGTGGCAACTTTGGTCTGCATAGCCAAATCTTAATTGCGCTCATAAAAAATCAAAATCAATGTTGCTTGTTCAATGATTTCATATAAATGGCATTTTTAAACTAATCGTTACTATTTTGCAAAAATATAATTATTATAAAACAAACACTTACGCTGAGGTAGTGACTTCAAGTTTTTTATTTGTAAGTAATAACGCGTCTTTAAAGTTGATTGTTTAAAAAATTGCTGTAAATTTGAGAACATAACGATCTGTTACTTTATTTTCCAGCTCATTTTAAAAAAAAGCGAAGTTACTACCTTGACGTAAGTGTTTGCTTTACATATAATTATATTTTGGTTTGTCATACAAGCAAAGGTTACAAGCAAAATGGTCATACTCTTCTCGCATCGCTTCATAAAAACGTCATCTACGCGCAAATGACGCCACAAAACAAAAATAAAAAAATTTTTTTTATATACTTTAATAATTGTTGAAATCAATAAAAAAACTAGAGTTAAACAATGTCTCTGACCATTTTTTTTAGTATTCTTTCAAAACACGCCTTCAGAATCGCTTATGTATACATAAAAGTACCCTTAAGCTGTGGGAATAATTATTTTCTCCAAATAAAGTATTAAAAAAGAAGTATTTGAAAGTTCTTGGGGGGGGTAATTACCCCCTTTACCCCCCCCTTGTATCCGCGCCTGAGTGGAAGTGCACTAGACTGTCATGCGGGGGACGTGGGTTCGAACCCTAGCTGTGTAAGTATCAAAAATTGTAATTTAATAATTGAAATTATTAATAATTCTGTTTCCTTAATAGTTTGGTCAAAAATAACCTTCAAAATAAAATGCCTATAATCTTGCAAAAAAAAAATTGCAAATTTCATTTTTTATTTAAAAAAAAAATATTTTGAATAAAAAAAAATTTTTTGTTGGCCTTGCCGGATTTGAACCGTGGACACTTCAGACGCACACGTCAGCACACTCGGCAATACATGAACTTTCAAACCAGTGATAAAATTTCAATAAATAAGTTTTTATACGGGTTTATTGTTCTATAGACCAACAGTCAACCGACTGTTGATTTGAAAGTTTCATTTGTTGGATGGTATTTAACAGTGAAATCTGTTATTTCAACCCATGATTTGTTTGATAAAACCGCATTTTTTTCCTGAGTGTATTCGGGTTTTTAAAAAAAACAAGAGTTTTTCAGAGAGGTAAAATTTTTTTAAAGAAATTTTTTATTTAAATTTCAAGCACTTATTTTCACATTTATTCTATCATTCATCTATCCAAAGAAATCGTTGAAATATGATAAAAATGGGGTATGAAATAAAAACAATAATACGGTCTCAATTCTGAAAAAAATTTAAATTTGTTTGATTATATTTTTAAGGGCTCTCAATTTTCGAGTACCAAGGGTGCCCGGATAATTCGAAATACTCCGAACCTACCTGGGTACCCAGGTAATTGCAAGTATTTTTACATATTAATACAAATAAATTGATATGCGTTGCTATCGTAAGCGAATCACAAATGAAAAAAGGAATTTTTTCAAAAATTGCTGCACGATTGACTAAATACTGGTTTATTTAGAAAAGTCTTCAGAAGTCTTAGTCTTAAGTCTGGGGTTACAAATTTTGAGAGTTTTAGTTTTGAATTCGATAAAAAAACTAAGAATATTTTAATCAGCCTTTTTTTATTAGATATTGGTATAATAAAAAAAAAAATTTTTAAAAAAATTTTAAAAAATTTGAAAATTGAAATCTTTAATCGATTATCTTGAAATTTAGTGTGGACCTTCTTTATGCATCTGTCTGTTAGTGCAAATGTAATTATGTATATTTTATTTTTTAATATTTTTAAAAAATTCAATGCTTGTTAAAACGGGCAAAAAATCATTTTTTTTTTCAAACAGCCGCCATTTTGTAAACAAAACCTTTTAATTTCCGTAGTTCAGACAATAGCTACATTCTTAATAATTAAGAATTTTGATTTCTCTTCTTTCTTAGGTCATCAGAAGTAATGGAATCATATAGCATCCATGGAGGTGACCTTATTTTTCACGCCTCCTTTAAAAATAATTTTTTTCAAACAGCCGCCATTTTGACAAATAATTTTTTTAATTTCCGTAGTTCAAACAATAGCTGCATTCTTTAGAATTAATAATTTTGTTTTCTTATCTTTCTCAGATCATCAGAAGTGTTGGAATCATGTTAAGAACGAGGCGACCTTATTTTTCAACCTCCACTTCAACCACTTTACCAGCCTGTAATTTATTAATTTATAAAATTTTTTTTTTAATATTTTTTTAATATTTTTTTGCATTGTTAAAATATGAATAAATAAATAAATATCTTATTAAAAAAGTGCCTTCTAAAATGTATTAATTTTTTTTCGAATCTTAAAAAACACACAAAATTTGTACCTTTAGACTAAAATACCGCCTTATGCGAAAATTTTGCCTGAAAGTATACACTCAGAAAAAACACCTATCTTTTTGCTATAAAAAATTTCTCTATTTTCGATTAAAGCAATTTTCTCTTTTTCAAATAAAATTCTCTGCAATTAGTATAAATTTTCATATTTTTGCAGAAATATTTCTTCACTTGTGGAAAATGGAAATATTTCAATGTCTCTAATAATGATAAGTATTTATCTTGCAAAAAAAATTCTCTTTTATAGAGAAAAATTTATAGAAAATGAAAAATTATTTAAATAAAAAATATTTAAATAAAAAAATCACTATGAGAAATATGTTCTTCAATAAAAAAAAAATTTTTTTTAAAAATAAAAAGTCTTTTTTTCTAAAAACGATATATTTTTATATAGGTTTTTCTCTTTTTCATAGAAGCTTCTTATAAGTTTTAGGAAATTTTGAGTATCATATTTTCATTAAAATGTTTTTTTTTTTAACATTTTCTCTTAATATGATGTCTTTTCATTCATATTCCGATAAACTTTTTTCTGAGTGTAGCAAATAAGTTTTAAGAAAAAGTTGTCATCACTTCACACAGCATATGTTGAATATATTGGAAAGTAATAGTGTAGTTCGATTTTAGTTGAAATCGAGTAAAGTATCATTAGTTGATGGGGCACGTAAAGAGACACTCATATTGACACTGCTTTAGATATTGGAAGGAAGTATTTAAGAATGAACAACATATCATATCAATGAGGTCTTGAACGAAGATACGGTGTTCCCATTGTATTGGAAACCTTATAAAATTAATATATATTGATTGCATCTTTTTCAGACCTCTTTTACCAAAATTATCTCTTCATCCACATCATGCTAGCAACCGACTCTTGTCGCTCATTATTTCTGTACTTCAAAAAGCCAATTAACAGCAATGCGTTTAATTTGTAACAAAAAGTCGAAATGAGGGGACGATACAGCTTCACGCACTTGCGACTATCGCGATTGTAACCAGACAATGTCGAAGAAAGAGTTCACCCCCAACACACCCCTTTATCAGCTACAAAGTTTGACCGCTTAGATACTGCCTGCGCATATGAAGCACCCAGATACTTAACTGCATATTTATCACTGCAAGCTTGCAAATATGCGCACTTTTCAAAAGATACTTACTGCTCAGCGCTCTGCACATATCAGCTGACGTATCTTTGCGCCATAAGATTGCACAGCACCGCCAGGCAATCTTGTTGCAGCATCTTGCCAACTATCGACAAAGAGTTGAAGACGATAGCAAGCAAGAATCGCGCGACCTGATCAACTCTCTGATCGTTCGCATAGATAACAATGGACGAGCGCACATTAATTAGGTTCCTGGGCTTTGCATGTGCGCATCCCTAAGATACATTAAGGACTGTGCGGCGTATTAATCGTGCTTGAGAATTAAGCGAAATCGAGCGCAACAATGTTGGGCATGGAACAAGTCGTATCACAACAATTCCCTCTGACCGAACGGTTAGATGAATGCTTGAATTGATGCTGTTTGTGATAAGATAAAAAGATACACATTAAGTGACTAAAACTTAAGTAGATATAAATTCATGCAGTTCATATACGCTGGACGCTCTAACTTTCTCCAAATAAAAACGAAAATTCATTCAGAGTAGCGCTGAGTCAACAACAGCAACACATGGCTGTTGCAGTTGTCAGCAACGCATCAAGAGTCAACACCAAAAACCAACAAATATTGCTAGAGACATCTCAGCGCTTTCAAAACGAACGCATAAACAGTCGAAACATTTTTAATCCGTTAGCTGTGTCAACGCATAATTCTAGCAAATATCAGGCAGATTTATGACAGCCATCAATACGTTGCCGGCTATGGTGTAAGTGTGTGTGTGTGTCGATGGAGCCCTTTGGGGCCACTCAGCGGCAATAGCTAAATTTAGTTGTTGTTGTTGTTGGTATGAAATATTATTAGTTGTTGTTTTTTGTTGTTGTTGCAGTGGTTGTTGTTGCCTTATTTGCTTTATTTAAAAATAAATATGCACTTAAGTGCATCTTCAGCTTGGTTTGTGAACTGCTGCTATGCGTTGCTCCCTATTTTTATTTTTTTTGTTTTCATAAACATGTTGCAGCTATTTCTGGCAGCTAATAAAATCCAGCGGCGTCTCTGCTGGCGTCTAAAGAGTTATTTTGGTTTAAAATATTCTATGACATTTATAGTTTTGAAAAATATTTGACTTTATTGTAATCACAGATGACATCTTCGTTCGGTTTTGTATGCATTTCATAGCATTTCCAAAGCATTTAAAAACATTTAAAATTTTAAATATATCTCATTATTTTTGAAGAGCTTAAGTTAAGCAATAAAAACTGAGTTAAAAAGAAATAATTTCAAAGTTCTGCGTGTATTTTCTGTCTCCACAAAATTAACACATTAACGACCGATGTCAGCAAATATGTTTTTTACAACAATGCAATAAATTTACAATATATGATTCTGTTTAAAAATGTATGTAAAATGCTAAATTTTCAAAATTTTCTTTTAATGATAAGTTATAAAAATTGTGTTCAAAATAGTTCCGAAATGTGTATGCAAGGTTAGTGTTAAATGTGTATAAAAATATTTTATATCGCCATTTAGACAGCCATTTTGTATTGCAAAATGATTTTTCTGCTTATTTGTGACGTCTTAGTTTCAAATATTATTTTTATTAATAATAAAAAATTCGTATTAGTTACCCTTTTGTATAAATTTTAAGCACTTTCTAACGTGAGCATAAATTTTTTCCTCCATATTTATAGCACCATATATAGCACGTTTTTATTGTATGTAGATAACACCAAATTTTAAAGGTTTGCAAAACTATCTAACTTCATTTAAATTATCTATCTTCTTGTTCAAGCTTAACGTTTGATGGGCGGATAGCAGCGCAAATTCCAGTGATTATAAAATATCTACAGCGTGCATCACAAGTGATTGTTGCAGTGTCAGCAACAACAACAACATCAACGTTGTCAACTAAACACCAGCCTAATCCGCATCAACATCAACATCAACATCAACAACACCCAAGTGCAACACTAACTTCAACAATAACAATAACAACTAAACCAAAGACTATGCAATAATTTAAGCTGGCTAAGTGGCATGAGCCACAACAACAACAGACCAGCAACCAGCTCGTCACCTAGAAAAGTTGAGAAGCTGCACACGCGCAGTCATTAGCATTTTTATCTTGACGGAAGAAAATCATAAAAATATCTGACAACTTCATTCCGCAGGGTTAAAAATCAGCTTGGCTAAATGTTAAGTCAGTCTTGCGACAGTAACAACATGCTTGCCAAAGATATCAAAATCTATAACAGATTCTTTGGAAAGTAACCATACGCTGCCAGCAGCAGCAGCGATAAACCCTTCACAGTAGCTAGCCTGCGCGACAAGGATGTCGCTGCGTCAACTGGCTGCTTTGTGTGGAACTTAAACTGATTGTGCGATAAACAAACGACTTTTGTGGTCAGCTCAAGCTAAAGCAAGCAAGCAAGCAAACATGCAATAAGCAATGCGTTGGTTAAAAAGGCAGGATCTGTGGCTGCAGGCTTTAGCGCGCGAGCCATCATTAAGTTACAACAATAAAAATCAGTGGCGTAGCCATTAACTTCTGACAGCAACAGCGGAAGTTGTTAAGGCTCAAGAGGCAGAAATGCTATTTTATATATTTAAATATTTTCTATTAGTTTTTCATAATTTTTCTACTGTGAAAAAAATTGCGTTGAGCAAAAACACAATATTAGAAAAAAGCTTAAGAGGGAGATACTTTATTTTGACATGTGTGAAAAAATATATAAAATATTTAATAATTTATTAATATTTATAATAATTAATATTTATATTGAATATTTATTAGTTTTTTAATAAATTGCATATCGTTATCAATATAATTAGATAGTCAATAAATTAATCATATAAATATCTTTGAAAAAATTTCAAAATTTAGGCTAACTTTGAATTTCATTATTCTAGTGTCGTATGAAATTTATGGAAAAGCTTATAAATAAAATAAAAATAAACAATTTTAACAAATTTTAAAATTTTACAATAGATGCCATTTGTCGAGTATTATCTGCACTGAAAAAAAGTATTAGCTTGAAATTTAACACAATTATATTTTTACACAAATATTTTTATCTGATTGTTTTTTTTTTTTGGCAAGATTTTTTTGCAAAAGTTCTTCGGAATGACAGAGGCTTAAAATTTTGTCAATATTACTGGAATCAAATAATTATTTACTATAAGATTACAAACCATAAAATTGGGAAAACAACACGATAAAGCTTACATTGGAGGCAAAATTTAAAAATAAAATTGTATGAAGGGTTGCGGTAAACTTAAAGAACTAAAGATGTATTTTGATTCCACATAACCAAAATAGTGTGAATATGTCGGGGCATGTCTTCGAAATTTAAAGAAAAAACTATTAAAGTGTAATTACATGCCTTATAGAATAATGTTGAATGATAATGAAATTATATAATAATGATGAATGAATCTTATTGAAAGATAGATTCGTGGAAATAACTTTCAATTGGCTAGAGATATAATGAAATTTTCGGAAAATTATTTTTTTATAGTCTTATTAAATTTAAAAAAAAAAATTATATAATAATACTGAACATAATAGAGCGACAATATGAGAAGTCAAATAATTTTTATTGATATTGACAATTCTGATTCTGAGAGAGATAGGATTGATAGCCTTGTTCATTATATCATGGGGATGTGTTTCATGTTTCGACGGAATGAAAAGTTTAAAAATGTTTGTGTCAAACCAAAACAAAATTTGCCTTAAATGAGCTTCACCTAATCTGTCCCTTATTTTAGTGTCAAAAAAGCTGTCCTTTCAAAATTTTCAAAATCCCGTATTTGTTCTTTAAATTCCTTAAACGTCCCTTGAGTTCCTTATTTGTTCCATAAAAACCATATTTACTGCACTGGTGATAAAACCAAACAGTGGCAAAACGACAAGATTTCTATTCCGAATCGTTGGGTGGAAGTATTAATGTGTTGATAAGAAATAGTCGCAATGAACAAATCTAGGATTAATGAAAAAAACCTGATTGCAAATCGATACATTGAAAGCGATTCCTTCGGTTAAATATTATTTTCAGTAATATTGCATTGAATTCTACACTTACTTCGATCAAATGCTTCAAAAAATAAATATCTAGAGAAAAGTGTCAAAACCATCGCATACGATTAGGAAGATGACAGCAACAATGAAAATGCATTGATTTTATATTAAATCCAATTAATATTCACTTAAATGTAAATGCATTTCTGTACGTTTACAAAAAAAAAAAACCTATAAAAAATGTGTCCCGTATTTGTCCCTTAAAAACCTTAACAATCAAGGTATTGTTCTTTCTTTTCGAAAAAAAGAACGGAGCATAAGCTTTACCCGAGAAATAAAATCAAAAGTGCAAATTTAAAATTTTTTATTTTTACATCAAAATCAATTTTTATACAATTTTTTTGTAAACAATTAATTTGTTAGGCTCCTTTTTAAAATAATAAATTTAAATATAAATAAATTATTAAAAATTCTAAAAATTTTGTAATATCAATTATTAAGAATTAAATAAAAAAAAATAAGTGAAATCCATTACAAAATCGAACTTTCAAGTTCAGAGAGTTTTTGTTCTGCGAAATAAATAGACTTTATTCTTCTGTTGGGCACAAAATCGAAAATCCAAAGTTAAAGTTAAACCTTACCTAACTCTCTAAATTTATGTTTGTCAAGTTGGTACGACTTCATTTCGTAGTACCAACCTATTTGATTTTAAAAAAGACGATGGAAAATAAAAAAATAAAAAATTTTCTGATGTGTCCAATATAATGGACAAATCCATTGAAAGGATTGATAACTGAGGACTATATTTAGAAAATTCATTAAAAATACTTTGGCACATAGTTTCATAGTGATTGTTATCATATTTTAAAGAAAACTAAACAAGCTTTTAAACAGTATTAGAATTTGTAAAAACCTTTAAAATTCGACTAACAAGGAAAGGTTCCCAGATGACAGTCACCGATTTGAATGATTTTCAAATATGTGATAGAAGAAAAAATATTTAAACATGAGAACAGACCATAAAAGCAATATATAATTTTTACCGTAATAAATGAGGAGTTTACATTCAAATCCAGATAAGTCACAGAAAAAAAAATTTAGGTAAGAAATGCCATAGTAAAGCTAATGTTACATTATATCGATCCATAAAATCCTCTTTGATACAAATATTAAAAATCTTAGAGAAAAAATGCAGTAAAAAAAAATCTCCTTTTCAATCAAAAGCAGACATGTCCGTTGTTAATTTTCAATCAAAACGAGATAAGTCCAAGCAAATTTTAATTTGTTTAGTTTTCATTCAAATTTTAAAAACTTTTTTGTGTCAAAACGTTGGTCTTAGTAATAAATTTAACATTTTGGAGGATTTGAGTAAGCGTTTTGTAAAACATAAAAAGTTAAAAGCAAAAAACATTTTGTTTTAACTGAAAAGGACCTTCAGGAGAATCAAAATTAATTCGGCAGTTTTGCTTCGATTTGAAAAAAAAAGTATGCAGAAATCATTTTAATGAGTTCCTCTAACTTTTGAGACCCGAACGGTGGAATCTTAATTTTGATTCATTTCTAACTTTCAAAACTAGACAAGTCCACATTTGAAATTGAAAAAAACAAATTTTTTTGCACTATGAGACTATTTTTTTCGCATAATATATCTATTTCTGTGGAGCATAATTTTGCATAACAGGTTTGTTAATGAAAAATTTCAGTCAAAATTAAGACGTTTTTTCGATTTCCCAACAATTCGATCTGTGTGAGTTATCTGGTTTTGAATATAAACTCCTCAAATATAAACGGTAAACAATTAAAAAAAAAACCAAAGAAAAGATTATAAACTGCCTTGAATTAAAAAAAAAATTAAATAATAGCCTCTACATACTACTTTAATATCGATTAAATATTACTAAAAGTTACAACAACAAAATTATAATAAAAGTTTCTTTTTAAAAACTGATTGTTGAACTGAGATTTCATTTGGTACCAAATTTGCATATATTTCCATAGCAAATAGCGAAATTAAAATCAAAAAATTTAAATTTCCCGGATTTTTGTACTCGAGTTCAAAATACTAAACCATTGATTGAGCACGTATTTAAAAATACGCCAACCTTAGATTTTTGTCTTCTATCAAATATTCGAAAATCACTCAAATCGGAGACTACCTCCTGAGAACCTTTTCTTGTAACAAAGATATTGACTCGGAAAGTCATATTTTTTAACTTGGAACTGCATTTTTCACTTATTTGGCAAATGATGAATGCATAAAACAAAATTTATGCAGAAAATTTAGAGAAAAAAACGCTCGCTCCCTATCGGGACTACTGAAACAATATATCGAGCCATTACCGCGAAAAAGATGTAACCATCAAAACTAATATTTTAAAGAAGATGATTTTTTTTAATTATTTTCGACATAAGATTTTTAGTTACGACAATTTTTTTACACAATCCTTGCATATAAATAATTTTATTATTATAATTACTATTATTTTATAACTAGTTATTTCCCGTCAAAAATGACGGGCCCAGTTTTCCGGAAGAAAAAAAACATGATATATTGACTTTCTTTAAGCTGAATTAGAAATCATCGATAATTACATATTCGAATTTAAATTGTGCAAATACCAATTTTTAGTTCTAAATATTTATAAAATACCTTAAAGTAAAAACGGAAACCATAGTATACTATAGGTGCAACGAAGAATGTTTGGAAAATTTTTATAAAACTGAAAATTTCAAAATGAAACATATATAAAAAGTTTTTGAAGTTTCAATAATTTAAAAAAAATGCCTAAAAATATGCTATGAAATTTTTCAAAAAAATCAAGCGTTCCGAACTCACATTTACGGAATTATGTTATAGTATATTTTATTATAGATTATTGATAACGAACTAAATTATAAGTTTCGATAAGAAAACAAATTTTTGTAAATTCCTGGTTACATCTTTTTCGCGGTTATGGCTCGATATAACACCAAATTAAAAATTTTGCCTAGCTTAAGAGTTTCGAAACCAGCTTAAAACATCATCTTTGAAATGTCATCAAATAATAATGGTAAATTTTTCCTCTTGTAACTCCGTCCAGAAAGGGTTAAAAATTTAAAATATTTCATATTAACTGTGAGACGGCTTTTTGCAAAAATTATATTTTTATATTAGAAAGTTGGATACCTATTTCATCAGGTGGCATCTTTATCAATATAAATTATCGATATTTTGTCAATAAAAATAAATTATAAACTATAACCGATACTAAAAAGTCAATCAATGGTCAATACTTTTTCAAAAGTGGTAGAAGAAAATATTTTAAGCATAATCTTTACTCTCAAAATTGAATAAAAATCGCTTTTTTTTGGTATATGATATAAGAAAATATATAAGTATGGTTTCACAAAGCTTTTATGAGAAGAATCTTTATATTCAGAGCGCTACCAATAGTTTAAGTTTCGGTATTTTTAATTTTGTAAATTTCTGTCGATAATATAAAGTTTCTGCTTTATCAGTGGCGTAGATAGCTTTTGAAGTGTATGGAATTTTCAAAAGTGACAATTTTTTTCGCTCACCGCAAACTTTCCTAGAGAATGAGTGCTAAAAATAAGAACTGCAAAAATAAACTTGAACAGGTCTGCACAGAATTTTTTATTCAATCTCAAATAGCGATTTTGTTTTTTGTGATGCAAAGAAATAATAACATAAAATGATAACAAAAAGAAAGGAATTTATAGTTGAATATGAAACACGGTTATTTTAAATTTTGTTTTGTAAAAACGCTAATGCATTAAATTTCTATTTTAAAATTTGTTGTTTAACTTTAAAGTATGTTTTTCTCCTCAGTGTATTTTTGATTTCATTTCAGCTCAGTTCATGAAAAATATTTGCAGATGAAATGTTTTCGCGTATATTTTTGAAACACTGGTTTTTCTGTCCAGTTTTACCAAAATCTCCGAAGAATGTCCTTAAACTAAAAAGATATTTTGAAAACTCATATTTTTTACGATTATTCCATTTAGAGATTTTATAAAAAAATCAGTACTTTTTTGATAAGTCATCATAAAAATATACATATCTAAAATATTTTCTTATCATAAAATTCTTTCGATTCTCGCAAAACAACTTTTGACTTAATAGAATCAGTAAACAACAACTTTCATATTTGCCTCATGAGTCTGGGGGGGGGTGCAGACTCGTGGACCACCTCATATCTACGCCAATGTGCTTTTGTATTTATTAGTGATTGTTTAAACATTGAAAATTTTTTTTTGAGAATTCTATAAATTAAAGCTTCAATTTTCAATCGAAATTGAAGTTTGACTTACCTTTTAACCCTTCATTGCATTGTGATGAAAATTTCCATCAAACCATCAAACAGAAAAAAAAAAACACAAAACAAGTTAGTGTGATGATTTTTTGGATATGACAACTTTTTATTTTTAAAAAAAAAAAAAATCATGCAATAAAGGGTTAAGCTGCGTGTATAGACAATCGATGTATATGTTTTATGACTATAAAAGTTCTGAAAAATTTTAATCTGATCTTAACACAAGTGGTTAATGAAGTTTTGATGCAATAAAATATACGATTTTATTCAAAATGTAAAATATATTTAATATTTTAATAAAATTTTGTGCATGGTTTTAATATTTTTTTTTTTTTTGTTGATAAAGTTTTTGTATATAAAATTGATATTTTGTATTGTATTTTTAAAATGTTGAGAAAATTCTCAAACTTTCATTTTGAGGGTTCAGACTTTTTTTTTTTAAAATATTTCATTTCAATTTTTTATACCCTAAACCTGAAAGGTCAGGGTATATTAACTTTGTGCAAACGTTTGTAACGCATAGAACGAAGCGAGTCCGGTATAGAAAAGTATATATATTCTTGATCAGCGTCACCACGTGAGTCGAGCTATCTATGTCCGTCCGTCCGTCCGTCCGTCCGTCTGTGTGTTGTCGTATACAGGATCTGCACTATTGAATATTTTTGGAATCCGCCTACGGACACGCCTACCTCCCATACAACGCAAAAATTTAAAACTGCATTACTCAGCTCATAATAAGTCTACAATAAAAAAATTTGGTATGTGTGTGTTTTATACCAACACAAAGATGTCTTTGAAAAATGGACATCATCCGCTCACGGACACGCCCACCTCCCATACAACCCAAAAATTGAAAACGCAATAAATAAGCCTCTGTTTAACCTACAGAGCTAAAATTTGGAACGTATGTTTTTTATAACAAAAACAAGATGGTTTTGAAAAATGGACATCGTCCGCCCACGGACACGCCTACTTCCCATACAACGCAAAAATTTAAAACTGCATTACTCAGCTCATAATAAGTCTACAATAACAAAATTTGGTAAGTGTGTGTTTTATACCAACACAAAGATGTCTTCGGAAAATGGACGTCATCCGATCACGGACACGCCTACCTCCCATACAACCCAAAAATTGAAAACGCAATAAATAAGCATGTGTTTAACCTACAGAGCTAAAATTTGGCTCGTATGTTTTTTATGACAAGACAAAGATGGTTTGGAAAAATGGACTTCATACGCCCACGGACACGCCCATTTACAATTAATTTTTTTTTTTTAAAAGTGGGCTTAGGGTATTTCACAGTCGGCCTAGACCGACTTTAGACTTTCTTTACTTGTTTCTTAAGATATTTGTTTTTGAAAAAATTTAAGAATTTTGAAATGGTAAGAAATAGTTTCGAGTTCATTTATATACCTTAAATTTATTTTTTTGTTTTAAGCCCAGCCACATATTGCCACACCTACTTTTCAGGGCAAGTCTTTGGTAGTAAAACCAGCAGTAAAATTACCGCAATTTAAGTTTTTTATTGCTTGCCTAGAATATAAAAAATAAGAAGATAAAACTACAAACTCGACAAAATTTATGACAAACACCTCCATGTCGATGACAAATGGATGTCAACACAACAGCTTTAATAAAATTGTTCACAAAATAGATGAAACTCAGCAGTAGCAGGAAGACGATTTCGTTTCGAGACCGAAAAAATATGAAATATTAAAACTGGAGCAAACGACTACCTAAAATAGAGGGTGTGTGTTCGTCTAGTGCTGCCAAGTGTGAACAGAAAATAAAAACTTATAAAATTTGTCGCCATGTAGCAGGAAGCGCTAAACTTAAAGTAGCAGCAGCAGCAGAGGAAGATATTAAAAAAAAATGCACGCATAAATTTATTGAATACTAAAAAATAACAAAATAAAATCTCAAAAAATAAAAATACATACAGCGGCGCCACTAAGGGCACAACATCAGGCCAATAAAACAAATCTTTATTATTAAAAATTAAACCACAAAAATAAAGAAGACAAAAATGCATGAAATGCATAGGTTTTGAAAACATAAAAAAAAAGAATACAAAATAAGACTGTTTTTGATTTATTTCAGCAACTGCGGCGAATTTTGAAAATGCACAAAATTTATTGGGTGGGCGCGGACCCACCAGACGCTGTCTGTCGGCTACGTATGGAACGTGCCTTTGGCGGCACAGTAAATGTCACAAAGCAAAGAAAAAAAAAAATAATAACCGTTTTTGGGGCATGCTCAGCAAACGCATAAAATGAATATTTAGTATTAATTTTTTTTTAATTTTTTTTTAAAGCAAAAGCGTAACATTTTGTTGTTGTTTTAAACATAATTTATATGCTTAGAGCTAAAATGAGTTAAGGGCAAATTTTGAGTAGATAAAAAGAACATGGGGCTTATGTAATGATTATAAGAAATGAGATATAGTAGGTTAAAAAATAGTGATCACACTATTAAGAGAGCTTAAGTTTAAATATTAAGTTAAAATTGAAATAAAAGTTAAGCTTAACTAAATTTTGCTTAAGATTGCTCAAAATTTTAATTTCTTCCTTACAAACTTTCAGATTTATTTTATATTTAAATTTGCTGTCTTTAGCTCTTGACTACATTCTGACTACTCATAGTGAAATGGTTGCATGCAGTCAACATATTTTTATATTTTTTTTTTTTTTTTCATTTTCAACAACTTTTGGAATTGTGTCCCCAACTATTTTCGTTGAGTGTGTTAAAAAGAACGTTCATATTTGTTGCTTTAAAATTCAAGTTAAAAATTTAAAATCAATTCAAATCAAGTGTGAATTCGATTAAGTTCGAGTGTTAAGAACAAATCTTTTTTTTTTTTTATTTTGTTTTTTCATTTTGTATTCATGATGCTGCTCAGTAGCAGCAGCAACAATTTAAGCCAAGCAACATGCCAGTTGGAGGTAAACAGCACTTCATGTTGAGATTGAGTTGATTTGAATTGCAAGTGATAAAAATTCTCAACGACAAAATTAACGTGCATCCGCGTTGTAGATAACAACATGGGGCGCACCCAACAGCAACATGGGGCAGAATGGGATGCAGCTGGAGGCCGCAGGCAAGGCATGGCAGAGTGACTATGTTTTCATGTATATGTGTGTGTGCATGTTGGGGTGTATGCATGTGTGTGTTTGCACTGTTGACACACTTTTGCAAATGCAACACTTTGGTTCGGCAGATCGTAAGTTGGCGATAATTGCTGATGCGTTGATGTGTCGCTGTCAATGAATTGAAGCAGCACAGTTAATTGATTTGATTTTCATGAAAATTTTCTTTTCAGTTTTTTATGCTGAAATTGGCGGGAGAGCCACTTAAGACTGTTTTTTTTTCCTTCATTAACATACACTGAGTTCACTGAACAGTGGCGAAGTAATTGGCAATTTTTCAAGCAGCGCCGGGATATGCTTAATTAAATTAACTGCAACACTTTAATAAGGAATAATTTAAAATTAACTAAGATATGTTTGATTGCCCGATTCTATATTTTTTTATGTCAATTTAAAGATGGGAAAATTAAGTTTTCATAAATTTGTAACAATGGTCAGTAATGGGTTAAAGTTAGTAAGGCACTCAATTTTAATTACTTACAGTTATCACTCATAGTTTTCTGAACAACTCTGAAAATTAATATAATTGTACTGTTAAGTTGGTTTAGTTTAAAAAATTGTTTATCAATAAAATTAGTTAAGTTTTGTGAAATCAGTGGCTTACTTTCAAAATTGTCTTGTTTTTTTTTTTCAGTCAAACAAATTTTGCACAAACTTTCTGGGAACATTTTTTGTCAAACATGCAACCATGAAAATTTGGGTTTGAAAATTTCAAAGACTTTTAAACTAAAAGCCAAGTAAATTGCATTTTATTAATCCTAACAAGTATTCCCACTTAAGTCAGCAACTCGCAGCAATAAAGTAATGCAACACAACAAAGCGTCAAGATTTGTCAGCAAAGCGAAAACTTGTAAAAGGTGGCAACATTGCCACAAATTGTCAGCAAACAACAAGAAAATTTCACCAACAATTCTTTGTTGCACTTGCAATATTTAAGTTAGCTGTTGTTGTTGTTGTCGTTGTTGTTGCTGTTGTTGTTGGTGTTGCCACTTTTAGTGTTGGCGGCTTATTTGAACGGTATTGAAATTGCGTAAAATGCGTTGTTGACATTTATTACATTTGTCTCAAAATACTACGCCATTTGCTGTTTTTATTGTTAGTTTGTTTTTTCGTTTCTCTTTTTGTGTTCTGGCTGTTGTTGTCTGTTACTGTTGCTGTTGCTGGTTCATTCGTTGCATATTTTATTGTCAGCACGTTATGCGCTGAGAAAGTGCAAATTCATGTTCGTTGACAATTTTGCATTATTTGTAACTGATGTCATTTCATCCTCCACCATCGATGACTGTCGACTCACGACTAGTTGTCACTAAAGACTGTTGCCAGCAAATTAAGTTTTAAATTTTTTTTTATTGTTTTTTTTTTTTGCATTTAACTGCAAAATGCATAAAAAACAAAGTTTTTATTGGAAAATAATGTCATGTGCTGCAGAAAATATATAAAAAAACAAAAAAAAACAAAAATCAATAAAATAATGAGAGCTTCACAAGTTATGGCAGCTGTTGGTATGATAATTGCAAAATTATGTAGATGGCCGACAGCAGATCTTCGTAGTTGTGAATGGAAAAAATTTCACTCATTAGGCAAACGATCTGCTAAATATTTTGATGAGCTGTAAAAAAGCTAAAATTTTAAGACGTGCATAATTTTTGAAATTGTTGTGACCTAAATTGAGCTAATCCTTAAATTTCAACTAAACAACCATGGCTTGTGAAAATTACATTATACATATATATATTGTGACAACTTCCAATATTTATGCTATTAAATTTTATGTGGCTTTTCGAGAACAAATAAAAATTTGTTGAATTTTATTGCAGTAAACAAAATGCTTATTACCAAGGCATAAATTTCTAGCTTAAAGCGCAGTAAAGAAATCAACGCTGCACAGTGAATTGTTTATTGAATTGAAGTGGAGAAAGAACAAGTCAAGGATATGTTGAACATCATGAAATTTTATTAAGGGCGAACATGACATTGACCGTTTTTTGAAATCGATAATTTTGAATTTTAGCAAATATTCTGAAAATTCTAAGACAAAAATTTTATGGCAAAACTTTTACGGGTTCAAAGTTACAGCCGGATTAGTGAGAGCACATTTTTGATTTTCTTAATTTTTTTCTTTGTTCACAAGCTTTGAACGCATTTATCTCGAAACCATGTTTTTCGTACTGGTTGCGGCACTAGCGGGTACAATTTTTTGACGAAATTTTTTTTTTTATTTTTTTAAACTTGATTCGCTATCGTATGACACGAGCTTTTTTTTAAATATATATTGAAAAAAATTTAAAAAAAGCTCCAGTCATACGATCAAATTTTGTTAAGATTTGAAAAAGTCATTTTTTTCCGGATCGGACAATTTTTGCGACTCCCAGAGATGCAACCACGAGGCCCCGTCTTTTTCTCTGCTGCCAGTTTGGAGCTCTATAAAACCATGTTCTTGTAATTTGTTGAATTTTCTACAATAAAAAAACTTTTGCAAAAATGTTTGTTTTTGACTGAGTTATGAATTTTTCAAAAAAAAGTTCTGTTTTCTCTGCCGC
The DNA here is from genome assembly GCA_958299015.1 of Tetanocera ferruginea. Classification (NCBI taxonomy): domain Eukaryota; kingdom Metazoa; phylum Arthropoda; class Insecta; order Diptera; family Sciomyzidae; genus Tetanocera; species Tetanocera ferruginea. The sequence goes on from OY282644.1 coordinate 3,172,345, forward strand.
GAATGTTATGTACCATCTTGATGAAACTTTCAGAGCAAACAAGCATTGAATGGAATGTATTAAAAAGCAGCGGACATATTTGTTTCGACAGTCAGAACTTGGAATTTCTGCTTGCATTTTTTTTTCATTTGAAGGTAACGATGTTATATTGAAAACTTTATTATACTTTAAATATCCATAGTTGCAAAGACGTGGCCATTTTTTGGTCTCAAAATAAAAAAAATTTTTTAGAATTAAGCAGATGAGACAAATTTAAAAAATTTAGCTTGGAAGATAGATTTTTACAAACGTCCCAGTATTTTTTTTAATGATTTCTGAAAAAATGGCCGTAGCAAAAGTGTCATATAGTGTCCAACAATAGTCACATGAACTTAATTTCCAAATTTTAGTGTACTATGACTAAAACCATCTGAAATATAGCATTTGTTTTAATATGTGGGCGCTAAAAATGGGTGTGGCAACATTTTTTAAACTCAATCGGTATTCAAAAGAATGTTCTATCATAATTTCAGCTCAATCGTACGGCCCAGCAGTAAATTTGCAAGATTTCAGAAAAAGTGGGCGTACCTATAGTAAGAACACGCCCACATTTAGTAAATTTTATGAACCAAATAAGCAAATTTAAGTTTTAAACTACCAAAACCGTATGAAATGTAGCAGTTGTATTGATTAGAGGCCGCTAAAAGGGGCGTGGCAAAAATATGTATTTAACGAAGTTATATTGAGAACTTTATTGTACTTAAAATTTCCATAGTTGCGAAGACGTGCCCATGTTTTCGGTATCAAAATAAAAAACATTTTTTTAAAATTAATTAGATGAGACAAATTTTGGAAAGTTAAGTTGGAAGATAACTTTTTAATCGTACCTACCAGTATTTTTTTAAATGATTTTTGAAAAAGTGTTCCGACAGTAGTCCTACGAACTAAATTTAAGTCTACTGTGACCAAAACCATCTGAAATATAGCATCTGTATTAATATCTGGCGCTAATAAGTGATGTGGCAAAATTTTGTTAAAAATTTGGCAAAATTTGTTTTTGTTTTGGTACACTGTGAAAAAAACACATACCTTGCTCCGGTAAAAAATTTCTCTATTTTCGATATAGAAATTTTCTCTTTTTCAAATAAAATTTTCTTAAATTAGAATAAATTTTCACATTTTCGAAGAAATATTTCTTTACTTCTAGGAAATGGAAATATTTCAATGTCTCTAATAATGATAAGTACTTTTCTCGCACAAAAATTTCTCATTTATAGAGAAAAATTTATTGAAAATGAAAAACTTTTCTTATATTTTGATAAAAAATTCACTAAAAGAAGTATTTTCTTCAATAAAAACAAATCTTTTCTCGAAAATAAAAAGTTTTTTCTCAAAAAACGATATATTTTGCTTTTTCATGGAATCTTTTTATCATTTTTAGAGAATTTTTAGTATCGAAATTAGAGAATAGCATTCTCTGGAGCAAAGTCTATACCATTTTTCTCTAAATATGATGCCTTTTTTATCATATTCCGATAAGCTTTTTTTTGAGTGTACTCGAAAAATGTTCTATCAAAATTTCAGCTCAATCGCACAGCCCAGTCGAAAAATTTTCAAGATTTAAGAAAAAGTGGGCGTACCTATAGTAAAACCACGCCCATATTTAGTAATTCTTATGAACTAAATAAGCAAATTTTAGTTTAAAACTGCCAAAAACGTCTGATATGTAGCAGTTGTATTGATTTTAGGCCGCTAAGAGGGGGCGTGGCAAACATTTTTTAGCCTATGTCTCAAATGGGTACCTAAGCTATGCAATATAAAAATAATTATTAAATAAAATAGCGTCTGTTGTTCTCAAGCTTTGCGGTAACAAACATACTTGATTACTCGTTAATTAATATTTATAGCAAAACCAAAAACGTCATTTCTCCATGATTGCGCCAAAAATATCTTTATTTTCAAGAGTTTCGTACAGAACCGATGGGAATCCAGCAAATGACATTTGTTTTTCTTTGCTGATAAGTACTCATTGATCAATACCCATTTTGTGCAGTCTTGAGAAAATTTTTGATTTTTTTTCTTTAACACAGCACACTGTGAGTCGGTTGGACAAACTTTTGTTTGTCTGTCGCCAATTTTTATGATGCCACCTTATAAATTAGTATAAATCATATGATTTCTGTCTTGATTTTATATTTTAATTCTTTCGCCTTGTTCTTCTTCCACAATTTATCATTAAATCCCGCATATATATATATGCCTGGGATTTTACTCAATTTTTTCCTATATTTTTATATTTTTTTTTTGTTCTTTTTTATTAAGGTGCTCATAAAAATCTCAATGCTAAATTATATATTGTCAAGATTTCATTGTCAGCAGCCATTAGATACACTAAAAGCATTCATAAAACGTGGTTTGAAAGCATCGCCTGGATTATTAATGTATCTATTAGCTACGGCTTGTTGAGTCGAGTTGAGTTGAGTTTTCTGAAGAATTTATTGTCGATAAGCGAAAGCAGGCAAAGCAAGTGTCGCCCGTTGAACTTTTGACATTGAGAGTTAGATTAAGTTTTGATTGCTCGCTTGTTCATGCTTAAGCGTTCATTTATTTGGTTTGATTGGGCGCTGAAAGTGCTACGCTGGGCGGTCCTGCAAATGAAATGCTTGCTGCAAAAAGTTGTTTGTTTTTTTGAAAAAAAAAACACAAAAACAAACCAATAGCTGCTAATGGAAAGTCATAGAAATTGCCATAAATCATTTGAACTTAATATAAACCATACAAAAAAAAACTTGTTTGTCTTTTAAACTAATATTTAATATTGCCTTAATTTGTACACAATTAGTACCAATTAAACATTATAATTTTCTCACAAATTAATGCCGCTAATCTTATTAGCAAATGTGATCAGCTAATTCTTATTTAGCTATATAAATAACATCTTTCGCATATTTTCTTTACATCTTTCGTTATCATACCTTTACCAGCTACGCACAACAGTGTCATAAACTTGTAAGATTATTAGCCCAAAATAAACCAAGTTCAAAATTTTAATCATGCCATTTAATGGCAAAATTATGCAAAACAACAACATTTTTGTTTGAGTTAAAGAAAGAGAAAAAAACAAATAATAAACTGATTAAAATCATATTAATCCCATTCATCAGTCATTTTAGGTACATCCTCGTCTCATAAAAATTGTACACAAAAGCCCGGTGTCAGTTGAGTTTTTGCCTTGTTGAAATTTAAATAAATGCCTAATTAATTTAAGACTTTTTTTTCGTATTATAATTACCCTTGGGTGATAATGTAAAAATTTAAAAAAATTTTACATGATTGTATTTTTAATTTTTTTTTTTTTGTTGTGAGCAACCCATTGATTACTAATGATCAATTTACATGGATTATGTCAAGTTATTTCAAGGTTGTAAGTGAGTGCGCTACAACTACCCAGATTGTAACTGATTTTGGTGGGAAAAAATTAGAATCGCGGGGAGTTAACAAACGTCGCCAATCACTTGAGTTTTAATATGAATATTAAACTTGTTCTAAGCTCATGTGATGTTGAAAAAAAAAACAAAAAAATTACAACCTAAATTTTCACCTAAAGCTCTGCGGAAGACTATGATCTTGTAGTAAGTGGAATATAGCTATTTTACTATTGTTGAAGTATTATTCTTATAAGTTTACAATTTTTATTATAACGAAAAAACTCATCAAAAACCTTAGTTGTTTTTGTTTGAACAAAGCTTTTACGCAAAAAAAAAAAATGTTTTTATACTTTTTTTGACTTATGGGGTCAATTTAGACGATAAGGGTTGGGTTACGAGGTTTGAACTATTCTAAGAAATTATTCTCCAGGAAATTGTTAATATTTCACTCTATGATATAAAGTCGATAACGTTCATGAGAAAAAGTTTTTTTTAACAAAAACTGCATCAACATGTACTTCACCGTAAAATTATCGAAAACGTGCAGCTGGATTGCAAAAAGGTAAACTCCATTAAATTCAGCACCCTCAAATTATGCTGAAATGATATGTGACTAGCTTGTTTGCAAAAAAGTGAAAGATTCGTGAACAGTGTTTTTTTCACTTCTACTCATAGCGGTACAATTGCGCTCCAAACTAGCTCATAAGCTCCTATAAAGTTTGCAGCAAGCTTTTTAGTGCCTTTTATAGAATTTATATTAATGAAAACTTTGAGAACTTAAGAAAACTATGGCTTCTATAACAACTACCAGATAAGACATACTTGAAGTAAGAGCTTCTATTCTGAAAATATTGTCAGGCTAACTCTTCTCTTTGGTAATTAGAGAAGCTTCAACTTTAGCTGAAGCTTGAAGAATAGCGCTATGCTCATCTTTGATTCTGTACATATGAGAGTCTTGAGTTGAAGCTTGAAGGGAAGTTAAAGCTTCTATTACGTAAATTGTATGTAGTTAAACTTCTATGCGGCGAATAAGAAAGGCCTCAACTTTAGCTGAAGCTTGATGAAGGTTATTTCTTCTATTGTATTGATAGTGCTATTCTACGGCTTTTATTTAGTACGAGAGAAGCTTAAGCTCGAATAGTAAGATAAAACTTTAATGACGTATATAGAGTTAAATGCAAGTATCTCTTCGGTAGATACGATAGGCTTCAACTTCGGCTGAAGTTTAAATAGTATGAAGCTAAAGCTTATATTCGGTATATATGATAGGCTGCAGCTTGATTGGAAGTTAATAGCTTCTATAACGCACATAATGCGAGGCGACCGCTTCTTTTCGGTATCTACAAAAGGCTTAATTTTCAACTGCATCTGGAGTGGGAACAGAATGTTACAGCAAAAATCAGAATTTTTTTGACTGGCAGAGAAGCTAGTGAAGACAATACATGTGATTTTGTAAAAAATGTATTACTCATAAAATTTATTTATTATATCATATTTGCAGTCCTTTCTTGTTTGAGGTTTTTGGCAATATTTTCATGCTAATTAAAGTGTTTTGTAGATAAGAATTTCGTTTGAAATTAAAGCTTCCCAAAACTTTTGTAAATTATTTTTTAAGCAGGCTTTATAAGACTTCTGAAATACCTTACAACAACTTTTGTGTGAACTATGTCTCGTTGACGTGAGAAGATCATTTTCACAAAAAGCTTATTCGAAGCTTCAGCTATCGAATACTGAAATTTCATAACCTTAAAGAAGTTCATGTGTTAGTTGGTCTGCTTCCTCAACATAAAGAATTCACAATTTCTTTTTTCTTGAATACGAAAATTATATTAAAATTAAATCCTAATACTTTTGAAAAAATATATTTTTGTTTTGGAAGAAGCTCTTAGCTCTTTTGAGCTAAGTTGCTTGTTAGACTACAAAATTACTCCCAATTCTTAAGTTAACGAATCTAAAAACAGAAAGATTCTTTTTTGAGGGTAGTTTTCTGAAAGATAGAGTAGGTTTAGATAAAAAAATCATTTTGCGATAGGAAAAAGGCTTTTGAGTTTGATCACATAATTGAAAATGGCGCTTTTGAGATACAAACTAATTTCTTGGCGTAACGAGAACTATCTTACCCTGCTTGGGGGCCGTTGAATCAATTGGTACACAATGAATTTATAAAAAATTAATTTCAAATCCATTTGATGTGTATTTTTAGATATATAAGAAAATTCTTTCACATAAAAAGGTATTTCAGATATGTTTCTCAGACGGATAGATAAAGAAGCGAAAAATCTTGGAAATCTTAAAGCAAATTCAATAGAAAAATTAACCAATACTTTTGGTTTGAATCTTTTTATCAAAAAAAAAAGTTTTGTTCGTGAAAACTTTCTTCACAAAACCAAACTTTTTATATAAGACACGAAAAAGCAAGAAGTGATTTAATAGTAATTATAAATTGTAAATTGCAAACAGCTTTAATCAAAAAACATATCTCATATCTAGTTCATGAATATGTAGTGATCTCATAGTTAAAAGTTAAAAAATATGATTTCATGACAAAAATGGTGAATTTTATTTATGTCGAACACTCGCAATTTTGTCTTTCAATTACTTAAAAAATCAAATTATTATATATGAAATAACCATTTTCTTTTAATTCCTCGAAAACCGACCAATATAATTAGAAATCTATATTATTCGAATATATTGTTTTTTTTTAATATTTTCGATATTTCTTGCAAAAACTAATACATATTTTTAAATCGTTCGTAAAAAATTATTTTATTTTCAAATTTTTCTTGAAAAAGTTCTTTTAACGTAACTCAACATTGCCTTATTTCAATCAATTTAGCAATTTTAGGCATTTTTAGAAATATTTGGTACATATTAAAAATTTTCTACTAACTTTAATCAATTTAGAAGCCATGTAAATTTTCTAAAAATGTCTGCTAATAAATCTAACCACATCAAGAAAAACCCATAAAGACACAGAAAAAAGGAAAGAAATATTTCTCCATAAAAAACACCGAAACGCATCAAAGTCGCAGACGCCACAAACCGCATCGAACGAAGCTACAAAAGAATTATTATGAAAATCCAAAACTTTTCGTACCACTTTTTCTCTCAAACAATTCAAAAAAATTATGCTCCACCAACGCTACGCACCAGTAATAGTCTCAAAAAACACACAAAAACCAACAATCAAATAAAAAACAACATAACAACAACAAATATTTTCGGTTCATTCGACCGAAATCGATTTACGAGCTGATTTATTGGAGGGCGGCTTAAAAACTCATAAATCAAAATTCATCAAATAAAAAATTTTATATAGTATATAAAAGATGTGAAAAACTTCAATAGCAGAGCTAAAACAGCACAAGTTGAAGTGGTGGTGGTGGTGGTGGTGGTGGTGATGATGATGATTTTGATGGTGTTGAGCAGAATGGAAAATATTCTAAAATCAACAAAACCGAAATTAAATTAGTTCTGATTCATCTTCATGTTCAGTCCAGTTAAGTTCAGTTCAGAGAGGAAGTCAAGGATCCACAGTCATGTTGTCCCACCTTCCAAGCATTAATAATTTTAATTAAGCGCCTGTTATATATCTTTTTTTTATTGATTTACGTTGAAAGTCAAATAAACATTCCGTTTAGATGCTGTTTTTGTTTTTTTTTTTTTGTGTTTTGGTTTTGAGTTGTCTTAAATTGAATTCTTTAAAATATTAACTGGCGTTTTTATTATGGGTTTTCTTGGTATTCAGCTACAGTTGAGCTAACAATGAGGCGTGCTCGTTGACCAACTTAATGCGTTCATTTAAATTGATGATTGGTGCAAAATAATGAAGTCTGCAGTCGTCGTCATCGTTGTCAGTTTGAATATTTTTAATACATATATTTTGTTTGTTCATATTTTGTTGTTCAAACTTTTTGATGGCAATACTTCGACATTGAACAGCTGTTTAAATAAAATTAATGAATTTTAAAATATTCAGCTGGGTGTGTGTGTGTGTGTGTTTTTTTTAAGTTATTTTTAAAACGTCTTTGCATAATTTGGCAATTATTTGATTATGTTTTTTGTTTTTAATAGATACTAATCGATGTTTTTGTCGTTTAAATGAATAACACGTTAGCTGAATGTTGGCAATAAATTTTGTATGAAATGCATGTAAAACTATACGTGCTTTTGAGTTATGAGAAATAAATTGACTCAATCAAACAATTTATTATCAAGAAAATAGGCTAAATCGTTCTTAGCAAAACGATTAATTTGCAAGTTGGCTTAAGAAGATTTGCTGTATTAAGTTTCAGAAAATATTTTGAGAAAAATTAGAGATCGTAGAAATTATTCTATAAAGGTGTTGTACACTTTTGCTAAAAAGTTTAAAAGGATTTAATTTGGTCTTAAGTCTACTCAGCGAAGTAGGCATGGTTAAAGTAGCACTGCGTTACGCTGTTGAGTTGAAGAAGGTAACTGCAGTACTACTATAACACAATGGCCCGAAGCAATAAATCTTTTATTTTTTGTTCCTACATTTTTTTGAATTGACTTCAAAATGGAAGAAAACTTGACATAACTTAACTTAACTTAAATTAACTTAACTTAACGGGGGACATGACATTGGTCGTTTTTTAAATCGACTTTTTTATAATTTTGTATTTTAGTAGATATTCTAAAGATTCTACGGGTTCAAAAGTTACAGCCGGATAAGTGAGACCGCATTTTTATTTTTACTTGCATTTTTCTTTGTTCACACATTTTGATCGCGTTTATCTCGAAACCATGTTTTTCGTACTGGTTGCGGCACTAGCGGGTTCATTTTTTGACGAAATTTTTTTTTTGTTTTTTTTTTTAAGGTTGAATCGCTACACGAGCTTTTTTAAATTTTTTTTCGCTTTTTTTTTAATTTTTAAAGTCAATATATTTTTTTCGAAAAAACACACTTTCAAATTTGGAACATCACCAAAATTGAAAAAAAAATTTTAAAAAAGGCTCCTGCCATACCATAACCAATTTAGTTAAGATTTAAAACAGTCATTTTTTTCAGATCGGACAATTTTTGCGACTCCAAGCGCTGCAACCACGAGGCCCCGTTTTTTTCTCTGCCTCCAGTTTGGAGCTCTATAAAACCATGTTGGAGTGAAAAATATATATTTTTTTGAATTTTTGGAAAATTTTGAAAAAATGTTTGTTTTTGACTGAGTTATGATTTTTAAAAATGTCCTTCCTTAACTTAACTTAACTTAACTTAATTTGATTAAACTTAACTTAACTTAACTTAACTTAACTCAACTTAACTTTACTTAACATAACTTAACTTAGCTGAACTTAACTAAATTTTATTTAACTTAACATAAATTAACTTAACTTAACTTAACTTATCTGAACTTCACTTTACTTAACTAAACTTAAGAAATAAAAACATAATAAAATCTTCAGCAGAATTTTAATTTGGCAGAATTTAATTTATTTTTTTTGCTTTAACATTTTTTCTTAAAAAATTTTAAAATTTAAATTTAATTATTTTATATATTATTGTGTAAGATTTTACATTAGGTTTTGAATGATGATGAAAACAAGTATCAACTGTTTCCCAAATTCCATAAAATGTAATGAAAACTTATCTATTATATGTATCTTAATCCATAATTATTGATAAATGTTTGATAATTGTTAAAATTTATCGTATGTTTTTTTAAATATATCGATAAATTTTAAAATAAAACGATAATTTTTAAAATTTCTAGATACTGTGCAGACTATGGCCCAAAAAAGTCTAAAAATATATAAAATTCTTTGCAACTTATCGATAATTTTTAGCTAAAAAATCGATATTCATCAAATTGAAATTTCCCGATAATAATAAAGAATATCGTTTCATTTTGATTACATTCAAATACTTTCCCGAATATTTTTCGAATATTATCATCGAATGCTGAGCTGCGTTTCAAGTTTTTAAATTGCTACAATTTATCGATAATTTTTTGATAACTTTAATAATTTTTTATTAGTATTTAATTTAATTATAATATCGTTTATTATAATCAATTATAATAATATCGATAGTTATAATAATTATATCGATAATTATAATAATTATATACTTATTATATCGATAATTATATCGGTAATTATAATAATTATATCGATAATTATAATAATTATATCGATAAATATATTAATTATATCGATAATTAGAATAATTATTTCGATAATTTTAATAATTATATCGATAATTTTAATAATTATATCGATACTTATTATATTTATATCGATAATTATAATAACTATATCGATAATTATAATAATTATATCGATAATTATAATAATTATATCGAGAATTATAATAATTATATCGATAATTATAATAATTATATCGATAATTATAATAATTATATCGATAATTATAATAACAATATCGATAATTATAATAATTATAATAATATTATCGATAATTTTAATAATTATATCGACAATTATAATGCGGTGACCGTGGCATGCAGGTTAAGTGTGTGGCCTGGCATGCTCGGAGCCCGGGTTCGATCCCCAGCCGCGGCGAAAAGTTATTTTCAATAAAAAAATTTTTCTGATCGGTCACCACCTCTCCGCAGACAATGGCAAACCTCAGAGAGTAAACAATGCCATGTAAAGCTTCTTGAGAACATGAACTTTAGCCGTTCGGAGTCGGCATAAAACATGTAGGTCCAGTTCTCGGTCAATTGTGTGCAAACATTTAATAACACACACAACACAATTGATCATAAGAATCTCGGTCAAAGTCCTTTCGAGGCCTGAAATGGCCAATTGGTTTTTTTTTTTTTTATAATAATTATATCGATAATTATAATAATTATATCGATAATTATAATAATTATATCTATAATTATAATAATTATATCTATAATTATAATAATTATATCGATAATTATAATAATCATATCGATCATTATAATAATTTTATCGATAATTATAATATCGATAATTTTTTGCATTTTAAATAATTTTTTGATAACTTCGATAATATTGGTTAGTATGTAATTTAATTATAATATCGATGATTATAATCGATAAAAACAATATCAATAATTTTAATAATTATATAATTTTAATTATATTATTAATAATAATTATATAGTTATAATTATACTATTAATAATAATTATATAATATATATAATAATTATAAATATATTATATCGATAATTTGTTTGATAATAATCCATAAATTTGTTAAATTGATGATGAATTTTTAAATGTATCGATCATTTTTTGATATTTTCTATAATTTTTAGTTAGTATGTAATTTAATTATAATATCGATGATTCTTATCGATACTAACAATATCGATAATTATAAAAATTATATCAGTAAATATATAATATCGATAATTTGTTTGATAATAATCCATAAATTTGTTAAATTGAATTGAATTTTTAAATTTATCGATAATTTTTTGATAACTTCGAAAAAAGTCAACGATTTGTATTGATCATTCGCATTCGGATCAGATCGCTTTTTGAAAAAAGCGCTTTGAAGAAGTAGTTTTCATAAATTTTTCGCATAACAATTTTAAAAACATGTTTTGCAATATTTTGCCAAACAAAATTCATTTATAAAAAAATTATTCAGTTATTATTTTGTGACCATTCTTGCTGGAGCTCTTTTCTTGGAGACGTATTTTGTGTAAGGAACTTTGCAACACAGGTAGCCTAAATTTCAATAAAAAATAAAAAATGCTTAAGAAGAAATTTCCAAATAATCGTTTCGTGTATCAATGAAACTTATCGGTTGTTTAGTTATTTTTATAATATTTATCAAAGTTGGTGTTGAAAAAACGCAGCAGGGGTACAAAATGGGCTTAAGAGAAATCCAAGATATGTACTGGATAGGCAATCAAGGAATATAGTTATAAAAAATGTTAAAAAAAAATTTTAATATTTAATTTATATAGTTTTATACTTAATAGTACATATTTATATCTTTCTCTAGAACTATATTACCATAAGTGGCTCTGCTAAAACATTACATTATTTCGAAGTTCTGGAAACAGATTCATGTTCAGAGACTCATGCTTGCCTAGTGATTGCCCAGCAACGAATTCATAAGAATTAAAAAAAATTAGGATTAATTAAAAATTAAACATGTATTATTATTTATAACTTCTTTTAGTTTTATAAGGCTTTTATTTCTACTGGGTATGTATTAATGAAAGAAAGTTGAGAGAGAAGAGACATGAGAACATGTGAGAGAAATTCTAGAGTTAATCGACAATTCCTTGAGTACTCAAAAATTCCTTGAGTTACTCGCAATTTTTGAGCCATTCAAAAACCGAATTTATTGATTCGAAATCGTGTCGCTTCGCACTAATTGACTCGACTCGAACTCGAAGCACATCGCACAGGTCTAAAAAGAAACCCTATTCTGGTAATTGACTGACAATTGTAAATTTACTGACAAGCCCATAGATTTCTCATTCTGAAATTAAATTGAAAGCTAATTTTTTGATAAATATTTTTCACACCAGAAAAGGTAATGAAAAACACAATAAAATTGACTTTTCTACCCAATTTTAAAAAAAATTGAAAAACCAAATTATTTTGTCATTAAATTGACAATTGTCAATAAACAGGCTTAATATTGTCTGAGCTTAAAATTGAGGGAAAAACGGACAATTTGTGACAATATCGATTAAAGGGAATTTTGAAGGACTTTGTATAAAGTATATTATTTTTGAGTTTTTGAATAAGTTCTGAACTATCAGTTTTAAGCACAGATTTTTAATTTTATATCAACAACATAAGAAGAACATTTTCAACAAGCACTGCACAGTGTTCAATCAGTTTGTTCCTCAAACTCCATTTCCTAAATCCACATTGAGACGACACAAATGTTTAATTTTGTGGAATTTTAAATGTATGCCCGCTGAAACACAACAACAAAAAAACAACATTAAAGCAATACTAAGAACAGCAATTTTTCACCTTTAATTTTTGATTAAAACGACATCGTTCAGCATCAATTAAAATACCGAAACAATTCATTTCGTTGTCGTTAAAGCTGTCGCCCAGCGATAAAAAAAAACACAGCCAATATAACAGCAGGCAGCAGAAGGCAGTCGATGAGCGAAAAAATTTGAAAAAAAAAAAAACAAAAAAAAAGTCCTTGCCAATGAAATAAACGGCTTGTTGATGAGGGGATAAAAAATTATTGGCAGCTATTTGAGAAATGTTTCTCGTGTAAATAAAAGCTGCGTACGCGTTGCTCATTTAGGTGACATTCGCAGGCATATTTTCTTGATGTTGTTGTTGTTGTTGTATTTGGTGGTTGTTGGAATTTCATTTTCGTAAATTCGCACTCTTCTTAGAGGGACCCCATCGGCCAAATGACTCTGGTTGGTCGTCGGTGTCCCAGCATGTTGTGCCACTTGTGTTCTGTTCGCACCTCTGGTTTGGTTTTGGTCCACGCCGGTGTCTTAAAAAATGTTGGTATTTTTGTGTTGCTGTTCTGTTTATTTGTTTGTTTTTTTGTGTTGCTACTTTGGTTGTCTGCTGTTGTTTTATTATTGGCTTGTTTGTTGGTGATAAAGTTGATGTTCAACAGCAACGATGTATGTTTTTTTTTTTGGTTTTTTGGAACAAATTTTTTTTTTTAAAACATATTTCTACTCCTGCTGAGCAAATGCGTTCAGACTACGAGACTCACCTTTTTTACCCAAAACGCCTAGGTTGAACAACACATTCATTCAGTTGGCATCAATTTGATTATCAAAAAAAAAACATTGCTCTGCCCTAAAGTTGGTTTTTGAAATTGGTTGGTTGCCCTCGTCTGACAATCATCAAAAGGCTAAAATCTGTTGTTGTTGTGGTTGTTCTACTGAAATGTGCTCTGAAACCTCTTTTTGGTGCGATTATCACAGTGTGGTGCGTAAGTGCTGCACAGCGACAGACAGCGAGCAAAGTTGAGCGTGTGTGTGTGCGTAAACGTAATGGCGTCATGCTGATTTTTATTTGAATATGTCACTGACGTTTATCATAAAAATTTCTGACATTTATTTTAATATATTAAGTGTGACAAGTGACACTTGTTGTCTTTGTTGTATGAAGGCCAAGTGGTAGTGGTGGTGGTGTTATTGTTATGTATGTTGTTATTGTAACATTTGACGGTTTAAACTGAGTATGAAGCTGTATGAATTTTATGGACTTTAAAATATGTTTGAGGCTTCAAAACATAAATGAAGTTTTCACCAGAATTTCATATTTTTGTTAATCAAAAGCAACTCTTTTTATAGCTCAATTTTGTATTGGCCCGAGCAAGTTTTTTTAAAAAAAATTTCAATTTATCTAAAAGCCAGCACTAAATAAATAACACAAAAAAAAAACACGCAGTCTGAGCCATAACATCAAAGTTTCGTTCTAAAAGAATCCTGCTAATTCCCATTTCAATATTCAAATATGCTGCCATACAAAAGAATATAAAAAGTTGTTCGATTTTATTTGAACAAATCTACAAACAAAAAAATCTATTTGTATTCTTAACTTTGATAACCGCGTCGGATTAGTTGTGGTTGCAAAAAACAGCACACAAATATCTCTCCACTCAGCCCCCAACTACACTGCAGTGAAGGCTACCAAAATGCTAACCAATGAAGTAGCAACAGCAGCAGCAACAGCAGCAACAGCAGCAACAGCAGCAGCGGCAGCTTAACCCTTTTTAAAGTTTTGCTCTGCTGCTGCCTCGTTTTTTATCATGTTATTTCAATTTGGCAACATTGGCAAAAGTTTGCTGGTATTTGTGCAGAACGAACAAGCACAGAGTCCTTTTTTTGTTAGTAGGACCCACCCCAAAGCCAGGCCCGAGGGATTTGTTTCGCTGTAATGTTGGTTAAAGGAATGAAAAACTTGAAATTGAATTTGAGGTTTGCTTAACCAGGCATTGAAGACAGCAGCAGCAAAACTTCGCGCAGCCAGTCAGTTTAATGTCAAAGTTTCAACTTGACTTTGCCAGGCTCAACAGCCTCCAAACGAGCAAGGAACCCGCATCAAATTCGCTCTGCTTTTGGACACTCAGTGAGGCATGTTGGAGTAGCAGCACTAGCGACTGGGTTTATTTCAAGCAACAAGCATATAAAAAAAAACCCCCACAACAAAACCAAAACGCAGGGTAACAAGAATTATGGCCACAAGAAATCAATTTATTACCAAAATATATTTCTTCGCCATTTGCTCTACATTCCAATTTTCTTTTGTGACTTTGCAGAATTTGTTGCAAAAGTGAAAGTTTTTTCAAAAAGGATTTAGTTTAGTATTGTTGCGTGGGCGTTGTAAAGCCTAAGTATGTTTGAACAAAAAAAAACTGCTTAGTTTGAAATTCTCGGGCAACGTTTTATCAGTGAAATAATTTAATCAAAATTTGTAGTTTAGTTTCTTTGCTTGCATACATACATAAGTAAAAGTTGCTTATTTTTGCACACTAATGTACTAGGTTCAAAGCTTTTTCTAGCTGCTTGAATGGAATACAAAATTGTTTGATCCTTTTTGTCGGTTTTTATAGTCAATGATTTTGTAGAAAAGTGAGGGCAGAGTCTATAACTAGAGTTGTGGTGTTTTTATTTAATTAGTGGCTGGTTGTTGCTTGGCTGGAATTTTAAGCAAAGCAAGATTTGAGAGTAAGTGGTAAGTATGAAGTATGAAGTAAAAAGCAAGGAGTATGAAGTATGAAGTATGAAGTATGAAGTATGAAGTATGAAGTATGAAGTATGAAGTATGAAGTATGAAGTATGAAGTATGAAGTATGAAGTATGAAGTATGAAGTATGAAGTATGAAGTATGAAGTATGAAGTATGAAGTATGAAGTATGAAGTATGAAGTATGAAGTATGAAGTATGAAGTATGAAGTATGAAGTATGAAGTATGAAGTATGAAGTATGAAGTATGAAGTATGAAGTATGAAGTATGAAGTATGAAGTATGAAGTATGAAGTATGAAGTATGAAGCATGAAGTATGAAGTATGAAGTATGAAGTATGAAGTATGAAGTATGAAGTATGAAGTATGAAGTATGAAGTATGAAGTATGAAGTATGAAGTATGAAGTATGAAGTATGAAGTATGAAGTATGAAGTATGAAGTATGAAGTATGAAGTATGAAGTATGAAGTATGAAGTATGAAGTATGAAGTATGAAGTATGAAGTATGAAGTATGAAGTATGAAGTATGAAGTATGAAGTATGAAGTATGAAGTATGAAGTATGAAGTATGAAGTATGAAGTATGAAGTATGAAGTATGAAGTATGAAGTATGAAGTATGAAGTATGAAGTATGAAGTATGAAGTATGAAGTATGAAGTATGAAGTATGAAGTATGAAGTATGAAGTATGAAGTATGAAGTATGAAGTATGAAGTATGAAGTATAAAGTATGAAGTAAGAAGTATAAAATATGAAGTATGTAGTATGAAGTATGAAGTATAAAGCATGAAATATAAAGTTTAAAATATGAAGTATGAAGTATGAAACATGAAATATAAAGTGTAAAATATGAAGTATGAGGTATGAAGAAAGAATTATGGAGTATTCAATATGATGTATGTAGTATAAAATTCGTAGTTTAAAGTATGAAGTGACCTCTTTTTATGTTATAAATTATATTATTTAAATTGAAATTACGGTTGGAAATTCAAGAAAAGTTAAATTATCTCCTGGAAATACATTTTTACAAAAAAGTGTCGAGGGAAAATCAAAATCCTTTACTTCAAATAAAGTTTTGTTGTTGAAAAAGTCCTATCCATCACACCAAAAGTACCTACCACCCACCTTCACCTAACATAAAAGGTATTTTCAAGTAAAATAATCAATGTTATTTTCAATAAAGTACTCATAAAATGGTACCCCAAATAAAACAATATTAGCAGTAATCGTTTTTAACTTCGTAACCTAAGAATAAAAACGAATTCTTATTAGTATGAAAGTACGTTCTGGTTAATCTTTGAGAGGAATCTCTTATGTCTGAAACTATTCAACAACGCAGTTTTTTTCATTTTTGTGTGTGGATTGAAATTTTTGCTCCCCGTTGAAAATGTTGCTGAAGGCCTTCGGTGAGCAAGCTCTATCGAAAACAAGTGTTTATGAGTGATACAAAATGTTAAAAGTGGGTCGAGAAAGCTTTGAAGACGAGGCACGGCCAGAACGACCAACAAAATCAAGTGATGAGCTACACGTCAACAAAATCAATGGATTGGTACACATAATCGAGACCTTTCTGACCTTGTTGGAATGTCGGAAGGATAAGTGAACACCATTTTGAATAACCATTTGGTCCTCAAGTGAAAGTGAGAAAAGTGAAATCTCTATTGGTGCTAAAAACGATCAATTCATGGAAAAAATGTTGCCAAAAAATCGACCCATCTCATTCCGCAACCCCCGTATTCACCTGACTTCACCATTTGACTTCAGGCTATTCGCTAAACTCAAGAGACCGCTCCTTGGACACCGTTTTAAAACGATAGAAGTGATAGAAACCGAAACAAAGAAGTAATTGAAGGCTATACCGGAAGAGGACTTGGCAGCATGTTTTGAAAATTGGAAAATATGTCGGCACAAGTGTATTGCATCTGTTGGGGGACTGCTTTGAGGGGGATAAAATTAATTAAGAAGATTTAATAAAGATTTTTTGATTTATTAACAAATTCCCGATATTTTTTGCCCACAGCATATGCTTGGTTTTATTTCATGGGATGCGTTTTTATAGGATATTGTTTTATATATTTATTAAAAATCACGTTTGAAATATTAAATCGCAGACAATATGGCAACATTTTTACAGTCGCGTGAATGTTGCTACAGTCGTTGTCAATGTGTTCTTCAGGCTATGAATCGTTTTAATAAATAATCGCGGCGATCAACTCAATCAAAGTTCAATGAATAAACATTTCTCTAGGGAAAACCGTCTTAGCAATCATGGTAACGCCTACGGCATGTAAGTTTGCTTTACATACCGCAACATCTACCTTAAATCGTCTTAATATCTTTAATATCAGAAACTAAATGAGAACTATATCAAAACGCTAGTCAGGCAAATACAACAAAAAAGCTTTCAGGAGGACTGCGTGGTGTGAACAGTTGCAGTCTCATTTACAACAGCATCAAAAAATATAAGCAAAAAAGTTGCGATGCTCTCATGTACATTTCTCTTAAATGCATTTGATTGCATTTTTTCACACATTAGCCAGCAGATATACAGCATTACGATAGAACGTGCTTATCTTATTCGATGCTTGAGATGGTCCATGGTTCAACGCTTGGCTATGCCAGATAAAAAACGGTTTGATGGTTTGTAATTTTCATATTATATAAATAAAAATATTTATATTGTCTTTGGTTATAGAAGTAAAGGGTGATTTTTTAAGAGTTTGATAACTTTTTTTTTAAAAAAAACGCATAAAACGCGGCTGCGTCTTAGGTGGTCCATTCGGAAAGTCCAATTTTGGGCAACTTTTTCGAGCATTTCGGCCAGAATAGCCCGAATTTCTTCGGAAATGTTGTCAAATGTTGTGAATCGTGTTGTTGTTGTCAGATGGGGCTACGTCAAGTCTAAAGTCTACAGAAATAAGCCAGCAACTATTCCAGCTTTGGAAGACAACATTTCCGAAGAAATTCGGGCTATTCCGTCCGAAATGCTCGAAAAAGTTGCCCAAAATTGGACTTTCCGAATGGACCACCTAAGACGCAGCCGCAGTCAACATTTAAATGAAATTATCTTCATAAAGTAAATGTCATGGACCAATCTAACGTTTCAAATAAAGAACCGATGAGATTTTGCAAATTTTATGCGTTTTTTTTAAAAAAAAAGTTATCAAGCTCTTAAAAAATCACCCTTTAGAAGCACTCTTAAAAGACGTCACAAAACAAACCCTTGAAAATACACTCGCCGCCTAAAAAGTCTGACTTCAAAGAAAATCATGAATTACACTGTTGTAGTTAAATTTTGGTTCTGCGATAAGACCAACTTTTTCGGATTTGAGGAAGACCCCTGAGTACAACTGCGTCCTTGGTTTAGATAGATTGGCTCAAAATTTTGAGATAGCCATGTTTTTCCAAATGGTCGATTTTGATCTATTCTAAGCCTTTTGCCATGTCTATTTATAAAGATATCTGGCAAACTAGAAGCACGGTCTTACCAACCAATGAAGAAAACAATAGGTCATGAAATTCAACGTCAACAGTTCCTATACTACTTTCGGATCCGATGAGTAGTTCTTGTGTAATTAATAATTTTTTCCATAAATTATTGTTTTCTTACAAAACATTCAAATAAATTTTACGGTACGACAATTTTATAGTTTTTCCATAATTTTAAGAATTTTTAAAAATATGCTGGAAGAAGATACCAATAACACGTGTGTTATCGTTTTGAAAGTTTACATGTAAATTAGTTTTTAAGTAGGTTCAAGTTTACACTTTTTACACCCTTTACCAGAATAGGCCAGAACAAGCAAGCAAATTCTCAAAAATTGAGACACCACGCGAAGGTTTTGAGTCGACTTGAGACGATTTCGACATGGATAATGCTGGCCTTGCCAAGTTGAGGCAATCAGACACGTTGCCATGTGAAGATCGCCTCCTTGTCTCCCTCCTTAGATAGTAAATTTTTCCTTGGACAAGATCATTGAATTTCGATCAATAATTTAAATAGAATTTTTGAATAGAAACCCAATCAAAGCTCTTATCTTGCTATCTTTTTAACGAATTTTCTAATAAATTTAATAATTTTTAAAAAGAAATCCAAAAAATTTCTTTCCTTTAGTTGGACATTTTTATTTTTTCCATAACAATTTGCAGCATCAACAGAAACTGACTCAATATTCAGACGAAAATCGAACTTGGAAACGATCTTAATTTTTCAACCGTCATGATGTCGAACTTTAATGTCCTAAAATTTTAGCTGAACTTGCAATAAAGACCGATGCTTGCCTGGCAATTTGAGCAAATCATTAAAAATGTTGCAGTGATCTTGTCGTTGTTGCCAACAAGCCAATACAATTGCCAGCAATAACAATAAATAACATCGACAAACTTTGCAACAACATGAAAATGCATTCAAAGTGTCCAAAGAAGCGAAAAAAGAAAAGAAAAGAAAAAAAAAACGAAGCAGCTGAAATGGTATAAACAGCGACTGGGAACTACTTTTGGGCCAAATAAAATTCGTTAACGCTCGCACTATAAGTTGCAACAATTGCTGCGTTGATTGCATGTTGTTACAACAACAAATACAACAAGAACAACCAAAGTAGAAAACCAAGCATAAAATTAAAAATAAAAAGAAGAATTAAGCGTACCTTCTTGCATACAACTACAAAATCGAACTTTCATAAAAGCCGCTGCGCTGCTGCTGTTACGTTTTAGCCTTAACAGTAATGCACAAGTCACCAGTTGATCGGCCAGCTTGTTGTAATGGTGTTTATTAGCCAACAAGTTAGCTGGTTGTTGCTTCGATTTTTTTAAAATTTTTTTTTTTTTCTACATTTTAATTCCAATTCTTTTAATTAGTCAATTTTACACAGAATTTGTATAAAACTCGAATTAAGACTGTTATCTGTTGTCAAAATCTGGCTTTGCTGCAACCAAACTGGCAGTGCGTGCAAACGCATCATTTGCTGCACATTCAACTTTCCTTCAAAACAATGCAGTGTTAAATTTTCATTTTGAATACTGTTCAATTGAAGTCAATGATGAAATGTTGAAAATTGTTTTGTTTGTTTGTTGTTTGCCTGTTTTGAAAATGCTTTAGAAATGGTGAGAAAATGCTGCAGAGTATGAAGAGTTCGAGTTAAATTGATCAATGATAAGCGAAGAAGCTGTATTGTTTGAAAATAAGTGTTGATTGGGAAAAATCATTGTTATAGATTAAAATGCATAAAAGTAACGATGTGAATTTGACGAAGAATTTCGAGCCGCTTCATTTCAAAGAACTAATTAAAGTTGTTTGAAAACGCATTCCTTGATAGAAGAATATTAAAAACTATTCCAAGAATATTTTGAAAAAGCAGCAGATAGTTAAGAAAAATACTAATAAAACATATTGTTATTGTAAGCAAAATAAAATAAAAATTATTTCCATTGTAACAAAATGCCAAAAATGCTTAGATGGAAATATGAACTATAAGTTTATTTAAATATGCTGAAAATTTTGTTGACAAAATATTAGAAAATACCATTTAATATTCAACCATTAAAATTATTAAAAATAAAAAATATTGGAAAAAAAGCCACAGAAGTGTTGCATAGAAGTACGAAGTAAGATTGAAATAATGGGAAAAATATTTTACTTAGTCATCTAGGAAAATAAAAAAAAAAACTATTTAAAAAAGGTTAAATTTCTAAGAAAATATAATACAATTCTAGATTTGTGCACGGCTAAAAATCTTGGAATTATTTTTAAACCAATCTTTGAGCAATCGTTGGACTGGTCTTTCCAACGGAAATGCGCTCTTTCTTGTCTGCGTTGGCCACCGCATTGTACCGAATCGAATAATTTTTTCGCTGGAGCATCGTCGTTCATTCTCTCAACATGACAGCTCGTGGTTCCATCGTATTTGGTACTCGCCATTGACGAAGATTTCAGTATAGATCAATTAGAACTAATACTTTTTAAAATAATAGAAATTTTTTAGTCAAGGGTGCACTTAAAATTAATGAATTGGGAATAAAATTTTAATTTTAGTACACCAAGTTTTAAATTTAATACAAAATAACTAAACGGTAAAAAATCGTGGAGTAATTTTTAAACCAATCATTGGTTAATAAAGCATTCTTTAATCCTTTTCTTATTAGAATTGATACTTTTCAAAAAAATAGAAATTTTTTTAGTCAAAGCTGTACTTAAATTTAATAAATTGGAAATAACAAGTATATAATTGGAAATAATTTTAGTACCTACGGTTTAAAATTCAATACGAAATAACTAACAGGTTATAGAAGCTGTATTTTGTTAACATTTTGTTCATGCTTTAGCAAGCAACAGATTTGCCCGCGGTTAGAACTCGCGACTCTAATGCATTGGATGCCGCAGTCCGCGGTACGATTCCAGTATGTGGCAAAAAATAAAAATGTAACACAATGCAATTTTAACATTCATAATTCATAATATAAAATTATTTTAACATAATAATAATAAAAAATAATAAAATATATTAATAAAAAAAAACCGGTCTGGCTGAGAATCGAACCAGCGCCACGCGATTCATCAAATCAAATCGACAACTGCTTAACCAGCTTAGCTACGGAATTAAATTTTTTGCGAGTGCTTTTGTGCACTTTAAATGTTTACGAAATTTAAAAATTAAACCGTTACGAATATTAATTTTCAATTTTAAGCCCATGCTGTACTAAAACTTATTTGAAGTATTTGACGTGGTTTAAATTTTAAACCTATGCTGGACTATAACTTAGTTTTAGTATTGACGTGGTTTCAATTAGTACAATTTCGGTGTCGTCATATATACAGTTGACTTAAATTTATTCCAACATTTTTAACCGTGTGAGCCTATGTGAGAAATTAAATTTTCGAGTAACTTGACACGTATCGAATAACTCGAGTTTTCAATTAAGGCGGTCTTCTCATTCAAAACCCGTTTTTGGGACCCTTTTTAAAAAAATTCTTATTTGAAAACGCAAAGAATAATTGAAAACTTTTTTTATTTATTGTATTACAAAAGTTTCAAAGTAAGTAAAAAAATTTTTTTTGCCTCGATATGTGGGCTGTTCAAAAAGTAATGAGACTTCAAAGTTGGTGGTGAAAAAAAAGGTGTCGTCACGGCGGCCACGATTCCGGGTCTCCGGAGCGTCTGAAATGAAAAAAAAAACGGGGTTATAATCAGTATAGTTGTAATTCTCGGGTGAACCTTAAGCTTAATTTTGTGATTTTTTTTGACAAAATGGCGGCCATTCAAAAAAAAAAATTCAATTTCGGGCTTTTTTTTGTAGTTTAGTGTAAAAAAAAATAGTACAAAATTTTTTAAAATTATGGTCCAGGTTCACCTGAGAATGGTGACAATTCTGCGTCGATTGCACTTTGTTTCATGGAAATCGGTTCAGTTGAACTGGAGATATCAGGGCTGCCAGTTCGAAAAACGTGGTTTCGAGATAAACGCGTTTAAAGTTTGAAGTTTGAAAAAAATAGCTCATTTTGACGAAGACCTTGCTTCACAAAAAAGACTGTATCTTCTAAAGTATTAAAGAAGTATCTTCGAAAATTTCTTAAAATCCTTTTAGGGGCATATTCACAACTACCCAAGCTATAAATAAATGCAAAAAAAGTCGAAAAAAAAGTTGCTCAATGAGAAGACCCCCTTAACTTGAAGTAAGTCGAGTAACTCGCCTTTTCAAGCTACTCAAAGTTAATCGAGTAACTCGAGTTTTCAAGTAACTCTAAATTTTTCGAGTTTTTCACTTATAGTAAAACTTCCCAGTAGAAAAAGGGGCTAAAAGCAGAGTTGAACACCAATCAATAAAAATTTAAATTAACTTGCTGATTGATTCAAAAACTAGAACAACAAAAATTTGGCCTTCCCCTTAAAAAAAAAAAAAAAATTTCCATTTCAGCCCTTGAAAAGTCTTTCAAAGGTGAATACCATGAAAAATACATATTTATAGATGTTGAAAAAAACATCTTTTCAAAAATGACGAAATTCGATTTTTTTGGGGTCTCAAAAGAGTTTGTTAAGAAAACAAAATTCAAATTTTTTTTTCAACCATATTTGTGTACTTTCACAATTTTCACTTTTATGCTTATCTTGGGTATGTTTTCTGAAGAAAAAAAGTTATAGGCAAAAACTTGATCTTTTGGCCAAAAAAGGGGTTCAGTAGAACCAAAACTGGTCCATGGGGATTTCTCCGATACCAAAAAAAAAAAAAAATATGTCGGTGTCAGGCGAAATCTAAATTTGAGAATTTGTTTCCTGACTTGAACTGTCGCGCTCTTCTCTTCAAGTAGTCCGTAGTAGAAAGTATATTTATAATTTTTTGCAAAGAAAGAGATGGTTAACACTTTCGCATACTTTGAAAAAGTTCAAGATGCACTCTGACAATAAAACAGTTATGGTCTTTGCGAAAATCAAACTGAAGAAAAGAAGAAAGATTATGTACTCTAATATGATTGAAGATTTGATCAGCCAGAGGATTCGAGCACTTTAGAAACTCAAAAAGTTTTGAAAACCAGAAGATGTTTGCTTCTTTCAGTATATCTTATAACAGATTAAAGTTACGAATATTTCTGTTCAATAAATTATCTTAACCTCCGACTCAAGAGCTCTCTTTTTTTTCAAAGAACACAGGTCATCGATCTTGTTGCCAGATTTTATGCAATAAATATTTTATTTTTTTTTTTTTAAGCAGCTACAAGTTGATGAACTTGCTTTTCTGTCTGTCATAGCAGACTATCTGTGAATCTGAAAGATCTTGTTTCCAACAAATTATTTTTCTCATTATCAGCAATATTTTTACACCTTAAATAATAAAATAAAATCTTAGCACACCAAAATATTGCTTATTAATTCATAGCCTGTAGCTTGTCAGCGATACTGCTGCTGGAAGATTGACCCAATTTTTTGGAAAGATGCCACCACCTTCAAGTTGTTGATTAAATCTATAAAACTTGCAATCAAAAGACATGAGATGAGTAAGAAAATTAAGAAAGCAGCAACGTGCTGCCGTCAACAGGTGAAATACAGCAAAAAAAAAAAAACTTAATAAAAAATATTACTGATCAAGAACAGAGCAAAAAACGTCAGCAGCAGAAAGTTGATGATCAGTAGCTGATAAAGCGTATTTTTTCCAAGCAAAGTAATATAAGACGACAATGCAAGCAAAGTTGATGGTGCTGCTGATGATGATGATGATGATGATGATGATGATGATGATGATGACGAAGATGTTGACAGCAACCACCAACAAAAAATACCAAAATATATTGAAAGCCAGCTTATTGGGGGCTCATCTTCATGCACTACGACGCTGCAAAGATCGCATCTGATCTTGTCTTACTTTTTTCTTACAATTTTTTTTTTCTGTTTTTTTTTTCATTTTTGGGGTGGCTTATGAGGAAATTTTATACGCAACAAAGCGATACTCATGGGAGCTGATGATTAAAAATTCAACTTTGTACGCACGATTTGCTTTTTAAATCTTTAATTTTTATATTTTTTTTTTTTTGTTTTTGTGTAATTTTTTTAGTCTCTACTTCTACTTTGTTGTGTTAGTTATTGTTGTGTACACTTAACCCATTTTAGTCCGCTGGTAGATTTCCCGACCACTGACTTTAAAACTAATTTCTGAAAAAAATATTAAAAATATTTTCAAATTCTTTCTGCAAAGACTTAATTTGGTTAAATGGAAATTCAGAAAATAAATATAAATTTCCAAATTTTCCATTTTACATGAACATGTTATATTTTTTAATATTTTTTCCATAAATTAATTTTAACGTTAGTGGTCGAAAAATTGACCAGCTGACTAAAATGGGTTAAGCAGTTTTAGTTGATGTTCTTTTTTGATTTTTTCGGCGTAGAAAGCGTTACTTAAAGCAGGCAATTAACTACGCAGTATTGCACGCTGGGGCGGTTCTGGTCACAGCTAAAATGAGTTCTCTTTAGCCTGCCGAAACTTGAGAAATTCACTTGTTGGCTTTTCTTTGCAGCTCTATCTGCAGATCAATGACTTTTAGCAGCCAGTTAAGTTGAAGTGCTCCACCCAACAACTGCCCCTGACAGCCTTAGCTAGGGTTTCGCAGAAATGCTAAACTATTATTTAGCAGTTTTGCAGCAAGTTGTTGAAAACTAAATGTTGCTTAAGTGGCGGTGCAGCAAAAACGCTTAGCTCAAAGACTGTTATTAAATCAAAACTACAGCTGATTGCTTTGTAGTAGCTGCACGCAACTGTGTGGCAATCGTATGAACGATCTACGTGGTGCGTCTCCCACTTCAGTACGAGTACCACACACAAAGCCATTTTCTTAAATGGTTCGAAAATGATTTGTTAAAAATGCAAAACATCAATAAAACAATAAACAGCACATCAGCAGCTTCGGGTATGTTTTAAATTGAAGCTGCTGCTGCCTGCCTGCCTGTCACTCATTACCATGCAGCATGAGCTGTACACTTGAAGTTATGTTGCTGCTGCTT
The DNA here is from genome assembly GCA_958299015.1 of Tetanocera ferruginea. Lineage (NCBI taxonomy): Eukaryota > Metazoa > Arthropoda > Insecta > Diptera > Sciomyzidae > Tetanocera > Tetanocera ferruginea. The sequence continues at coordinate 3,197,910 of OY282644.1, forward strand.
CACAAGTGTACCACCACCACGCACTGCAGCAACTGCACTTCAATGTTGTTGCTGCTGCTGCTGGTGCTTAGTTTTCGTCATCATTTCCATTTCGCTGTCAGCACAAATGAAGAATAATGATTTACTCAATCAATAAATCATTGAAATTGTTGAAAATTAATTTTGATCACTCTCTGTTTGTTTACCTCTCCATCCCCCGCGCTATGATCACTTTAGCTTAGTCTGCGCGTTGTTGAGCCAACATTAAAGATGCTGCTGCTGTAGCCGCTGCCGTTGCTTCAAGTAATATCTGCATAGAAAAAAAAAAACTTTAATGGAATTTAATTAAAATCTGAAATGTAGGTATTACAGCTTGTTTGAAATGCACTTTATTTGAAAATTGATGGTATTTAATTTGATTGAGAGAAAGGGAAACCGGCAACTGAATCGGGCGGTCGACTGACAGTTATAAAGTGGGGCGTAATAATAATAATCAAGTCGAAGTAATAAATTTTTTGCTCAAATTAATTAGTGAAAAACATGAAGTTATACTTTGAGCATCGAAAAATGTATTAAAAGTAGTTCAGGCTCATATATCTTTGTAATGGTTTAACTGATTACTGCAATTACTATAAAAGTTTTTCGAAAGTTGCTATTAGCGTAGATTTGAAGAGTCAAAATTAAGGTACGTTAAAACTATTTTTGGTTTAACCTCAAATAATTTAAATTTTTTAAATTTGAACTGAAACATAGAAATATATGCATAATACTAGATGAAATATACGGTTTTCAAGAACTATTCAAACTATCGTTTTTCAATAGGTTTAATGTTTTTCGAGAACAGACAGACCTTGTATTGAGAGTGTACCTTTAGCAAACTAGAGGCCTTCAGTTTGTTTGAAAGCTATCATTTCTTTTTGTCCGTTCTTCAACGAAGTTTTTAAGCCGGGGTATATCTCGCCGGATACACAGAGTTCTGTACAAATATATTTATATATTCAAGACCAAAAGCACTTAAGTCTTTTTTTAAAACTAATAGCTATTTTTGGTGGTGATCGTGGCATGCAAGTTAAGTGTGTGGCCTTGCATGCCCGGAGCCGTAGCTCGATTCCCACACGCGGCAGTTTTTTTCAATAAAAAATTTTCTGATCGATCACCACCTCTCTGTAGATAATGGCGAACCTCAGAGAGTAAATAATGCCAAGTAAAGCTTCTTGAGAATGTGAACTTTAGCCGTTCGGAGTCGGCATAAAACATGTAGGTCCAGTTCTCGGTCTATTGAGTGCAAACATTTAATAACACACACAAAACAATTGATCATAAGAAGCTCGGTCAAAGTCCTTTCAAGGGCTGAAATGGCCAATTTATTTTTTATTTTAAAAGCTTTTTCTGTTTTTTATATTTCATAAATTTTTATTAATGAAACATTATTATCAGACTATTAGTATTATACTTCCTGTTGGTTGTTCTGCTGACTCGAAAACGTTTTGGATTTAAGGAAATTAGGTGTGATCTCGTATCTGTGATCCTGTATCTCACTACCTGTTCCAGGATTTATCTTTTTCTACTAAGCTCGAATCCCAGATATTAAAGATTTATCTAGTTATACTAGGGTAACCGCTTAGAAAAGCTCAAAACCCCGGATAAAGGATTTATCTAGTTCTATTGGGGTAACCACTTAGAAACGCTTGAATCCCAGGATAAAGGATTTTTATAGTTCTACTAGCGGAACCGCTTAGAAAAGCTCGAAACCCAGGATAAAGGATTTATCAAGTTCTACTAGGGTAACCGTTTAGAAAAGCTTGAAACCCAGGATAACATGCAATAACAAAAAGAGTTTAGCTACTACAGCTTTTTCGCACTTTCTCAGCATTAACTCATTTGAAGCCACAATCCAAAGCATCAAAAAGTTTTAATGATAAAGATTCCAGTGGCTAAAAACAAAGTTAATGTGGAAAAAATTTACCCACCAAAGTTTGGGTTGGGCTCAGGGACAACACAAGACGTAACTACTAACCATGCACACATAGATCTAATTACAGAAAAGCAGAATAAAGCATTTATCTAGTTCTACCACTTAAAAAAGCTCGAAACCCAAAATAAATGATTTATCTAGGTCTTCTAGGATAGCCGCTTAGAAAAGCTCGAAACATTAAATTTCACGATCGGCGATCAAAGAGATCGATTCTGTCTTCAGCTTCCCTTTTTATAGCACAAAATTGCTGCATTTGCTAACGGGATCTTGTTTGTTCCATTCCTCATCAAATGTTTTGCACATCTAACTGTACTCCAGTTTAACTCAGCCTAGTGGTGATGATGGTAATATAGATTGCCATGAGCCCTCGCTTTGAGATGCAAAATCTTGGAAGTGGGACATGAATGGGACAAGAATGATAACGACTGGCATGAATAAAATCTGATATATCTCTATGGGTATACAAGTATAAGCGATGATAAATAAATTTCCAATGATAGGGTCTTTGAGCCGGAAAAATTGGTCTCAAGGAGCATAATATGATCATCCTCTGTTCGAGCATGCTATCATTCTGGATAATGTTGTATGCTGGCTGACCAAGTTTTCTTATCTGATTTAGATAAGCCAGTCAGTTTTGGCAATACCCAAAATAAGTGTTGAACAGTGCTGTCTTCACTGGTAATATCTCATGGGTGTTCAACAGTGCATAATGTACTGGGAATGCCTTTAGGTGTTCAATAGTGCATTGCGTACTGGTAATGCTTTTAGGTGTTCAACTGGACTGGCTGTACAGGTAATGCTTTATGTCTCGATTTGGTTTAATTTTGATTAGACATTTCCTAGTCATAGCAAATACCTGACGAGTGGCATTTTATACTGGTATACTAAGATAAGCTTGCTTATCAAGTCATGTGTGCTCAAAACTATCAATTCATTTCCGGTTTTTGTTAGAAGCTCATTCCAAGGTGGAAAGCCTTTTGCCGGGGGACTATCGTGGGCTGGTGCTTCGAGCTGGCTGTGGTAAGCTTAATGGCGCATGCTACACAACGAGTCGGTGTGGCGTTGCATCTCAGTACAACCAGGCTGGCATATGGAAGAGATTTTAGGTTGGTCTTGCTCCTGACCAATGGAGGTGAATTGAATTTTACCTCAAATTAAGTTTTCACAAATTAGTACTAGGAAATCGGTGGATGAGTTAATTGTTTAAACCTGAAATGGTTAACGGCGCCTTGCCACAGTAAGCTATTAATACTTGAAAACGCGAAACCCTAGGGCACTTGACATGTCCGCAAAGTAATTAATTTTATATGGCAGTAATGGCGATAGAATTCTGCATGATATGATTGAAAAGAAGGGTTGCTCAGTAGAAATCTTGGGTGCTGAGTGCCTGGAAACTGGTTGATAAATTTAATTATATTCCAAAAACCACTGCACATGAGAAAGCAACTCCTAATAGACATGTAGACCCTATGACACTGCACACCGGTAGTTTCAATGGATGTGAGTCCTGAGAATGCGTCTGTTGAGAGTTGATTTCGAAAGTCCATGACTCCTTGCCATGGGGCAAGTAGAGTTAAACCGAGCAGGTAAGCATCTACTATAAACACAAGACTAATACTAATACTGTAATGCAGAATCTTTTTGTTGTCCTTAAGCCGCGTGTTTTCTTTTTAGGTCGCGTTCATAGTGGAAACTGAAGCTGGTTAAGCTGTTGCAAGCGATATCATGACGCTTTTTCATAGTGTGCACTTTTAACTTGCGCTTTTAGACTCTTTTTCAGCTCGTTGAGTTGCTTTAATAAGAAAAAAGTACCCAAAAGCGTGTATTTGCTAGCTTAACTACCCTGCCTAGATCAAAACTTAAGCAACAAATAAAATAAAACATCAGACTTGGCAATCAAACGAGATAGAAGAAAAAAGTTTTAATAGAAAAAACAAAGCATAAGTATGACATGAAACAAAAAATCAACACTGTATACCCAAGTGAGATAGAAGAAAAAAGTATCAAAAAGCCTCGAAAGTGGCTAGGCCTTGAATTTAAGCGTACACTATGAACACTTCACGCTTTTTGCCATATGATTACACATAAAGCGTTTTCAACAGCTGTTACATGTTTCAGCTTGAGCGTTCACTGTGAACGCAGCCTTAGCTTTGTCTAAAGCTTTGGCTCGCCTACGTTGTTGTTATTGTGTTGTGGTTTTATTATTGTTCATATTTCGGTGTGTGTTTAGCATTGTTGTTCTACACTCAGAAAAAAACACAATCTTCTACGATAAAAAATTCTTTATTTTCGATAACAGCAATTTTCAGTTTTTCAAATAAAATTTTCTTAAATTATACAAAATTTACACATTTTCGAAGAAAAATTTCTTCACTTGTGGGAAATGGAAATTTTTCTCGCACAAAAAAATTCTCATTTATAGAAAAAAATTTATACAAAATGAGAAATTTTTCCTATATATTGATAAAAAATTCACTATGAAAAGTATTTTCTTCAATAAAAACAAATCTTTTTTAAAAATAAAAATAAAAAGAACTTTTCTCTAAAAACTCTCTAACTACTATTTTTTACATATTTTTCTTTTTCATAGAAGTTTTTTCTCATTTTTAGAGAATTTTTAGTATCGCAATTAGAGAATAGCATTCTCTGGAGCAAAATCTATACAATTTTTCTCTAAAAAGTATGCCTCTTTTTTATCATATTCCGAGAAACTTTTTTCTGAATGTAATTGTGTATTCCTGCATTACATACGGTTGTTTGGTGACGTGTGCAATTCTGCACTAAGCATTTTTTCGACTTTTTCGATGTTTTGTTGTTGTGTAATTTTATTGTAATCTTAAATTTATCAAAATTTTAGTTTCTCACAAATCTCAACTATATTTCTTAAAATGATCAAATTAATATAATACATTTCCGTTTTCAATTTTTACACTCCAGCTTTCTTTACGTGCTGGTTTAAGGTCTTTGTCACTCAGAAGATATTGCACAAAAGGACGGCAAAATGTTCACTTCAATCACACTCAGAAATATCTTTCTCATTCACATATCTATCTTTCTCCAATAAAAAATTCTTCAATAAAAACAAATCTTTTCTCAAAAATAAAAAAGTTTTTTCTTTAAAAACGATATATTTTTATACATGTATATATCTTTTTCATAGAAGATTTTTATCATTTTTAAGATAACATTTAGAGAAAAGCATTCTCTGGAGCAAAGTCTATACCATTTTTCTCTAAATATGAAGCCTTTTTATCATATTCAGAAAAACTTTTTTCTGAGTGCAGGCAAAGTGCTTCGAAATTTATAAGGAACAAACACAAAAAATGCTAAGTAAATGTTCCTACATATTTTAGTGGTAGAAAAAAAAATACTAGTCCAAAATAGTAACTTTGTATTAAGTATTTATTATTATATTTTTAGTAATAAATAACATATAAAAAAATTTTAAATTCTGAAGCTTTTATTGAATATTGTTAGTAATACTGAAAAATAGCTTTCTTTTAATTTTTATTTGCTTACAAAATACTTTCAAAATATTTAAGCTGATACAATAATTTTTTTCTGTCGATCTACCAAATCAACTTATTTTAAATTAAAAAACAAAAACTACCCCAGCGCTTACTGAACTCTGTACAAAACACCGCATTTCTTCACATATCAGAAAACAGCAAAATCCAATCTAAATTCGAATCATTAACGTCTTAATTATTTCCGCCATTTATTAAATTGAAATATCAAAGAAATCGCCAACAATTCAGAGTGCCAAACAAATTATTTCATTCACTTACTGGCTGAAGTGGAGAGCTGATATCTAAAGTGGAACCACTCACATCAACATCATCATCATCAACATCAAGTACGAAACAAACGTATGTAAACAATAAGACGGACAGACGAATGAACGTACATATCAACTGCAAGATATCATTAAATTTTAAGAATTATAGCCCAAGACTTTATATAACAACAAATAATATAACAACAAATATTGTAAGTGCAAAATTTCAAAACAACAACAACAGCAATAGCAATACCAGCGACCGACTTTTACCCCATTTCTTATAGATTTTATGTACAGCCAGCTCCATTTCAGCTGTCGACGCTGTTCATAAAAATTTGTTGCAGCTATTTTAACAAAAGCATTAAGACTTAAATAAAATTAGCCCAGCACAAAACAATGCGGATCATTTCATGAATAAAGAACAAAAATAAAAAAATTATAAAACAAAAAAGAATTAACAGAATGTAACTTATACAAACGATTGCAACACTTTCGCGCTCAGTGCGCGCCCGCCATCAAAGTCTCTGACAGTGTTGCCAAGTATGCGCGCAAAAAAAATGTCTCAATGTAGAGCACGCAATACGCCGCAGCGACTTAAACTAATTGACCCTCAGTGCGGTTGAGAAAAAAAAACAAATTTTTTTAAATAATTTGGTCGCGCTTTCAATTTAGATGTGCCATAAAACCAAAAGCTAGGCGCGATTGTGGGCGCACGTAGGGCATGTGGGGCAGGAAGAGACTGCGTAGGGCGCTGCCCCGCGTTTGGTCAGTCTAGCGGCTGCGCTAATGTAGTGGCAGAACTTTTCAGCAACAAAGCTGTTTGTTTGTTGTTGTTGCTTCTTTATTAATTTGTTGTTGGCGCTCGTTTTAATTAAATTCAACTGCGCAGCCGCAACGTTTGCTTTAAAAATTTTGCCATAGCTGCTTTCCGCTACGTCTTCCACTCTAAAAATATTAATTTTGCTGTTCTTTTGCTGCTTCTTAAGATTTGTTTATTCACAGAGTTGTTGTTGTTGTTGATATTGTTGTGGTTTTTGTAATCATGCTGCTGATGGCGTTGATGCGAATTGATGTGAGAACCGCATGACGTTGAACACACGCACAGAGTCCCGCCAGTCCAGTCGTAAGGCACAGTCTATGATGTTGTTGTTGTTTTTGTTGTTGGCGTTGCAAATAGCAACAAATTAATAGCATATTTTTTATTTTTGCTTCTTCTTTTTTATTTATAAGTAATCTGTAATTTTTTTTTGTTCATGCAATCACTGTATTTTTCACCCATGTAGCGGAAATATGTGGTGAAGTCTTGATGATCTCATATTTAATAGGTTGGCATTTATTTTTCGTGACCGTAGCGAATTTTTGGTGTCAAAGCAGCAGAGTTACTTAGACATGTTTGTTGTTTCAAGCACACATTAAAGATTCAGTTATTTTCAATTGAATATTATATGATATGAACTTTAACACAACGCTTCGTCCAAATTAAATTCTTGTCGCTTAAATTCGGTTCGAATGTGAAGGCTATTTTTATTTAAATTATAATTTTTAATTTTTTTTTACATTTTTCTTTTTTTTGTAAATTTATGAACAAAATTTTAATAGTTTTTGTAAATTTAGGTACCTTTTTACATTTAAAATATTGTTCATATTAAATTTATTTTGTAGCGGACCCCCAAATTTTACCATCAGCTGCCTGGTATGCAAAAAACTCAACAAAAAAATAGCAAAAACAAAACTTCCACCTGATATAACTGGTACAATTGTAAGTCATAATCATCCAGGGACCTTCTCAAACACACAGAAAATATTTCATCAAAATCGGTCGAACCGTTTACAACGAGTTCATCACATACACAATTATATAAGAATTATTCATATAAGGACTTCTTCTCGAACTCGAATTAACATTTGAGAAAACTTATGAGAAAACCACATTACTTTGAAGTATAGCCAGAGGAAAATTTTTGATTGCAGACCCATCTCTTGCCAAATGTTTTTTTACAAACGTAGAAGGCTTTACAGACTTTTTTATCGTTTGGTGTTCAGTGGAGTTTCGAATCTAGTGTTACTCCCATAATTGATTTACTCCTATTGACTGCTAGTCAATGGAAGTGGTTTGAATGTTTGAACACGATAGGCTAAACTATTGTACCTAAGTTTTTGTAGTTAATCCTAATAAATCATACTAGGATTTACCACAAACCCACATCCGATAGCCCAGTGATTGACTATGTCCAATGCTCCCCCCATAATTGAACGGAAAGTAACACTCTGATCGGTCACCACCTCTCTGTTCTCGGTCAATTGTGTGCAAACATTTAATAACACACACAACACAATTGATTACATAGTGCGACACGAAAAAATAACCTAAAATATATCAATGGTTTCTAGTAGTGCATGGTCTATATATTATGCCCTCATACTCAGTTTTATCGGATTAGGTCAAATAAGAGAGAAATTCAAGGTCAAATTTCACCTTTAAGTCACAAATTTTTTCTTATAACTCTTAAACTAAAGTCAAATCCTATGTAGTAACTGAACCTATATATTTGCAATGGATGATTCTTTATATTTTGAGACCATTTTTTGCTCAAAGAGTTACATAAGGGGGTTAATTTTTTCTTCGAAAACAAAGCTTTTTTAAAATAAAAAAAAATTTTCAATAGTTCAGTTACTTTGTATTTGTCTTCAAAAACAATCAGATCTTGCTGAATTTTTGCACACACCTTAAGTAAAATAAAATAATCCACCTCTGGAAAGATCACAACAATTACATGTGCGCAACCAAAGATATTCGGATTCAAAGATTACCAAAGATGGTAACTTCGTTAATGTAATCCTTAGAGTAAAATCATTCAGATGGAAATTGTAGGTCCAACAATTTTCTTCAAAACTGTTCTTAACATTTTTACCGAAAAAATTACCGTTTTAAAGATATGCGCGTAAATATGTAATTACAGCATATATGAAAAATTCGAACTTGAGAAGAAATAGAAATAAAAATAATTTTTATTTTAACCGTTTAAATTTTGCATATATAATTTTCATATAATTGTAATTACATATTTACGCGCATATCTCTAAAACAGTAACTCTATCAGTAAAGATATTAAGGACAGTTTTGAAGAAAATTGTTGGATCTACAATTTTCATCTGAATGATTTTACTCTAAGCATTACATTAACGAAGTTACCATCTTTGGTAATCTTTGAATACGAATATCTTTGGATGCGCACATGTTATTGTTGTGATCTTTTCGGAGGTGGTTTATTTTATGATGCTTAAGGTGTGTGCAAAAATTCATCTAAATCTGATTGGTTTTGAAGACAAATACGAAGTAACTGAACTATTGAAAATTTTTTTTTATTTTGAAAAAGCCTTGTTTTCGAAGAAGAAATTAACCTCCTTACGTAAATTTGTAAGCAAAAAATGGTCTCAAAATGTAAAGAACCATCCATTACAAAAATTTAGATGCAGTTACTACATAGGATTTGACTTTAGTTTAAGAGTTATAAGAAAAAATTTGTGACTTAAAGGTGAAATTTGACATTGAATTTCTCTCTTGTTTGACCTAATCTGATAAAACTGAGTAAAAGGGCATAATATATAGTTATAAAAGGTTTATAAACGTCTTTATTGATTCAAAGCAGTCTTAAAACTAAAACATACAAATGAACTTACATTCCTAGAAACTTAAGATTAAAGGTTAAAACTAAAAGTTAAGAGAAAAGAGAAAATAGATTTATGATTAAGAATAAGCAAGGGATGACTAAAGATAATAAGTGTAAGTAAGATAATAAATAATAAGTAAAGAGCTTAGCAAAAGATCAAAAGAGATTAAGAACAAAGAGTAAAAGAGTATTAAGTATTAAATATAAGCATTAAATATAAGCATTAAATATAAGAGTATTAAGTAGTATACGAGAGTTCAATATGTGACTATATAGACCATGCACTATTATAAACCATTGCGATATTTGAGGTTATTCCAATTGACCCTTAAATTGTCGCACAGTGTTATTAGAAGCTCGGTCAAAGTCTTTTCAAGGGCTGAAATGGCCAATTTGTTTTTTTTTGTTTTTTTTCAGAGAAGGGAAGAAATCATTTCAGATGTTCCTCTTACTTCTTACTAGAGTCCTCCTGAATAACTCTTGTACTGAGCCAATCGAAACAATCTTGTTTCTCGCTGGTGGCTACAAAACCACCTTGATTTTAAAGTCATTGATGGCACTTTTAGGAACCTTGTTCATATCTCATTCAATATCAGTAAATGTAGCAAGAGTGACTTTCTGAAATAGAAAAATTCTCAATGTTTGTAATACTTTCAATGTATACAACGAGGGCTCCTCATGTAGAGCAATTTTCGTTTGAGGTAGAAATGTTTGGGACTTTGGATATTAATGTGCCTTTAATGAATATTTAGAATATTGTAAAGTGTTTTTTTCTAAGCGAATTCATAACAATATTATTTTTTACATGATTTCGAAGAAGATGAGCAAACAAGAGTTGGTTGATCTTAATGAAACTCAGTCAGAAAAGTAGAAAAATAAAGAGATCGATATGTACTGAAAAAGTCGAAATCGGTTAATTCCTAGGTGTTCCTTGGACTTTAATTAACTTTTTACATAAATTTTTGGTGCTACATACAAAATTTTACCGATCTTAACTGAGTTTCGACTTAATCAAAATATTAGAAAAAGTCCCTAGGAGTACCTTCTTTGGAGCTATTTATATTAATTTTATGCATGACTTTATACTAAAGGTACATACGAAATAAGTACTAGACAGAGAGAGTTAGACCTGTGTTCTAAAATAATCGAAGTCGGTTAGACCCTAGAATACCTCTTAGGACCTCAATTCAAATTTTACATAATTTTATAATGGCGATACATTATACACAGAATAGATACATACATACGTTGGTCGATCTTCACAAAGGTGGTCATTTGCAAGGTCAAAAGACAATGCAAATGAAGGCATAGCCTTTTGACCAAATTTTTTAAAGATCGACCAGCATAGATATGTATGTATCTATTCTGTATCTAAAATAGATATTTTCTGATAATATTCAAATCAATTCTATTTGTATAAACAAATGTAAACCGGTTTTTCCAAATACTAAAAATATGAAATTATAAATAAATACTGAAATTTATTCCAAACGGTCAGTTCTTAGGGGTACCTCTCGTGGACCTATAATAATTGTGAACATAATTTTGCATGGGAGGTACGTACAAAAGTTGGCCAATCTTAACGAAACACGGTCAAATAGCTAAAAAAAGATAGTAATAGATATGGTGTGAAATAATTAAAATCGGTCAGTTCCTCGGGTTGCTTTCTGGTACCTATATAAATTTTTTACATGATTTTGTATGGAAAGTACATACAATAATTGACCGATCTTAACGAACCTCAGTCAAAATACTTGAAAAATAAATTAATACTCATTTACTGAAAATAGTCAAAATCGGTAAGTCACTAGTACCCCCCTTGGACTTATATTACTTTTGTACATGATTTTGTATGGCAGATACAAACAAAAGTTGGCCGATCTTACCGAAACTCAGTCAGAACACGAGCAAAATAAATAAATAGATATGAACCAAAAATGGTTGAAATTGGTCAATTCCAAGGAGTACATCCCTTCGGCCTATATATCTTTTCAACATGATTTTGTATGGAATGTGCCTGCAAAACTTAAGCTATTTTAACGAAACTCAGTAAGAATGCTAGAAAACTAAAGTTATATGTATTTATGTTCTGGATATGGTTGAAATTAGTCAGTTCCTATGGTACACCACTCTGACCTATATTAAATTTTTGTATGATTTTGTATGGGAGGTACATACAAAAATTGGACATTCCTCGCAAAAGTCGATCAGAATGCTAAAAATATAGATTAATAGATATCCTTATATAAGTATGTACTATACACTCATGGATTAAAATAACAGATTTCACTGATATATACCATCCAACAATTGAAACATTCAAATCAACACACTCAGAAAAAAGTGTCTCGGAATATGATAAAAAAGGCATCATATTTAGAGAAAAATGGTATAGACTTTGCTGCAGAGAATGCTATTCTCTAATTGCGATACTAAAAATTCTCTAAAAATGATAAAAAGCTTCCACGAAATAGAAAAATATATCGTTTTTAGAGAAAAATACTTTTTTTTTCGAGAAAATATTTGTTTTTATTGAAGAAAATACTTCTCATAGTGAATTTTTTATCAAAATAAAAGAACAGTTTTTCATTTTCAATAAAATTTCTCTATAAATGAGAATTTTTTTGTGCGAGAAAAATACTTATCATTATTGGAGACATTGAAATATTTCCATTTCTTAGAAGTAAGGAGATATTTCTTCGAAAATGTGAAAATTTATTCTAATTGAAGAAAATTTCATTTGAAAAAGAGAAAATTGCTATTATCAAAATTAGAGAAATTTTTTACCGGAGCAAGGTATGTGTTTTTTTCTCAGTGCAGTCGGTCTTTATAACACTAAACCCATATAAAAACGCACTTTTTGAAATTTTTGCACTTTTTTGAAAGTTCATGTTAAGCCGAGTGTGCTGACGTGTGCTGACGTGTGCGTCTAGTACTCGAATATCCTTGGTTCAAATACCGGCAAGACCAACAAAACATGTTTTTTTTATAAAATTTTTTTTTTTTAATTATATGTACATTGTACAATTCTTTGAAGATTGTAAGTAAACCTATTTTGAAGGTTTTTTTTTTTGGCCAAACAATTAAGATTTAGAATTTCAATTATTAAAATACAATTTTTGATACTTACACAGTTAGTTAACGTGGTTTCGAACCCATAAGATAAATATAGCAAAACAGAATTAAAAACTATTGCTTAGAGAAAACAGTCATTTTAACAAAAAGACAAAAATATTTCAACCTATAATTTTAACAGCACAAAAATACTTTGAAACGTTCATTTAATACAGAAAACTGTTAACTTAAACACAAATCATTCAACTTAACAGTGTTTTGAAATAACAGCGGCCAACTGTTATTATTACAGTTGATATTTTTCTGAGTGTTTATTTTGAAAATGGTCATAACAGGTTTAACCCTAGGTTCACCTTTCTTGAACTTAATGTAAAAATTTCTAAAAATTTTCATTTCAGGACATTTGTAAGTTTTTTCAACGAGTAGGAAAAGTCATCAAATCTTTTCAATTCTAATAATACTTTAAGAGCTTATATTAAAATAGTTTAAAAGGGCACTTAACAGAGCGCTATAGGGGTGTTTCAAAGGGTATATCTTCTAGAGGAAACGCCACAGCTATGTATCTCAAGAGCTGGGTAAGTGTCTATCCAAAGATTCAATTCTAGTTTCCATCCACATAGCATTCTAGTTTTTTTTATAAAAGAAGGGTTGAAGTGGTCTTTAGATACGATTCTATTAAGTCTTGCCGATCCTTTAAGGTTGTTAATTTAATGGGCGTATTTTCCCAACAGCGCTTTTTCCAACGGCGAAAAGCTTCCTTGTAAAGATTTCTGTAAGGATTTGATTTCTTTATAAACAAGACAGTTATTTAGTCCATCAAATTTATTGAAGGTTTTTCTGACGTTTTTATTAAGATCAAAGATGTTTTTACACCACCACGGAGTTAAAAATGTCTGCTACCAACAGAAAAACAGACCTTCAACCTGATCTGCATAGCTTTCTTGAGAGTCTCCATAGAAGAATTAAGCTAACAGGGCGGTTGATATATTTTATATAACCTAATTTCATAAAATAAGAGTGCGGAACGCTTGATTTTTTTTTAATTTCAAAGCATATTGTTAGAAAGCATATTGTTAGAAATTGTTGAAACTTAGAAAACTTTAATATATTTTTCATTTTGAAATTTTCAGTTTTACAAAAAAAAAATGTTAAACTTATTTCGTTGTACCTGCTATGGTTTCCGCTTTTACTTTTATTTATTTTATTAATTAATTTAACTAAAAAATTATTTCCAGAAATCATAATCATACGGAGTAGAAATTGAGTCTATTTATTGACGGAAATTAAAAAAAAATTAACATTAAAACCGAAATTTATTCTAATTCAGCTCAAAGTAAATCCATATTTCATGTTTTTATCTTTTATTACCGGAATATTATCATTCCTTTATTATCCTTTAAACCGGGCCCGTCATTTTTGACGGGAAAGAACTAGTATATATGTTTATATATATATAGGTGTGTGCTCATATGATAATCTCTAATATTTTATAGGATGTTATCAATATATGAATAAAGTCTGTAAATGGAGTATCAGGTTCATGAACCATCATTAATTCTATAAGTTTTTTTATCACGTCTTTAACATTTTTCCTGTAGTCGTGTGCTAAGAAAATTTCTATGAAATTCATCCAACCATCTCTAACATTACAAAATGCAGGTAAAAAACTGAGCAATAAAGAAAAAGCTAACATAAGAGCTTATCATGACTTTACTATTAGTACACCTTGAAGAACAGTGAAGTTGCTAAATGATAAAGAACATTCAGCTGTAAAGACTATTCATATATAGTACATAGTTGGAAATGGGTTAGGGGATAAACAAACGTCCATGACAGACACCTAGTTTTACAAATTGGGAAAAGAGTGATTACGTGTGTATCCTCAAATCCTAAAACTGCTCAAATTTTAAAAAATTTTAACGTCATACAACGAATGCCTTCCCTGGCTTCTGCTGACCAAATTTCTGTTTTTGCCTGGGTCTGTTATCAATAGTAAAAGCTGCTATCTCCTCAAAGTCTCTTCTCTCAACTCCTCAAAATATGCAGTATTCTTTTTATAAGATTTCTGCTTATTAGCTCAATTTTATAATAATGAAAATATGTCGAAAAATAGTTGCTTCTATTAAAATAAAATATTTTGTGAACCTAGCAAGCATTACTTAGCAGCCAGCTAACTGAAGTTGCTTTGTAGGCACATAAATAAAAAAGTGAAAACCCTAAAAAACTTAACTCTAACAAACTTCAAAGTTCAGTTGCAAGGCAAGCAAATTAACACATAAACTAAAAGACCTAAAAATAATAAATTTCGCCAAAGCCGCTAAAAATATTTAAAATATTTGAAATCTTAGTATTCATGACAGCTAAAAATTTATGTTGTTACCAACAAAAACAAAGAGAAATAATTCAAAAATATTTTGCCCTACAAAGACGAAAAAGGTAATAAAATATGTAGTGTACAGCAGTAGATTTAAAGAAAAAAGGTAAGAAAAGCAAACGAAACCGCAGAAAAAAAAACAGCATATTTAATGACCGGCTAAATTGGAACATTTCGAAAATAATTATTTATATGTATAACGTTACAAAAAAACAAACTTAACAAAGTAACAAATTATTTATTAAGGTTTGAAGCTAATTAATCTTGGGTCTTGCGCATTTGTGGTGGCTGAATTGTTGGTGTTGTTTTTGGTTTAAGTAGGCTAAAGGTTTGTTTATTTGTACAACAAAAGCGTAGCTTATAAATTAAGTTAATTGTTATTGTTGTTACTGTTACTGTTGGCAGCTTTTTAGATAATTTAATTAAATATTAGCAAAATAAGCAGAGCCAGAGTTAAAACTGCGTACATTAAAGTTAAATAGTTGAGAACGAGTACTTTGAAAATTACAAAAAGAAATAAAGCAGTACACATACAAGCAAACAAGCATGTCGTATAGAATTAACCAGCATACATTAAGCCAGGCATGCGCAGGCGTGAAGAGAATAAAAGCTACACGTTACAGAACTACATTAAATAAAAATAATAATAACAATAACAATAACAATAATAAACAAGGCATGAATTTATATGACGAATAAATATATTAAAGCCACTAAAAATCGTGGGAGAAATAAATTCAGTTATTTTATGCGTTCACGCTTACGAGCTTACGTTAAGAGGCAACCGCTTGTCCTGCCTGTGGTTCTTGCTTACGTATCAGTCGCCGTGACTGCAACTAGAGCGAAGGTTCACTCCAAACAGTGACTGCAGGGCTTGTCTTTCGCGCTTGATCGGCTACGCGCCAAAGATTCTTTGAAGAATACATTTAATTTTATGCGCCTGCGCTGCTGCTGCGCTCTTTATTGTTTCTTTAAACGTCTATAATTCAAATAAAAATGAGCCAGAAGTAAAATAATGGTTAAGAAATAAATTTCGATTTTATTAAACAGCATTTTTATGGCTCATTAATTTTGCTAAGCTAAAAAAAATTTGCATATTTTTCATTGAGCTGAACTGCTGCGTATTGGCTGAAGGAATATCTTCTGCTTTTTTAATTTTGTTAATTTTTTTTTCTTTTAATTCATGGCCAAACTATGCAGCGTTTAAGTAAAAATACAAAAGTATCTTTTCTGAATTCATTTATAAAGCTTTGCGGGTTCGAATCAACGTTTTCAGTCTCTTAGATTACCAAATATAGTCATTTTATAAATAAGTTGTAGCTTGTTTGTTCGCAAACGAACTAACAACGATAATTTAACGAACATTTTTATGACAAAACTGAATTATTTTGATCAAAACTAAAAAACAAGACGCGAGCGTGTCGCTACAAAAAATTTTATCTCGGACTTGCTGGGAAAATAACTTTGTTCAGCAAAACTGATCTGAGGAACATTTCTCTCTCAGAAATTTATGCCGATCACTGGATAAACTTAAAGTTTTGCAAATTTTTGAAAATTTTCTTAAAGAAATGTCTCACAGCGACTCTAACACTTAAATTATAATGGCGAGACATGTCGAAGGAATAGCTTTATTTAAGCTTTAAAGGTCAAGTTTTCTTAAAAACAAGTTCAAGAGCGAATTCTATAAAAATTAAAAACAAAATTTTAATTACTCGCTATGGTCTAGCTTAACGTTTTCACACACATGAAATCAATTGAATGTTAAAAATACAAAAACTGCTAAGCATTGGCGTAGCCATCTTTCCTTATACGGAGAGTTATGCGTCTCAAAAGTGAATTGAAATTTTCGTGGAATTTTGAGTATCAGAGTATCAGAATTTTGAGTTGGTTGCGCCGCTGGTTTCAAAACATGGCAACAAAGCGGTACTCAATAAGCACTCAACAAATATGTGCGCCCCGATTCTACTGAAGTGCAGTCAAGCAAGTCAAAGAAAACACACATCATCAGTAGTCATCGTCGTCATCATCATATCGAATAGAGTTTTAAGAACCTCTGTCTGTCCGTCCGTTCGCCAGTCACTTCAACTGTTCATGCTGTCTAAAGCAATGATGACGAACACTCTCAAAACTGGCAAGTTCGTTGTTTGTACAAGCCCACTTGACACTTGTAGTTGTTGTTCTTGTTGTTGTAGTACTTACTACACTATATATCGTATCGAGTACTTAGTTCTTTAGCTTAACTCCCACTGTTGCCAAAGCAGCAAAACATCGCTTTAATATCTCAAAAAACACAAATCCCTGCAAGGCCACCGGCACCATTCTAATACCATACTCTACTAAGGGTTTGTTTTTTCAGCAGTCTTAGAAAACCAGCGTAAACCCACCAAAAATTTGTTTTTAATTTTTTACCCGTTTTCTTTTTTTTTTCTTTTTGAAATACTTACAAAATTAAACGGAACTTATTATTTGTTTTTTTTTTTGGTGCTGAGTAAACGTTTGTTTGTTTTACGATTAAAACTGACAAGCACAACAACAACAACAACAACAACAACTACTACAACACCAAAAACAGCGTATAGCCTGAAAAAAGGTGCACTTCAAGTAGCAAACTGCACTTGAGACCCACTTAAGTGGCAAGACCACAACGTTGAGCAGGCGCGACGCGACACGGCGCTAACGTTCTCGCTGCTACTGCTGAGCATCAATCAAGCTGGACCACATCTTCAGCGACGAAGATGCTGCTAAAGAGCAGGCTCAGCAGACAACAAAGTGGCCACTTCCTGTCCTGTTAAACTGTCATCAAGTGCACAGCTCAGTAGGGAAATTATTGGAGACCCGCTCTTTGCGCACTCTGCTCAGTGAAGAAGCTGTGTTGAACTTATTTGGCACCACTTTTCTTAGAAGCTTAAAGTAAGTTTTAAGAACAATTTTAGGGAAAATTGATAAAAAAAGGTAGTGATTAGCTTCCTGTAAATAAAGGTATTGAATAAATGAAATTAATTTTTGAATAATTTTAAAATGCACTTTCAGATGCAATTAAACACTTAAATATAAATAAACTAAAATCTAATCATTCATAGTTAATGACACAGCCTTAATAATGACTTTTTCAAAATCCTAAGCACTTACCAGAAGCCGAAACCCGACCACGGGTTGTCATGGCCACCTAAGTACAGAAGTAAACCCTTACCAGGCTGTAGATAGAGTTTGAGATGTCATCTTAGCAACTCAAAATCGTGAAGGTATTTTTATAACGTAAGACAGTTTTTTCACATTTCAGATGGAGAATGAATTGAAAATGTTTCATTATAATTCTAACTATAATTATGAAATTCAACAAAAAATTAACTGTGAGTGAGTTAAATACTACTCACAATTATGACAAAATTCTACAACTCTTGGGACAAGCATTATTTTGAAAACTATAAAAATGTCTAGAACTTTTTACCATCATTATTGGAATGTCTTTTGTATTTGAAATTTCAACGCTGCCTTACAATAAAACTACTACCAAAGAACGATAATTTTTGACTATGAAACATAACTTCTACATAAAAATACAAGATAAGATACCAAGCAATGATGGTTTAACTTAAATAATAGGCTTCTTCGGATGCAAAGTGATTGAAAACTTTAGACGTAGCGCCTTCGTTTTAGTGGCGTAACTATCTGGGGTCTGGGGCCAATTGTTAACTGTCCCCTAAATGTCAAAATTTTGTAATACACAAATTTGCTTGAAGACAATTTTGTAAGTATTTAAAAATGTCCCTTTAAAAATAAAAAACAACAAGTAAAGAAAGTCTAAAGTCGGTGTAGGCCGACTATTAAATACCCTAAACCTGCTTTTCCAAAAAAAAAACTAATATTATTGAAAATGGGCGTGTACGTGAGCGGATGAAGCCTATAATTTATATGCATTTAAATGTTGATGAAAAATTTACACATACCAAGTTTTATTCCTGTAGCTCACAGTTAATGCCTTTATTGCTCTTTCGCTATGGGAGGTGGGCATGTTTGTGTACGGATTACTCCCAATTTTTGAGCACACTTTAGTTTTGGTATAAAATACATACATACCAAATTGGATCTCTCTTAGACAAACATAATCTTATTTATTGAGTTTTAAAATTATTGGGTTATATGGGAGATAGACGTGTCCGTGGGCAGATAACGTCCATTTTTCAAAACCATATTTGTTTTGTCATAAAAAACATACGTGAAAAATTTTATATCTGTAGGTCAAACAGAGGATTATTTATTGCGTTTTAAATGTTTGGGTTGTATGGAAGGTGGGTGTGTCCGTGAGCGGATGACACCCATTTTTCGAATATATCTTTGTGTTGACACAAAACATATACACACCCAATTTTATTGTTGTAGGTTAATTATGAGCTTATTTATGCAGTTTCCAATGTTTGCGTTGTATGGGAGGTGGGCGTGTCCGTGAGCGGATTCCAAAAATATTCAATAGTGCAGATCCTTGGGTCCATGTGATCATCATGTGTACCGAGTTTCATCCAATTTTCTCAACTCCTTCTTCTTATCCTGTGTTTACGGACAACACACAGACGGACGGACGGTTGGACGAACGGACATGAATAGCTCGACTCACGAGGTGACGCTGATCAAGAATATAAATACTTTTCTATTCCGGACTCGCTTCGTTCTATGCGTTACAAATGTTTGCACAAAGTTAATATACCCTGACCTTTCAGGTTTAGGATATACAAATTATGTAATCCTTTAATAAATCAATAACCTATATGTCAACTTTGTGAAATAACCTTGATACAGCCTGCACATTGTGAAATCGAGTAGAATATCGAACCATACCTAAGGGCGGAATTTTGGGGTTCAAACCCCCATAGGTACCGAAGAGTAGACAAAAATCAATTCAACTCAAACAAATCCAAGTAAATTTTAGATATTTTTCATTTAAAAAAAAAATGTTTATGAAAATGACACATTTAAAGGTTTTTGGAATAAAATTCTAAATTAAAAAAAAATTTGTAGAAAATTTTAATTGGTAAGAAAATTCCTGTAAGCAGAGTTCACATTGAATTATGGACGAAAATTGCTTTTTTCTATAATTATGAGCCAATGTAATCCTTAAAAAACTCTGTCAAATATGAATGTCATCGTCAAAGTAGTTTCGGAGTTATTAAAGATGTTTTTTAAAAACATGACGGAGTAAATGAGTTTCAAGTTTTGAGTTAAATTTTTTATAAATTTAATATTACCTATTTTAAAAAAAGTATTCGAGAGCCTTACGCTCTTTTTATTGTATTATTCTGACCAATTCTTAAGTAAAGCTGTTTGCAATGTTTTTTAAGTAGACGAGCAATACATTTTTGAAAAATATACAAAATTTCATAATCAAGAAAAAATTTTTATGCATAGAAATATTGAGCTATAAAGGCTTTTAGTCCTTTTCCTGGTTGATCTAAAATTTTTGAGATATGACTTGGCCAACGGCAAGCACTTTCATTTCAGAATTGCACAACTCCTATGGACAGTAGAAAAAATATTTATCTTTACCGGTCAAAATATGAAAATACAGATATATAAGATAGTTTCCTTGGAACCTCTTAGGAAAAACCATCTTAGGCAAACCATTTTAAACCTTTTTTGTTAAAAATTTTATCATATTATGTAAAACTTGTCGAAGCAAAGTACGTTTTATTGGATCCATCTCTAGCATTTCTAAAATTTGAGTGTATATTTCAAAGCAGTGGTCAACAAAATTGCTATAAAGAAGAACGTTTTAACTTCTTCCATCATATAAAGGAACAAAGCCATATCTTATTTAACTTAACTTTCTTTGTAACGGATATCTTATCATTAAATTCGAATTCAATTCTGCCAATTTTATCATAATAACCATATAATGTTTTGCTAATAATATGAAAAATAATAGTATTTTTACTTATATTTCAATCAATTTTTTTTTTTTTAAAATCACTCCCTATAAAATTGTATTAATACACATGGTACTTAGATTGGATTAAAATGTGTGATACAAAATATCCCCGTGATAGCTTCTTTTCAAATTCAAAGGCGTGCCCGAAGAGCTTGGATTTACCTTATTTCGGGTATTGGGAATCAAACTATATTATTACTTTTAGAATTTTTCGGCTCATCTTCATAAAAATGTTGATAAAACCCGGCGCGTTGCTGCCGTCCTTGTCCAATATCTGTCAAATAGTAATACAACTCTGAGTTTCAATATTCTCTGACCATTATTTCCAAAGCTATTAAATAAAAACAATTGTCTTCTATGGGCGAAGCCCCAACCCTTGTGCAATAGCCGTTTTAGTTTGCGAGTACTTTCGAGTGGTAGGATATGTAAGGAGTGGACCAAATAGTTACTCTCAACCGACTTTCTTTAATATGTGACTATTATTTCCAAACATTGAAAAAATATGTGTCTTATATGGGTGGATCCACACTCATTGCACAATGCCCTTTCCAGTATCAAGACACCACCAAATAGTAACTTCATTCTGAGTTGAAATTTTCTGTGACTATTACTTCTATAGCTATTCCGTATCGAAAATTTTAATTGTATGGGTGCAGCCACTTGCCGTTTTCCAATGCACGTGTCTGTTTTATAATTGAAAGACCTGGTTAAACGATATTTAGTTTCTAATCTATGCGATTTCAAATAAGTGAGTTTTATGGGCGGTACCATGCCACCCTTTCCAAAGAAAGGAAATTTGACAGTCGAAGGCCAAGACTCAATTGTATGTTCGTACCGAGTTTCATTGATGTGTGTTTTCTAGACGAAAGTAAAGCCGAAAATTTTTGTTCTTGAAAAAGTGCCACGCCCCTCACGAGTAGGAGGATGAAAAATACTTTACGACCTATTCTCATACCTACCAAATATAAAAAAAAAATTCATTAAAATCGGTCCAGCCGTTTCGGAGGAGTTCAAACACTAACACCGTGCGTGACACGAGATCATATCTTATATATTAATACGTGAACATTAAAGTTTGTCGTACGCTTTTTTGGTATTAATTAAAACTCAAAATAATTGAAACTTATATCATTTGAAAGGTTTTGTTGTCCAGATGTGCAGAATGTATATATAAATGATATATCTGATAGAGGGGGTTCCCAATCTTCTAAAAGAGAAACTAAATTTTTGAGAAAAAACCCACTCTTTGATTAATATGAAATTTGGTTGGAGCAGAGTTTTTAAGTTGGTCGAATTTGATTTTTTTTTAAAAGTAACAATTTCTTACAAAAATGTAGTTTTATCCATTTGTCAATTGTAAAATTTGTAAAAAAATGTGTTTTGAATTCAAAAATTTGACTTTCCATGTAAATTGAATAGATTTTATTTATTTTTTTTTTTTATTTAAGTCTTATCAGTTAACTTAAAAACACTTTTGAAAATAATACCGTTTTTTGTTTGTTTATTATTCCTTTTAAAAAACTACCATAAAATTTGATTTATTCTTAAAATATGGGGTAAAAAGAACTTTTGTTATAAAAAAACAAAAACTCAAAATTGCATTTTTGATTTATATTCAAAGTTTGTACCGAATTTTAGGTGAATTTATTTTGTTTTGACACTAAATTAATAAACTGTCCGTGCCATCAAAAAATCAAGGCTACCCTCTATGATTTCTTTGACAAAATTAAATTTTTTTAAAATGTTCTTTTTCTGTTTTTAAACAAAATAATAATATAAAATTTTTTTCAAGAAAATACCTTTATATCTCTAATCAATTAAGAGTTATAGCCTCGAACTTATTTTATTCATCTCGCATATCTTATATATTAATACGTGAACATTAAAGTTTGTCGTACGCTTTTTTGGTATTAATTAAAACTCAAAATAAATGGAACTTATATCATTCGAAAGGTTATGTTGTCCAGATGTGCAGAATGTATATATAAATGATATATCTGATAGAGGGGGTTCCCAATCTTCTAAAAGAGAAACTAAATTTTTGAGAAAAAACCCACTCTTTGATTAATATGAAATTTGGTTGGAGCAGAGTTTTTGAGTTGGTCGAATTTGAATTTTTTTTAAAAGTAACAATTTCTTACAAAAATGTAGTTTAATCCATATGTCAATTGTAAAATTTGTAAAAAAATGTGTTTCGAATTCAAAAGTTTGACTTTCCATGTAAATGCCTTGGTCGGATTTTAACGGTTTTTCAATTTTTCTAATTTTTTCTAAAAGTTTGTTAAATTTTATTTAAAATGTGATAAAAATTACAGCAAAGTTCCAGCCAAAAGTATTTTTAATGAATTTTCTTAATATTGTCGTTAGTTATTTAGCGTGTGTTTCAACCAAATGCCAAGAGAGATAAAAAAAACTGTCTCAAATTGAATGTTCTAAATTCTGAAGCAAATATCTCCGCCATCTGTGAATAGATTTTATTTGTTTTTTTTTTTGTATTTAAGTCTTATCAGTTAACTTAAAAACACTTTTGAAAATAATACCGTTTTTTGTTTGTTTATATTTAAATTATTCCTTTTAAAAAAATACCATAAAATTTGATTTATTCTTAAAATATGGGGTAAAAAGAACTTTTGTTATAAAAAAACAAAAACTCAAAATTGCATTTTTGATTTATATTCAAAGTTTGTATTGAATTTTAGGTGAATTTATTTTGTCTTGACACTAAATTAATAAACTGTCCGTGCCATCAAAAAATCAAGGCTACCCCCTAATATGTTTTCTTTGACAAAATTAAATTTTTTTAAAATGTTCTTTTTCTGTTTTTAAACAAAATAATAATATAAAATTTTTTTCAAGAAAATACCTTTACACCTCTAATCAATTAAGAGTTATAGCCTCGAACTTATTTTATTCATCTCGCATATAATTATAAATAGGCAATCAATAAATTGGTCGAATTTCGACCCTAGGCGATACTAGTTTTTATAAATAAAGAAGATTTTTCCTAAAAAAAGGGAATAAAGAAGATATTCGAATATCTGTATATATAGGGATCCCTATTTTTTGGCTTTTCATTTGTATCTGGTTGGCGTTTTTACAATAATTTCTTAGGAAAAGTTTTTACGAATGTATCAAGCTTTATCTTTTGTAAACATACCAAATACTAGAAAAGAGATCTGGAACACCTTTAGGTCAAAATTACAAAATATTGTATTTTTTATCTGACTTTTTCTCAGTTTTAAGACTACAAGCAGCCAAAACTTGCCAAACCTGCACAAAATTATTAAAATACATACGAAAATAAACATTCTTGGGCCCCATTAGTTCCAAAACCGGAGAAATTTGAGTGTTTTTTAAACAGAAAATGGCGCTTTTAAATGATCATATATAAAAGGAATTTACATTAAAAAATAATTTCGTGGCAACTACTTTTTTACTTACTTTTACGACTCATATATATTTTCTTCTTTCTATTTAAATTTTTATTTTAAAATCTTAAACTCCCCAATTCCCCAATTCCCCTGTACCAATTTTAAATTTTAAATTTTCACTTTTGTTTTTATGAGTTATGGACTCATATGGGCATCTCCCAGTGGCACGGACGCGACATTCGCACGGTTTTAATTACTCGAAAAACAAGAAAGAAGCAAAATGAGCCGATATATATATAAGTGCTCTAACGCGACGATAGAGTGCTACATTTTATAAAAATATTGGCGAGATTTAGTACAAAAAAGTACAAAGTAATAATCAATCATTCAATGAAACGGACGCGACAAAAAACAGAAGTTTTTTTAAGCTCGTACACTGAGAAAAAAAACATACTTTAAAATTAAACAAAAAATTTTCAAATAGAAATTAAAAGCAATTTCGTTTCTACAAAACAAAATTTAAAACAAACGTGTTTAAATTTCAACTATCAACTCCTTCCTTTTTTATAATTTTTCTTATGTCTTTGAAAAAACAAAAAAATAACTATCTGAAAAATATGACAGTTTTTGAAATTTTGGTTTTGCAAGTAACGAACATAAACGATAAAATAATCACTAATTAATTTTTTTCAATATTTAGAAGTCAAACTTCATCGAGTGGAGTTGAAATTCGGTATTCGGAGGGTCCCAGGGGTCGCTGAATACGAATCTCGTGTCGAAAACGCAGAAAAAATGAAAAACTGGCATCGAAGACATCAAGCTTAAAACATTTGTTTTAAATATTAAAATTTTTGTTTTAAATTTGTTTTTACATTTAAAAACAATGTTTTAAAAACAAAAACTTTTGTTTTAAATTAAACTTTAAAAACATTTGTGTTTAACTTTAATGAAATTGTTTCAAGCTCTATTTCAAACACAAATTCGTTTGATATTAACACAATTTCATTTAGTTTTAACACATATTTCCCTCAGTGTATAGAAATACGCAAAATTTAGTAAATTTTGAGAACTTTTTTTTATATATAATATATATGTTAATGGAGGTCAAAGGATAACTATTCTTAGTAGACTTATGAAATATAAAAATGATCTCTTATTTTTTTTTAAATAGATATAGCACGAATACGGACGCGACATCATGGACGCGACAAATTTTTCCACAGTAATAAAATACAGTAAAGATGTTCATTATAAATTTTAATAAAAATACATCATAATAAGTTGAATTCAAGTTACATAGCAGTCATACTAATCAAAATAAAAAAGAAAATAAAGTTATAAGCTTTTAGAGTGCTTTATTTTAATGTTTTTCTTCATTTTTGGTGGACCTTTTTTGGGAGATGCCCATATGAAAACGGCTAGCACCAACTCCGAAAGAATCTAAGGCTCTCACATATGAGATAATTTTTCTAATGAAGATATTTTCTGAAACTATCATATTTTTATTTTTCAAAAAAATTGAAAAAGTTTTTTAAAACAGTCATAACGCCCATTAGAATTGATGATACTTTTGTCAAGGTCACAGTACCTTAAAATGTTGAAAAGTAGAACACCAATTCAAGCTTATTTTAGGATACTTTTATAAATATTTCATTAATATTTTTATAAATATTTTATCAATTATTATTTAAAATTTTTATAAATATTTTATTGATATTTAAGAAGTTATTAACCGTGCTATGTATTTTGTTTTTTCTTCCACAATGCTTTGTATTGCATTCAACATCTAACTCTCACTTCCCTTTCTTAGTTTTTAAAGGCGTTGCTTGATATTGTTATTTGTTATTTTTGGTTAGCTGTCAACCTACCAAGTGCCTGCCTTATTTCTGCGAAATCCTTCTAACGCTTGAAGCTCAATTAACTTTTGTCCCCGAATGACACCACAAGACAATCCGCAGCAATTTATGATGTCTCGCTAATCGTACGGTTAGCCAAAATTCCAAAAACCAAAAAACTAACGATCTCTAGAAACCTTCACGTAGCACTCGCATAAATCTTTAGACTGTTCTGGCTGTTTTGTTTTTCTTTTTTTTTGCTTTTGCGTAACTAATCTCTGCAACCTTGTTGTCAAGCAGTTATACATACCGTACATATAAGATATGCCAGGTCATTAAAAATAACTTTAACTGTCACACCTTTGACTTAATTTTGAAACTATTTGTTTGAAAACCGCAGGAGGTCTGCCCAGTTTCATAGCTTGTTAAATGTCGTGGTTCGTCCTTTTTCCGTTTTTGTGACTCGTTACGCCCGCTTGCTGTAAATTGTGACATGACTGAAAACGGCGTCTAGGTTTGGCGTCTTCGTAGAATTTTCTACTAACCGTTATCTAAGCAAAACTGATCTTGCACAGACACTTTTCTGGTCAGTTTTCCACCTGTTGTCTGTCTGCTCGATTGGTATCTCTAGCAGTCGACAGGTACGACGTGCATCTTGCAGTTTATCTACAGCTCCATATCTATTTGTATCTATTTAAGTGTATATTTGTTTTTGAGTGCTCATAAATGTCGCAAAGTATCTGCATTTTATTTAATAGGCGGATTGATTTAGTTGACAGCCAGGCAAAGGAAATGAAAATCTTACATAATATGTTCGAGTTTATAGAGACTGCTTTTGATCTTGATGAAAACAACAGCGTACGTAGACTGGCCTATAAATTTTCCAGCGCATAAGTCTTGTTGTTCTCAATATCTACAACAGCACTTTTGTGCATCTTAACTGCAGCTAGCTATAAACAATAAAAATAACGCCCTTCCAACTAAAGCCACTCAATGATTTGAGTATCTTAATGCAACAAATCGAAAGTAAATCTGGCGGTCACATGCTTTGCGATACTTAGAGCTGCATGGATCATTTAAGCGTTTATTTATTTATCTGCTGCATAGTTGTGATTGTATTGCTTTTTCTTGCCCGAGTTGGCCGCGAGTTAGCAGCTATATAAAAAATACGCCTGCCGCCGCCTATTTGGCAAAAGTATGCTGCTTGGCGCTGCAACATTTTCTTTATTTATGAGAAAATAAGTTTTATCCACAAAATGCATCTATTGGCATTAGCATAATCGTCGAGTTAATTTCAGACATACATACATAGATATGAGATGCTTTTGCTTTTCACTAGGATATTTGCAGGCGGCTGCGTCTGCGAATGTTGTAAAAATAAAACGTAAATTCAAATATAAAGGTACGTTTAGCTAATTTTTGGCATGCAAAAGTTTTACTTTTGTTTGAGTTGAAGTGGTCTTCGCCGCCGCCACTAGCCGTCATGCCAACGCATTTTAATAAAAAAGCAAAGAAAATACTAACAACAACAACAACAACAACAACAATAACAACAGCCGCAATATTGGCAGCTCATTCATAGATAGATCGCATGCAAAATGACTGCAGGAAATCTTTTAGATACTCGCTGTCTAGCGCGTATTTGTTGCAACTATCTATCTAAGCGTTGTTTTCTTGCTTGGGTTGCCTCCCCAGTTGGCGGCTATACAGCGCTTTGATTGCCAGCGGTTTGCGGTGTGCGGTGTTGTGACGGCTACGCCTGAGGTTGGAGGTCTTGATCGCATGTTGCAAAACAGCTAGAAAAATATTAAAATGTGGTAATAGCAGGCAGCAAAAATCCGTTGCTTATTTTGCAAATTTGCTTTTTTTTTTTATTTATAGCGCTGCTTAGTGCAGTTGTTGTTGTTGTTGTTGCACTTTTAATGCCAACTATAATCGCTTTTTTGATATCTAAGTTTTCATTGTCTTCTTGCAGCTGTAACGCCCGCACATTTGGAGAAAGTATGTATCTGCAATACGAGACAAGTGTTTGTTTCGTTATTTCAGCTGTTTTTGTTGTCGTGTTTTATGTTTATTACACAAACGATATTGTGCATCAAATTATGTAACGAAATATATTGTTAACAACCAACAACTTTATTAAAGCCTAAAATATTTCGTAAGAAAATATTTAAACATTGTTATAAAGCTGTGATAAAATTTAAGTTAATCCATTGAATGCGTTGCAGCCATGCATTATTTAGTCGTTGTTATTTTAAAAGTTATAAAAATAAAACAACTTAAGTCATAATTGCCGGCATTTTCCACAGTAACTTCATAAGGCGTTACACAGAAGGTCACATAAAGTTTGCTCTCTTCACTTTTTTGTTATGCAATTTATTGAAATTTTCAAAAGTCGTTTTAGCGTCGATTTTAAGTTCAATATATTCTGAAAAATATAATATATATGTGGCTTAAAGCCATACTTTTGACTAATGCAGCAAATTTTGAAAATTTTTAATTTTAATGCCATTATTTTATTTAGCAAATCATTCGCCAGAGCTTGAGCTTTCTGCTAATTTTAATAATTTCAATATTTTACTATAACTAAAAAAGTTTATAAAACCTTTCTTAGTGTTAAAAATTTCAATTTCCACAACATCCTGCACATAGAGAGAAAAAAAATCTGTTTAATTTAACAAAATTTTAAGCAAATCTCAGATTAAAACACATGATTTGTATGTCAAATAAACTTGTTTTTGTGGCTTAATCAAACTGTGAAATGTGGTCTTTATAACCAAATATTAACCTTTTTGTATGGTCAAATAAACTACTATTTAAAAATTATTAGTCTCTAAAACCGTCCAATACAAGAATCGAACCTGGACTTTTGTAGCTATCACATGAGAGTCCAACAATAAGCCATGCTATTGCATGATTGAACGTGAGCAAAATGTATACAAAAATCATGAGTTATTTTTACACATGCTAGTTGACTCTCCTCACCAAATTGTTCCGGTAAAGATAACGTGGATCAGGTAAGATCATTTTTCCCTGAGTTTCGTTCAACAATATTGGCTCTTCAACAAGTTATTGAGGAAATTATCGCTCCTTGGGTTGGTAACTAATACTGCCTTTGATTCCTGATGATATTGACATCATTGGCCACAATACGCGCGAAGTCAGTGCAGCATTCTCCAGGCTAGAAAAAGAGTCAAGTCGAATGGGTCTTGCAGTAAACGCAGATAAAACGAAGTATCTTGTGTCAAGAAACAAACAGTCCCAGCGTCTTGGAAACCACGTCACTGTTGACAACACCTCCTTTGAGGTTGTGAAGGACTTTGTTTACCTGGGATCCAGCATTAACTCCTCCAACGATATCAGTATTGAGATTAAACGAAGGATAACTCTTGCCAACCGATCAACTGTTGTAAGCGCCATCTAAGTAAGTAAGTAGGATCACATAATTATAAAAAGTCTATATGACGATTGATTTAAATTTTCACTTCAGTTTTATTATATCGAACATGAGACCTTAAAATTGTTTAAGAAAAATCACTAAATATGTTTATATATGCCCCCTCCCTTAAGATATCTTATCAGTCACTCTTTGATTTACTCTTCGACCAACTCCAACTTCAACTTCACTGTCGCAGCACAGCACATAATTGTCAAAAATTTGACAACGTGTTGACGGAAACACAAACAACAGCACCCCAACCATCAGCATCACCAGCACCATCATCATCATCACAGTAGCACTTGACGCCAAGCCAAGTGGCACCACTGCAACAGCCTCAGCTACTTGAGATACTCTGTATCTCTTGCACAGTCTCAGCGGATGCCACATTAATTTGCTGATAATTCCAGCTACTTGATGATCATGACGACAAAGTTTGAAATATTTTTCAATATTTTTTTTTTGTTTTTTTTTTTCTAATAAATGAATAAATGAAAATCTAAATCGATTTCCAAGAATTATTCAAATCATGCTGTTGCTGATTGCTCTGAACGCAACCGCATTGATGACTATCGATAAATTTAATTTTCAGTTAAGTAGCTTAAGCCTTTTATAATGAGCTGCTGCTTGCTACCGGGTTAGTCGCTTTACGCTGTAATAGAATTTTGTATTTTTTTTTTTAAGAAGCAACAACAATTATTCAAGAGAAACAGGAAAAAATATGTTTCGAAAAAACTGCTTATATCAGAAATTAATTAAAGAAGTCATAGTTTGTTAAGCAGCTACCATTTGTAAGCCTGAAATTCATGAATTTTAAGAACAAAAAAATAAAAAAAAGGAAATGAATATGTCGAAAATCCACTTAAAAATGTAAAATCTACCGATGTATACAAAAGCAACAAAAAAAAAACCACTACAATTTATTTATAATGCTCGATATCCTATGCTAACAATGTTCGAAATCTATGAATATTGAAAATTAACCGCACAATGTTTGTTCTAGGCTATAGGCTAGGGTAACGGCTGCTTGTCTAGGCGCATCATCTTCATCAATCGCAGCAGCAGCAACAGCAGCAGCAGCATCGTCGTCATCTTCTTTATTTTGTTCGACATTATCGGCGATTAATCTTTTGCCTAATAACTGATTCTCATGCAACGGCTGTGTTTTTTTCTACGGTAGCCTTGTTAAATATATACAGAGGATTTTGGGTGCGCTTCTGCTCGGTCAAGACAGACATCCGCTTTGGAAAAATATTTGTTTGCTGCCTGTCTTGGCGGTGTAACATTCCTTCAAAGCAGCCATTTTGCACCTGTGTCTATATATTGAAAATGGTAAGCATACGTTTGGATTGGTACATTCTATGGTACAAATTGCCAACAAAATATTTATGCCAGATCTTATGCCTAAACAAATATGAAAGTCAAGTTTAGTTATTAATTTTTGAAGCGAAAAACTAATTCTTTGGAGTATAAGATGGTAAGAGAGATTTCTATAAAAATGCCCAAAAAAATTGTTTCTGCTATCTTCAAAGAAATCACAAATTACTGCTGGAAATCACAAATGACTAAACGGCGAAACTTTGATGCTTAACTAATACCAGCCTTTAGCATATTTGAGCACACTGAGCCAAAATTTCCATCTTCAAAAACATCATCTTAACTACTTGAGAATGACGACACTTTGAAAGTTTTCAAAATTCGTTGCGAAGGGAATTTTTGTGTAAGTGAAAAAAATTTCCCTCTGTGGGATATTAAAAAAAATTGTAACGATTTGAAATGTTTGCATTAATTTACACACAAATTGGTTATATATAGCAAAAAAAAACAAAAATTCCCGGAAAGGAAATTTTCAAAATCAACTTGATTGAATTACAGCTTTGTTAAAAAATCATTTTATTGCATAAATTAAGTCTCTAAATGATAAAATAAAAATTTCCCATTGGAAAAACCTTAAAATCTGAAGTGTCGAAAATTTTGATTGCATGTCAAACAATTCGTATTCAATTTTTATAGAAATAAAGACCAACTATATTTCGAGAAAGTCTTTAATGGGACTAATTTTTAATTCAAAACAGGGGTTTCTACTTAAAATCAAAATTTTCCTCGCTTAAAACTTATTTTTAAGTACTTAAGACTGTCGGAATTTTTAACTCTTTCACAATTTCATCACTATGATGTTTTTTTGTGAGTAAATAAAAATTTCCCTCACTGGGAAATTTAAAAAAAAACGGTAAAACTTTGTTTTTAACTAATTAGTAAACAAAAAATTCAGTTATATGTTGCAAAAGCAAAATTTCCCAAGAGGGAAATTTTTATGAATAGCAAAAATGATATATTATTTTCATATCTATGCAAATTACAAGATAAATATTCTACTTTTATGCATATTTAAAAATACACCAAAAAGGAAATTTTTTTAAACCACTTGTTTAAAGTGTAGTTTCTTTCCAAATTATTTCTTTGGAAAAATTAACACTTTTAATGACAAAATAAAAATTTTCAACTAGAGGAAAAACATTAAAATTTCAAGATATTAATATTTCGAGTACATGTTCAAAAATATATAAAGATATTGAGATAAACTAATTCAGTTTAATTTCAATTTGGCAAAATCAAAATTTCCATCGCTAAAGATATATTTTAAACTACTTCCGACTGTCGGCACTTTGAAAAATTTCACAATTTCGTTACTACGGTGCTTTTTTGCGAGTGAAAAAAAATTTGCCTCTAAGGGAAATTTAAAAAAATTTGAACGATTTGCTTAAAGCGCCATAATCAACAAAAAAATTGGATGTGAATTGGCAAAATAAAATTTCCCAACAAGGAATAGGAATGAAAAAATGTTCTTCTAAGGGAATTTAAAAAACAATAAGTAATTTTTATTTTTATGCAATTAACATGCTGAATATTCTATCCAAAAATTTCTCTAAGAGGAAAATATCCTAAAACCACTGGTTTAAAGTAAAGTTTTCTATTTTTTTTTTTGGATTTGCCAAATTTTTCGATTTTTTGGATGAAAATCATTTCTTTCGGAAAAATAAGTCTCTATATGCCAAACAAAATTTCCAACAAGAGGAAAAATTTAAAATTTCAAGCATTTAGATCGAGTACATTTGCTAAAATTCGTATTTAATTTTTATAGAGTTTGCAACAAATTTATTCAAAACAGCGGGTTTAAGCAAAATCAAAGTTTTCCTTTCTAAAAACATATAAGGGCATCTCCCAGAGGCACGGACGCGACATTCGCACGGTTTTAATTACTCGAAAAACAAGAAAGAAACAAAATGAGCCGATATGTATTTAAGTGTTCTAACGCGACGAAAGAGTGCTACATTTTATAAAAATATTGGCGATATTTAGTACAAATTAGTACAAAGTAATAAGTAATCATTCAATGGAACGGACGCGACAAAAAATAGAAGTTTTTTTAAGCTCGTATAGAAATATGCAAAATTTAGCTAATTTTGAGAACTTATTTTTATACATAATATACATGTTAATGGAGGTCAAAGGATAACTATTCTTCGTTGACTTATGAAATATTAGAATTATCTCTTTTCTTTTTTTAAATAGATATAGCACGAATACGGACGCGACATCATGGACGCGACAAATTTTTCCACAGTAGTAAAATACAGTAAAGATGTTCATTATAAATTTTAATAAAAATACATCATAATAAGTTGAATTCAAGTAACATAGCAGTAATACTAATCAAAATAAAAAAAAAATAAAATTAAAAGCTGTTAGAGTGCTTTATTTTAATGTTTTGCTTCACTTTTGGTGGACCTTTTTTGGGAGATGCCCATATGTAATAAAACATATTTAAAATATATTTGGGAAAATTTTTTCAAATAAATTGTCACAGATTAATAAAATATAGACTTTCATCTATAGGTTTTTACCAAATCAAAGATAATTAAAGAAAAACCAAAATTTATTTCATTTTCCTCTTTATCGTGGAATGCCCCATATTTTAAACAACTTAATAATGTCTGGCGCTTTGAAAGCTTTCATAATTTCAAGAATATGGTGCTTTTTTTGCAAATCAAAAAATTTCCCTTGCGGGGAAAATTGCACGGATTGTTTTTAATGCATTGATCTACAAAATAAATTGGTAATATGTTGCAAAAACAAAATTTTCCAAAAGGGAAATTTTTAAAAATAACACGAATAGCATTTTCTTTTCATTTTTATGCATTTCTCATGCTAAATATTATATTTTAAAAATTTCCTTAGAAGGGAAATTTTCAAAAACATCTCAGTTGAAGCACAGTTTCTTTTGAAATCATTTCTTGGGAGAAATTAAGTCCTTAAATGACAAAATAAAAATTTCCCTTTAGAGGGAAATTTCTTAAATTCCTAAAATTGTTGAAGTATTCAGAAAAAAATTTTACAAATTTTAAAGACGATATTTTTTGAGAGCATACTTGCGTTCTCAATGTAAAATTTCAGCATAGAAGTACTAATTTAATGTATTTACATTAGAGTGATTCGGTCTGTATACAAATAAAAACTATGAAAAGTTAATTTTTAAGCTCGGTCAAAGTTCTTCAAGGGCTGAAACGGCCAATTCGTTGTTTTTGTTTTCGTTACTGTAAAACACAGTTATTCTTTCTCTAGATCTCAACTTTATACTTATTTATAAAGTGACTAATACTTATACTTTTCTCTTAACAACTGCTGCTCTCATATTTTTATTTATTCATCTCGACAACCAGACCAACAACGACAGCCATTTTGCTGTCAAAAATGGCAAATCATGTCATGTCACATCATTTTTCGAAGATTTTTAAAAATTGTTCGCTGTGGGAAGAAGGATACAATCTTAGTTAAAATAAAGACAGTTAAGTTTTTTTAAATTTTAGATAATTTTTAATTTTATTATTTTTTTCGTTTTTTTCTTTTAATGTTTGAAATAATATTTCGCTTTTCTTAAAAAACAATAAATTCAACGACTTTTTCACTTGTTGATTTCTTCGCTAATACAAACTTAAATATTAAAATTGAATAATAATTCTATATAAGATACAAAAATAACTTACTTAAATGATGCGCTTAAAATGAAGATATAAATTAAAAAAATATTTACACAAAGGAATTCAAGTGGTTTGTTTTTGTTTTTTTTTCTTTTTGCAGTGTAGTTACTAGCTTACATTGCTAATCAGTCAGTTAAAGTTTAAAGAAATGCATGAACATGTTTGTTGAGTTTTTAAGAAAGTGTGATTTATGTTTAGAATTGTTTAACAATGAATTGTAGTGATGTTGTGTTTTTGTTTGTTTTTTTTTTTTTTTGCTGTAAGAGTGTGTGTATCATTAACATAAATATGGCTATTTTAGGAAGTTGTTCTCTTTTTGTTTTAAATTTATTCTTTTACTTACTTAGATGTAATTAAGTACAAGCTAATTGATAGTAAATTCAAATAATAATACTTTAGACGCAAACTTGTTGCCTTTTTTTTTTTGTTAGTTATGTACAGAGCTTTTTTTGCACTTATTTTTAAATTTTTGTATTTTTGTTTTTTTATTTTATTGAAACTGAATATTACTTATTTATTTACAGTTATTTTGACTTTTTGCATACAAATTTCTAGTTTTCTAACTACTTATTAATAATTACAGGACGTAGCAGTTGCTTGTTTGAGTTAAAGTTTTTAGTTTTACAATTTTTTATATACTTATATATACATAAATATATATATAAAAGATACATATCACATTTTTTTTTTAAATAAAATATTTCGTTTTAAATTGTTTTCTAGCGCTATTTATGAAAAATTATTTTTTTTATTATCTACAAACACGTGGAATGTTGTTTTTTATATATTTTGAGCTGTTTGAACGTCTTTTAACTTGTTTTGTTGTCAGTTTGTTTGACTTGTTTTTTTTGTTTTGCTTGAAATTCGCATATTTTACATTTTCTTACTTTTTTGTGCCACTTTATTTAACACACCAATTCTTCCAACCTTTTTTGTTGCACCTCAGTTTAAGCCAGAAATCAAGTGTTTTTGCCTGCCTGCCTGACTGACTGTCTGTCTGTCTGTCTGTTCTTGTTCAGTCCAGTAAATCGTCTTGTTGCTGTCTGTCTTTTGTTGTCGTTTCTTTGGACTTGGCGTCAAAATATGTTTCACTGCTTTTATTGTTGCTGTTCTTTTGCTCAACACTGTTGCATGCTACAGCAATTTTTAACATTTTGCCGACTTCTTTGCTTTTCTTTACGTTTCGTTTCGTTTCATCAAAATCACTGTCGTTTTTAAGAGACGGCAGGAAATTCCAACAAGCTACAACAGTAACAAAAAACAACAACAGCAACAACAAAAACCTGCCTCAAACTGATCGCTCGATCTGCAGCTTGCTACCTCGTTCGTTGCCGCAAAAAAGTTGTTACGGCAAATTTGCAGCAACTCATTTGCATTTTGGCTGATTTGTTGTTGTTACTGGTTGTTGCTGCTGCTGCTGCAGCGAAAGGTTCTTTATTATTATGGCTTTTGTCTCGGTTTTTTGAACATGACATGAACGAACGCAGGCAGCCAGCAAAACACTAACAAAAACCGTTCATTCAGCTAAGCACCCGCTTGTGCTGCTATCTAGGCACAACAAATATGGCTGCCAAGCAGTCAAAATAAACTTCAGCTCGTTTTGTTTCCAGTCCGTTTGCCTAACATGGAGCTTTTGTTGCGCGTGCTTTTGTGGCACGAACTCGCAGCAGTTCAATGTCACTGTTTTCGAGGTTTCTGGCGTGAAAGCAAAGCAGCCGCTGTCACAAAGTTATAGTAAGAAAAAAGACGTTCAACTTCCTCCCACTTAAATATGCACCGCCACTGTGCGACTCGAACCTGTTGAGCTGCCGCCGCCCGTCGATGACTGTGTCGTTGTTGTGTTGTTGCTGCGTGGACTCGGGCAGGGCGGCAGCGGCAGACTCTGATGCTGTATGCTGCCCGGCGCAGGTGTGGGCAACATTTGTTGCTGCTGCGCCCCAACTGGGCCCTGGCAGGTTGTCATCATAGTCGCCTGTTGCTGCTGCTGCTGCTGATTGGCATTGTTGTTCCGATTGTGATTCTGCCGACTGCCGTTAATGTTGTGATGCATTTGCGAGCGAAAACTGGCGTGTTGCAAATGATGCTGCTGCAGTTGTTGCTGCGGATGCATATGATGCAAATGATGCTGCTGCAGGTGATGATGATGCGGCGCAATCGGCATGTGCACGCCGACACCGCTGCAATGCACGCCAGCGCCGCCCATGACGCGTGGACGTCTTTGATTATTGGGCACATCGGGCAGTGCAAAGCGCAGCTTTTCCCAGAAAAGCTTGTCGCCCCACTGCAGATATGTATTCGTCTTCAGATACAGGCGTAGATCAGGATCGAGTTCTTTCTGTGGCACCTCGCCCAATACAATAACTATGAGCCGTCGACGACGATCGCGTAGCACCGACTGATGCGCTGACTTAAACTCGAAGCGGCACCACTCAGACTTGATAAAGTTCTCGGAGAGCACCATAATGGTGCGTCGCGATGAGTCGATGGCTTGTACAATGGTGTCTGCAATGTAGCCACCCACGGGAAAGTCACGATGATGCAGGCACAGCTTATAGCGTGTGTCACCCTGTTCAAGCAGCGGTGCCAGTTCCTCGCCTACAAAAGCCTCATCTTTTGAGCTGTACGAGATGAAGGCGTCAAAGAGTTTCTCACGCTCATTCTTGTCCACATCCTTGTTAGCATTGTAGAATAGACGTATGCCGAAGCGTGAGTGGCACCAGACACGCATTTCCTGGCGAAATATAAAGACTAGCAGCGTGCAGATGATGACAAAAACAAAGCCGGTTAGAATGGCCACCAAGATGGGCACATAGTCGTGCATGGGTGGTTGCGAGAGTATCATCTTCGTGGAGGTCATGTTGCCATGTAATATAATGTTGTCATTGATGTCGTCACCTAGACCGTCACCATTACTCTTCACCATGCCACCAGCGTCTGTCAAAAGTGGCTGCGTGCCGCATGCAACAAAACGTGAACCTTCGGCAATGGCATCGCTGCTCATGTAGATGGAGAATAACTCACTGGACTGCACCGTGCCGGAAGTGGCATTCAGTCCAATCGTGCCATTGCTGCCAGCCAGAGCAGCACACTTCAACTTTTGCCGATCTTGCACGGCATCATGACGATTGATGTAGTCGCGGAACTTGTCGATGAACAGACAGCTGCAGCTCCACGAATTGCCCGCTAGACGCAGCTCATTCAGATAGGGTGGCAAAAAGTTCCAAATAGCAAACTCCATGATCAGATTGTGATCGATACGCAGTATCTTGAGATGATAGAGATGCGTAAAGGTCAGCGTATCAATGCTGACAATGGCGTTGTGTTGCAAGTACAACTCCTGCAGATTGTCAAGACCCTGAAACTCATTGCCATTCAGCTGACGCAAACTATTATGATTAAGCTGCAGCACCTCCAGCTCCAGCAGTCCATAGAATGTGCGATTCTGCACTGTCTCAATGCGCGAGTGATTCAAGTGCAGCACCTTAAGACGCTTGCGTCCAATGAAAGCATGACTGGACAGTTCTTTAAAATTATTGCCATCCAGATACAGCTGCGTTGAGTCCATGGGTATGTGCGCAGGCAACTCACGATCATAGCCTGAACGCGAACAGTCCACCACATTTGAGGTCCATGACTGATCGTGGTAGCAGGCACAGCGATCGGGACACTCCATCTTGCAGTCGCAGGCATAGAAATCGCAGCAGTGACACAGCGCAAAGCAGTGCGCCTCATACTTGCACAGAAACTCATTCGACTTGGCCTCAATGAGCGGCACATGCGTCTTGCCGCGTGCATAGCTCAATTTGCAGTAGATCTGATCCAGATCCATCAGTTGGGGTTGCGTGCGCGACTCAGTGTTTACCTTCTGCAGCCAGTCCAGATTGCAATCGCACTGAAACGGATTGTGGCCAATATAGAACTCGGGTATGTCCTTGTCATCGGGTATGGGTGAGAGACGCAAGGCATTGGGCTCCAATGTGGTCAGCTTGTTGCGTATAAGATCGACGCGCGTCAGATTTGGTTTCTTAAAGAAGGTATAGGGCTGAATTTTGTTGATCTGATTGTCGTTCAAGTAGAGCGTCTCAACGCTGTTCGGTATAGAGCTAGCGGTGATCTCACTTAGCAGATTGGAGCTGGCGTCAAAGGTGCTTAGACTAAGCTCGTTCTCAATTTCAAAATAGTTGCCCAGCTGTGTAATGCGATTAGCGCGCACATCCAGCCACTGCAGACCGGTGGGTATGTGTGAATAGTCAAATTTCTCCAGACGATTGTCCGAAATGTTCAACCAGACCAAGTTTGGCAGCTCGGTAAACAGGCCGGCTATGTTCTTAAGATGATTGCCGTCCAGACGTATGGCCTGCAGCTGCATATTGCGATGCAAGGCGCCAGCTTCGATGCCCTTGATTTTGTTGCCCGACAGATTGAGTATC
The DNA here is from genome assembly GCA_958299015.1 of Tetanocera ferruginea. Classification (NCBI taxonomy): domain Eukaryota; kingdom Metazoa; phylum Arthropoda; class Insecta; order Diptera; family Sciomyzidae; genus Tetanocera; species Tetanocera ferruginea. The sequence goes on from OY282644.1 coordinate 3,236,799, forward strand.
TGTAGCGATGTCATGCGATCGAATACGCCGCGACGTATAAAATCAATAGAATTCTCCGTTAGACGCAAGCCATAGAGATTTTCCATGCTTGCTATAGAGCTGTTTTCAATGCTGGTTATAAGATTCTCGCCCATATCGAGTGTCTTTAGCAGCGGCACATAGCTCAGAGCATCTGGCAGTGACTGCAGCTTATTGCCATTCAAATGCAAGTCTTGTATGCTGGAGCAGTTCTTAAAGGCTTGCGTGTCAATCTTGGCAATGCGATTATAGTCCAAACTAAGCACCAAAATGCCATAGAGACCGCGAAAGGTGTTGGCGCCAATGGTTGAAATGCGATTGTTGGACAAAATCAGCGTATGCAAGTTGGAAAGATCGGCAAAGGCGCCCTCGGGTATGTGATCAATGTAGTTCTCCTCCAGCTTTAGTATCTGCAGACTGGAGAGCGAGCGAAAAATGCTGGCTTCAAGCTTGCTAATCTTATTGGCTGACAGATCAAGCAAAACCAGACGCTTAAGGCCCACAAAGGTGGCAGCATTCACCCACTGCGAGTTCAGCTCATTGGCGGACATGTCCAAGACCAGCAGATCAGCCAAATCGCTAAAGAGTCCAGGTGCCAAGACATTGATGCTGTTGTTTTTCAAATAAATCTCCTTCACATACTTGGCCTCGGCAAAAAGCTCAGGTGGCAGCGAAGTCAGGCGGTTCTCCGATAAATCGACAACAGACAGCGAAACCAGACCCTCAAAAGCACGATCAGCAATAAAATTCATGCCATTGCGTGCCAAATTTAAGTTGGTCAAGCGACCCAGCGCAGAGAAGATGGCGGAGGGCAAGTTGGCCAGCTTGTTGGAGCTCAATTCCAGATGGGTCAGAGTTGAGCCGCAAATGCGTGACTTGCGTGTGCTCAGTGAGGCGCTGAAGTGAAAGTTGCTTATGTCCTGAATTTCATTGTGCGATATATTCAAATGCTGCAGCACCTTCAACGGACAGATCATGCCATCCGGTATGAGCCAGATGTTATTCAAACTTAAATCCAGACGATCCAGCTGACGAAATTCATTGAAACTTGTGGTGGCTATGTCCAGCGACATGGTGGACCAGTCCGAGTTGTGTGTGCGTATTGTTAGATTGCGCAGATCTTGCAGGCCGCGAAAGGAACCTTCGGTCAGGTTGCCCAGCTTGCAATACTCGATAGTTAGCGCGCGTAGCTCGACCAACGAACGAAAGCTATCCGGACTGAGACTGCTTTGAAAGAAGAGCGCATCGTTGCACTCCAGACGTAAACGTATCGTATTTTGCGGTTGTATAACACTAAAGTTTGTATTTTCCAACTCCGAGTTGATGGTGCGCAGATGACAGACCAGTGTTATGTCCGTCTCGCTGGTGCCGGACCAGCGACACTCATCGGGCGCCTGATAGAGCACCGTTTTGCTCAGAGCTGCACCGAATATTGGTATGATGCAGATGATCAGCAGCGAAAGTATGGTTTTCGAGAGCAAAGCCATGCTGAACATGATTCAAAAGAATTTTTCAAAACTTTTTTTTTTCTGCTTTATAATGATGTAATTATTTTTTTTCTTCAACTTTTTAAATTCAACACTGTTGTCAACGTGTTAAAATATGTTTTCGAGCTTAGACACGCATATTTTTTAATCTTTTCATTTTGCGTGATTTTTTTAAATTTTCTTCTTAAACGAATGCAACACTTTTTTAAGCCACCTAAAGTGGTCTGTTCATATTTTTTTTTTGTTTTTTCTTAAATTTTTTTTTTTGTTTATTTTACTTCAATTATTAAATTAAAACAACTGCTGCGCGAAACCGTAATCCAGTGCTTGCTTTTGATGGCGAACGGTATATTTTTGTTTAAAGTTTTGCTTTAGAATTTTTGATTTTTTGTTTTTATATATTTTTCAAAGTAGATCTTTTATTTTTCTTTTTGTTTGGCTTGAATTTCTTCAACTTCACACTCTAATTATTTTTTGTGTAAACTTCCGACACGCGTAACTGCACGTGCGATCTACTTCAACTCTTCTCATAAACTGATTTCTCCAAATGCAATCGCTCGCCCAGCTAACCCCGAGTATGCTAGAGTTTTTCGATCTCTTGGCTTATTTGAGCTGCTTGCGGAGCACTCAATGAACATGCAACATGCAAGAAGGGCCGCAGACCGGACGGTATGCTCTAGACATACAGCGAGTAAGTTGCTATACTGCTTGTTGTTGTTGTTGCTTGTGTAGGGCAACAACCAATAACAACAACAACATACAGATAAGTGGTGTCTTGCAAGTATGAGCGAGTCAATGTCGTTGTCGATGTCTCCCCCAGAGACAGAGCTAAAACATGCTACAACAAAAACAAATAAACAACCACTACTGTAAGCGGAGAATCATGGGAACACCGGTCGAACTTGTTTAGAGCGGTTATGAGGACCTGAGATTATGTGGTCTATGCTTAAGCGCAGATCGTGAGTTGAAAGTTGTATACATTTGTTAAAAATAGATGTAAAGAGTAATTTTGAGAGAGCAGAGAGGTAGAGTGGTTAACGTTTGTAAGAATTCTTTCAAGACCAGTTTGGTGTTTTAAGAATTTTAAATTCTTGGAGTGCAGTCTTGAGCTGTATTCCTGATTAGAGAATGCAGTGAGTGAGTTTTTTTTTCAATGCTGGCTCTTTATCTTATTCTTAGAAAGATATGCTCTGCCAAAGAAACCTCTAACTCAACTCTCTGAATTTAATTCACTATCTACTAAAATTTTCATATGAATTTTCAAGTTATTCTTTATGTAAGAACATAAATATTATTAATTAGTAAAGTATAATTAATAATAATATTGTTATATTGAAAAAAGATATACAAACAGTAAAACTTCCCTAACGCAGAGAGTCAAGGCAGCATCAGAATTCCACTTGTAGTTACCAAAAATCAAGTTAAAAAGACCAAAATTTAAGAATAATACGTTGAGAAAGCACGAATACTACCCCGAGTTATAGAGAATTTTGAGTAATAAAAGTTCGAGTTAGAGAAATTTTGCTAAAATAAATAAATTTATAGAAATATATACACATTGTCTCTAACAAATAGTCCTTGAAGTCCTTGTTGAGATTAGATCAATACCTGTGTTATTGCTAAGAGAGAAATTATTTGGACTAATAATTTTTGTTTTACTCAAAATAATTCTCAAAATTTTTCACAAACAAATTTTCAACATGTACTCAATGCAAAATACTCTTAAACTGAACTAATTCCTGGCTTATTTGAGAAAAAAAGGCCCATTTCAATGCTCTCCGCTTGAACTTAGTGCTCGAAAAAGTAGTCAAACAAGTTTTCAACTTTTGAGTACTTCGAACTTTACATGTAAGAAGACTAAAAATTCACAAAACCATGTGAGAGAGCATAGTTTTTAACAGAGAGCGAGCTACGTACTAAGTCAAATTGCAACACAGAATTGAGTTTAAAAAAAAGAAGAATTGATCAAATCACTAAGAGAGATCTCTAGAGATAATGAACACTGAAAAGAGTATTTTTAAAAGAAAATGCAATTGCTCAGTAGGCTAAGAGAGATCTCTAGAGGTAATGAAAACTGATACGAGATTTTTTTTTAGTTCAACCCAGGCTTAAAAACTTGTTTTGAGTTTTGCTTAACAATGTCATTCTTGAGTTTTTACCGCCTATCCGTGTGACTGCTAGTGTGTTTCGTAGAGATAATTAGAGAGTTTTAAATTTTGCTCAAGTACTCAATTTAAAAGTTAAAGAGTAGCTTAAAACGTACTCAATTTTAACTTACGTTCTTCTCATGGTAGAATAATTGTATCATGATCAGATCCTTGTCTCAGACCCATAGCAAATAATAATAAAAACGATTAAATGCTCAGAACAGGTTATCTAAAACTGCTCAATTGAGTTTATTGACCATCACTTAAATCGTCTCCGTTTTAAAGAGCTAAATTCTACGAGAAAACAAGTTTTTTTAAAATGAGTATTTTGAGTAACATAATGAATGTTTCTTGTGTCAAGAGAAAATGTGTTTTTTAATTTAAAATTTAAGTATGCGAAAATTTTATTAAATTTTGTTCAGTTATAGCAGCATTCAAGCATTCATTTCAGAGAATATTAATAATTTCAAGAAATAACTTCAATAAATCACACTCTTCGATGAACTCTCTGCACGGAATGTAAAATCTCTTTATATTTTAAAATCTTGATAATGCTCAAGAGAAAACACTAAAGAGCTACTTAAATCGGATATAAAATATTTTAAGAGCTTCTGTCAGTGAGAGAAACTAGTTGAGCACAATAGTTGTGCACAAAAGGTTCTCTTTCAATTAATTATAAACTTTCTGATTTCTTTAGGCTCGAATATCAATCCGATTGCATAAACATAATAAGGGGTGCTTTGTTAAAAATAACATAGAAAACGAAATTTTTAATAAACAAAAAAATTACTTATAAAGTTATATGTTTAGAAAATATGTTATAAATAATAATAAGAGACCAGGCATGCACGTTAACGTTAATTTTAACGGTAACCGAAATATTTTTTTTGTTTCGTTGAAACGAAATAAAAAAATAACTTTAATTCAAAAAACGAAAAATATCTATTTCGTTTCGGAGAAAACGATATAAAATTTTTTCGTTTTTTTCCCAATCAACCGTTGAAAATACCGTTAATTTCAACAAAAAAATTTCGTTTTTTTTTGTATCAGAAGAATTTTTTTTTAACCATAAGAGAAAATTATAGAAAATTTTTCGTTTCTCAACGAAACGAAATTTGATTTGATAAATTTTTAACGTTATTTAAAAAACGAAATAATTTTGATAATTTATTTTTCGGCGTCAACGAAACGAAAAAATTTTGCTGATTTCGTTGTGCATGTCTGTAAGAGACAATTTATTAAAAGTTAAAAATTTCAAGGAAACTTTTGGAACAAAGTTTTTCGAATTTTTTTCTTATATACTGTTAAAATTCGATATTGAACTCAAACCAACGATAAAAACTTTAAATATTGCAAAACATTATTATTTATGATTTCGTTTAAAAACGTTTGAGACACAATCAATAAATAGCAAAATGACAGTAATTTAGCATTTTTACAAAACTGTTTTGGATGAAAAACTCGAATTATGATGCTTGTTCTCAAATATGTTTTAAACATATTAATTATTTTCTCAAACATTTATATTAAAACCCAACTTTAAGCCCTTCAAAAATCGAGCAAGCCAATTTTAGAAAAGCAAACATGTAACTCAAATTTTTAGAAATTTTATATAAGGTTCCGACTTAATAATTGTTCGAGGATCACTCAAATCAAACAAGTCTATCAGAAATTTGGTGAAAGGGAACATTTTACTCCAACATAATTTATGCAAAGAAAAGTTTTTCAATTCCGTGAATTATTTCTTCTTTCGGAATAAACAAAATCTCGAAGAGTACTTGAGAAAACAAAAAATTTCGATATAAAATAAAATTTCAACATTTCATGTATAAACAAAAGGTTGCCTCAACCTCTAGCGGGAGAAAAAAAATTTGTCATTGCCACCGGCTTAAAATGAACCTTGATACGGCTTAAAATGAACCTAAGACGAATGCGCAACATTTTTTTTAAGCTGTAACGTTAGTCGCCAGTGAGCTAAACAATTTTGGAAAAACCTCCAAAAACCATGTTTTTCCTAAAAATCTTTATCTTATTTAGGAAAAACGGTTAAGAACCATTTTCTCACGTGCTTCTCAGCCGATTTGGATCATTTCTTTTAAATGAGTCAGAGTGCGGAAAAGAAGTGCACGGACTATTTTTAAAAAAGCTAAATTTGTATAAAATTTCAAATCCTTGCCGCCTGACCATTGAAAAGACATTGAGAAGTTTAATAAAAATTGTTGACCTTTTTTTATTCGATTTCAACTAAAATTCATATCACTTTATTATTTTTTATAAGATCCTAATTTTTAGTATTGTTTGATGTTTTTTTTCGTATTTTTTATTTTTTTTTTTTTTTTGTATGTAAATAAGTTTTAATGGTACAAAATTTTGCAAAGCAAACTAGCAAAGCAAATTTTTTTTGATAAGATTTTGTAAAACAAGCCCATTTGTGGAGAAATAATGCATATGTTGTTTTTTTTTTTTTTTTTTTGTTTTTGCAAAATATGAATGATTAAGAATTTTTTGAAAGTGTAAGTGAAAAAAATTGTTTTATAAACAGAGTCGAGAGAAGTTGAACTCACAAAAAATTTCGCAAAATAAAAACTACGCAGCAGATTTCCTTGAAATTTTTGCAGTAAGTTTCCAATGATAATGATTCAATGTATGATCATACATATTAGTGAGAAATCAACAAAATAACTAAAAAAATTGCACTGATGCTTTAAATTTTAATGTGAGTGTGTTCAACGGAGAACATTTGACCTCAACTTATCTATTTCAAAGACTCGTAAGAAACTTTCAAGGCTAAATATAAAGGATTTAAACGATTCAACTAAATGCGTGCAAGAAATAATTTGTTTTCCCAAAATAGAAACATCTAATTGTAAAATATTTGTTGTTTTTTTTTTTTTAATTTTAGTTCTAGAAAATTGAAGGTCCTTTAAAAAAGCTATCTGGCATTTAAGAGAAGAACTAAATACGACACAGTCGTACTAAACTTACCATCTAGTAAGACTGAGGTAAGTTTGTTCCATGTGCTGAGAAAAATAAGAATTATAATAGTTTTGGAGATTTGCTCTGAGTCTTACATAATTTAGTCCCAACAAGATCATGCGCCAAGCTATAATTTTTTGTATTGATCTCTAGCGCGGATAGAGAGTATCTTCCACTCACAGATATTTTTTCGTTCGCTCTTGTTCTCGTTTATAACAACAAAATATATCTAAATATAGCTATGTAAGTAAATTATCACTTCATATGTTTCTGAAATACATTTTTTGATCATATATTTTCAAAAAGCTAGGTGTATTTCAGGTTTTCTACGCAGGTAGAGAGCGAGAAAGATCTTTTTGAAGAAACAGAGCAAAATTTTTCAAGAGTGAATTGAGCATTTTTATTAGCAAAATTCATGTAAATTTCTCTTAGTTTTTATGAGCAGAAATTTTAAAGTTTTTAGAGAAATACTCCGAGTAGATAAGATCAAAGAGACAGATGGTACTCTCAAAAAAATTTTAGTCCACAATTAATTAAATAACAAAAATATTTTAATATCAAATAAAAAAAATGGATTTATTGTGGATTAATATTAATTATGGATAGATGAATTGAATGAAGGTCGCCAAATTATATTATATTAATTATTTTTATAATGACATTTGACATATTAAAATTTTAAGACTTCACTCAATTTTTATTAATTTAAGTTATCTGTTAGATAAGAATAAATAAACTGCACCTTAGGAGCTTCTATATGTGCGGTTTTATATAGAGAAAATTCTAAAATTGTCAGCCTGAAACATTAAAACCTACGCATAAGAACCAAAACTAAAAGAATCTCGCATTCGCATAATCGATGCAGGCAAAATTAATGCATAGAAAACCCTCGCTTTAACTCAGCCTCTGTAATTCGCTCGATTATCTCTCGACTCTAACTAAAGTGAACCCACCACCGCTCACCCCACTAGCTTCAGTGTATTTCATCTTTTACTCGGTTATTTTGCCTTCTTTTGTTGTGATCACACAGCAAAGAGCGACAATTTAATTGAGTGCTTTTTTTGCCGGAAACCATTAATAGATGATAATGTTGAGTTGCTTGTGTTAAGCACAGCACAACTGTGGCTACTCTACCTACTTTGCTTTAATGTTGTGTTCCATGCTCAGTATAAATCCACTCAGTTCAGAAAACGTCGACGCGTCCAAGATATTTTGCTGTTAAAATTCGGAAATAAGTTAGTTAAATTAAGATTAAATTAAGTTAAAACATAAATAAACTGTTGCCGATAGGTTAGTGAAGAGTTTTATGAAATAAAATAGTGAAAAAAGCTATATTTTCATGGCTAAAATAATATTTTAAGCTGGCTTTGTGGCAGGCAAAAAGAAGAAAAAAAAAAGAAAAAATACGTGAAAGAAGAAGCAGAAAAAAAGAAATCGACATTTATGTATACCAGCGTCTAGCTGGCGGAACGCAGTTACGTGTGTTTGTGTGTTTATTCGAGAGTGCGTGTGTGTGTGTGTGTGTAGCCGTTTCGTTGTGTGAATGGCTGCGCAAACTGTCAAAGTGGGCCGAAACACTGTGAAACTGTCAAATGTGGGCAGTGTGGAGAAACGAAAATGAACTGAAACACAATGTGGACCACAGCCAGCAGCGAACAGTGTAGATAAAAAATAATAAAATTCTCTGGCATGACATGAAAAGTGAAACGAAACAGCTGTATGTAAACGATATGAAATACGAAATAATGAAAACATTAAAGTTAAAGTGGAACTGAAACATTGTAGATAACAAACAAAATAATATACAAAATGCACACAGTGTAGCCGATAAACAATAAAACAAAAAAAAAAAAAAAGAAAAAAACATAAAAAAGAAAACAATAAAAGTGAAATTTCTCAGCTATTTAGAAAATGCATTAAAATGAAGCTGAATGCAGTGACATAGATACAATAAATGTGCAAAAAAAAAAGAAAAAGAAAAAACGTACGCTACAAAACTGACCAATTTTAACGAAAACATAACGAAGTACTCGAATTTATTAACGAAACCAACAAGCAATAAATTAATTAGACAATTATTTATTTTTAAAACGATATATTATTTAAAATATTTATATACATAGAAAACACTCAGTTAACGCCGCATGCAAACACAGCGAATACACGTAGTTTTTAGTGAAACGGTGTTGTTCTAGGCCCCACCTGCCCTCAACCCACTGCTACTCCGCCAATGGACCACATGCAGCATATCGCCCACAATAGCCGCCAGCGTTATCCCTCGCCGCGCCGTCAGGATCTGCAACAAAAGTGCAACCGTGGTTCGTATTGCAGCGACACTAGCTCAGCCTATAGCGGCAGCGATACGATGGCTTCCATACACAGTTCAGCATCTATGGATGCCGATGAGATCGATCTCTCAGGTCTGGTCGAGTCGGTAGTTGATTCAGATGAGGAGGATTTGGCCGAAAGCATGGACAGCCTAAATGTGCGTGATGTTGTCAGAGATTGTCTGGAGAAAGATCCCTCAGAGCGCACTGAGGAAGATATTGACACGCTGGTCGAGTTCACACAGGGCCTCAAGGCTTTCACAAATATTACGCTGGCCGTGCGACGCGCTCTCTGTTCGGTCATGGTCTTTGCCGTGGTCGATAAGGCTGATACCATTGTAATGTCCGATGGTGAAGAGCATGACTCTTGGTCCGTTTTGATCAACGGCCATGTTGAGATTGAGCATCCGAGCGGCTCCAAAGAAGAGCTGCAGATGGGCGACAGCTTCGGCATTCTACCTACCATGGACAAGCTATATCATCGTGGCGTCATGCGCACCAAATGCGATGACTGCCAGTTTGTTGTCATCACGCAAACGGACTATTACCGCATTCAACATCAGGGTGAGGAGAACACGCGACGTCATGATGATGCCGACGGTCGCCTAATGATGGTCACCGAACTGCGTCAGCTTACATCGAACAGCAGCGGTGCTGCAAATCGTCGTGGTCATGTCGTCATACGTGGCACCATAGAGCGGCTGTTGCTGCACCTGGTCGAAGAGAACTCTATGACAGATCCCACTTATGTCGAAGATTTTCTGCTTACGCATCGCATCTTCATAAGAAACCCACAGGAAGTCACACAAAAGCTGCTCGAATGGTTTGAGTCTGACGCCCAGCCGCCTGCAGGCAGCTCGGCATCGCCGCAAGAGATACGCGATCGCGTGACGCGCGTCGTGCTGCTTTGGGTAAACAATCACTTCACCGACTTTGAGACCGACGACGAAATGCTGGAGTTCTTGGAGCTGTTCGAGAGCGGGCTACAGCGCAACAAGCTGCTGGGTCAGCTGCGTTTGCTGCATATCGCCTGCGCTGCCAAAGCGCGTCTGCGCATTATCACTCTGACACGCTCCTCGCGTGATGAAAGCCTGAACTTCAAAATAGTGGGTGGCTATGAAATGCGTGGCGCCACCTCAACAGGCAGCGGCATATTTATAGCACAAGTTGAATGCGACTCTAAAGCGCATGATGTTGGGCTCAAGCGTGGCGATCAGATACTCGAAGTAAATGGTCAGTCCTTCGAGCATGTGACCAACAAACGCGCGCTCGAACTACTCACTAGCAGCACGCATCTGAGCATAACGGTTAAGAGTAATCTGCTTGCCTTCAAATCTTCCACATCGGATCAGGTGGACTGCAGCGCCACGCCACAGTCGCCCATAATGGCCACACCTGTTAGCAGCGGTTTTGTTAGCAACATACGGCTGCATCCGAACACCGGCTCTTCGTCGGCCAGAAAAGAGTCGGCAACAAGTGTTGATCAACACATGGCTGCTCAAAGCAAGGGCTTCATGACCTTGGGTCCCAAACGGCGCATACAAAAAGCTTTGATGAAAATGAAAAACCTTGGCTCGGCTGTCTCACACTCCAACTCTAATGCAGCCGGGCTGCAGCAGTCCAACGATGACGTCTTGCTTGATGTGCAAATCGACGACGTAGAGCCACAGAAAACGCCCAACAGTAAGATGCTCTATCAGTCGCAATCGAATCCCGATCTAACCTCTTCCTGCTACGAAGACTCGACTTCCATCTCCACACCTTATCACACATCCGCGCGTGCCGCCAACACCATGTTGCAGGACTATCCCGAACATGTGCTAAAAGTTTATCGGGCCGATCAAACCTGCAAGTATCTGCTGATCAATAAGGAAACCACAGCGCATGAAGTTGTCATGTTGGCCCTACATGAGTTTGGCATACATGATCCAAGCTCCAATTTTTCACTCTGTGAGGTCAGCGTAGGCGAGGGTGGCATGGTTAAACAGCGACGTCTGCCCGATCAGCTGCAAAATCTAGCCGAACGCATAGGACTTTCGGCACGCTACTATCTGAAGACCATAGGCAGCACCGAAAACTTGGTGCCTGACGAGCTGGCAGTGGAGCTGCTACGCGAGTCAACTGTGCATTTCTTGCAACTCAATGCTTATGAGCTGGCCGTGCAGCTTACTCTACAAGACTTTGCCATCTTTCGTCAAATCGAGTCCACCGAATATGTTGACGATCTCTTCGAGCTCAAGTCTAAGTACGGCGTACCTATGTTAAGCCACTTTGCCGAGCTGGTCAATCGCGAAATGTTCTGGGTGGTCAGCGAGGTATGTGCTGAACACAACATCGTGCGACGCATGAAAATCGTCAAGCAGTTCATTAAAATTGCGCGTCACTGCAAAGAATGTCGCAACTTCAACTCCATGTTTGCTATCATATCTGGCCTGGGACATGCTGCCGTATCGCGTCTGCGACAGACCTGGGAGAAACTGCCCTCAAAGTATCAGCGCCTGTTTTCCGATCTGCAGGATCTCATGGATCCCTCACGCAATATGTCCAAATATCGACAACTAGTGGCCGCCGAGTACCTGTCACAGCTGCCTATCATACCATTCTACCCGGTCGTCAAAAAGGATTTGACATTCATACACCTTGGCAATGACACGCGTGTGGAGGGCCTCATCAATTTTGAAAAACTGCGCATGATAGCCAAAGAAGTGCGCATGCTAACGCACATGTGTGCCGCCAGCTACGATCTACAAGCTATGCTGGAGCTCAAGGCACACAGTCAGCTCTCCGCGCTGTCGGCGCTGAATCAAATGGCCACTAGCGGCACACAAATTGCCGCCAATGCCGGTCAATCTACAGTCAAACGTCGCAAAAAATCCACCACCGCACCCAATCCCAAAAAGATGTTCGAAGAGGCTCAAATGGTGCGCCGCGTCAAATCCTATCTGCAGAACATGCGCATCATTAATGACGAGGACACGCTGCACAAGCTTTCGGTCGAATGCGAGCCGCCACACAGTTCACGCAGCGGCGATCAGCTCAGCATCTACTCGCACACCTCCTCATCATCGGCGCCTAACTCTTCCCTATCGCTGCGCAAGCGTCAGCCTTCGCCAACACGCTCTACAACCAGTTCCACCAGCTCAACAAGTGGCGACTTAAATCGCCGTCACAATAATAACAATAGTGGCCCCAAGTTCGGTACTGCCTCGCCGCAGGCTGTCAAAAAGATTCTGTCGCTCGCGGAAACAACGAAAATACGTAGCTACCAGCCACGCCATGCTGGCATTGCGCTGCCGCTAGTGGGCAATCCACATCATGTATTCGGCAGCCATGCGCTGGGCGTACCAGTCACACCAACCGGCACATCAGCCAGCGCCAATCCCAGCCCCAACTCGCACAGACGTCTTGACGCAGTGCCGGCAGGCTATACAGCTCGCAACATACACGAACGTTCGCATTCGGATACTTTAACGCCGCTGCCATCGGTGGATCTATCAGTGGAGAGCAGCAGCGTTACCTCGTTCAGCAACCTGCCGCTAAGAAAGAGCACCATTTCTGGCTCACTAACATCTAACGATAGCGGTCATGGCTCCTCATATGCAGCGCCACATGATGCCAACTCGCTGTGCTCAGCCAACGAAAGCGCACTCTACCATCTGGTACCCGGTCATCATCATTTAGGTGGCCGAGGCACCGCAAAATTCTATCATGCCAATCCAGCTGCCAACAGCTTCTCAGCCATGCCTTCGCCCACCGCTCAGTGGTGCACCGTGACATCGGCATATCATGGCTCTAATACGCCAACAGTGATGAGCAACAGTGCCTCTTCACCGCCGCCACCGCCACCACCACGGCCACCCTCACGTGGGCCACGTCATCCACCTGCCTATTCCGTGGCCGCTCACATGGCGCATCTGCAGCGTCTAGGTCGCGCCCACAGCATGGAGGGCGTGCTGGCGCCCAGCTTCTATCACAACAAAACCGCCAATGACGTTGACGATGACGACGAGGCGCAAGTATCGGCAGTTTAAGTAGATTTCTTTTATTCGTTTTTAAAATGAGTATTTTTTTAATTTAGTTAAAATCATAATTTACTGAATTCAAATATTTAAATTTTCGTTTTAAGTTTAATAGTTTTTTTTTTCGTAAAAATAATCTATGTTTACTCAACTAATTTTAAGTCGAAAAACATTCGAATATCGCCAAGAAAAGACATTTAAATGTACAAACTTCTGAATTTATGCATAATCAAAACTATTTTAAAGTAGCCGTGTAATAAGAAATGAAAGAAAAAGGATACTAGAATAAATTTTGTTCTCCTTTATTTAAATAAGTAGTTGAAGTAAATTTTTATATTAAAAAAAAAATTATATTTCTTTAAGTTAAAGTATCAGAGTGGCCTGTACAACCAAAGACTAATGCAAATTCTTCTCAAAACTTCTTTTAATTTTTAGTTTTCTCGTTTATAAACATATGAAATATTTATTCATTCCACAGCATACGGGCGCTCGTTTAAAAATTTATAAAATAAGCAAAAACGAAAACAAAACAAAACAAAAACATAAAACGTTCGAATATATTTTATAACAAATAAATTATAGATTTTTAAGAATAAAACATGTAACGAAAATGTATTGGTTTTTTTGCCATTTTTTTTTAATTAAAGCTTGAGGACAGCGCCTGAGACAAAAAAGGTAAGTAACTATAAAGTTTTTCATAGTATTTTAAAAGTTTTCATATAAATTAAAAAAAAAACAAAAAATTGAATTTAAAAAATATAAAATATAAGTGTAGAAAATTTTGATTTGATGTGATGTCGTTTTTTTAATAAATATTTTTATTTAATTCCATGTTTCAAGTCAGTTTCCCATCCGTTAATTTTTAATTTAAAATTTTTAAATGCTTAGTTTGACTTTTGGAATTTAAAAACAATATCTATCAAATACAGAAAGCTCTGTCATGTCACAACCGTTACATTTTATGAAAAGTCCGAAACTGTTATGTAACAATATTTCTCAGTTTGATTTAAACCTAGTTTGGTTATATTTTCTTTCTAAAAATAAGTTATTTTTAAAAGTCACATCCGTTACAAATAAATTTTAAACGTCACAACTAGCACATTTTGTTACATGTTGCTACTTTGTTTAACTGTAGCATTCATTAACATTCATTGTCTATGTGATGTAGTTTTTTAATTAATATTTTAATTTAATTCAACGAATTCTATAAACTTCCAGTGTCACATCCGTTACATTTTAGTTCAAAACTTTGCAATGCATACGCAATAATCCTCCATATTTGAATCCATTTTAAACATTATTTATCAAATACAGTAAGCTGTTCATGTCACAGCCGTTACATTTTTAAAGCAGTCTAAAAATTAATTTTTTTTATTTTTTAGCTTGATTCAAGATAATTTGCACCTTGTTTGGTTATATTTTTTTAATTTTTTTTTAAGTCACATCCGTTACAAAGACATTTAAAATGTCACACCTGTTACATTTTATTGCACTCTGCAACTTTATTTGAAGTTTAGAACGAATTGATTTGATGTGATGTAGTTTTTTAGTTAATATTTTTAATTAATTCATTTACTTTAATTTCAACGAATTTAAAGGACTTCCAGTGTCATATCCGTTACATTTTTTATTCACATCTTTCTAATGCTTTCGCAATTCTACTTCGTTTGAGAAATTTTTTTTAAAACTTAATTTATCAAAAACACAAAATTCTTTATGTCACAGAAGTTATGACTTAAAAAAGACTTCAACTATATTTTTAATTTTCACAGTTTACTTTGAAATGATTTAAACTAAGTTTGTTTATGTTTTTTTTTAATTAAAACAAACTTGTTTTGAAAATTCACATGCGTTACATTTCTTAATGCTTTCGTACTTCGTCTAAAAGTGGCGAAGATATGACTTGACGTGTTATAATTTTATCTAATTTTTATTTTCAAAATAATTTTTTTTTAAATGTCTCATCCGTTACATCTCGAAGTCAACCGTTATATATTTTTAATATACAATGAAACTTCTCTAACTCTAAGTGACAGGGTCGGAAATTTCGAGTCACGGTAAATTCGAGTTGAAGAGATCAATATGTAAGAAAAATGCCTTAAGAAAGCGCGAATAATACTTCGAGTTATGGAGAATTTCAAGTTGGGGAAGTTTCACTGTGTTATTATTTTTTTAATTCGATTTAAAATTATTTAAGCTTACTTTAATTTTATTTTTGATTTAAAAAAGAAATAAATTTTAAAAGTCACATCGGTTACATTTTTAAAATTTTCATATTCATCTACAATATGCGAAGGTTTGACTTGACATGACAAATTCGTTGTTAGTCCTTAAATTTTTACATTTTTTTACAAAACAAAAAAATTTCAACTGTCACAGCTGTTACATTTAAGAATTCTTGCAACCGTTAGTTGCTTAAATTTATTTAAAGTACTTTTTATAACTTTATTAACAAATTTTGAAATGCATTTTGCGATATATTGTGCCGAAAAAGCACACCTTTGTCACATCCGTTACATAAAAATATATTTATTTCCATAATTAACAGAAAAAATATTTAAAAAAAGCTATCTGTTACACTTAAAATGTAATCAACTACCGTCAATTATCTAAGATTGCAACCTAAACGATAGACGTTGTATAACTTTTCTACCTACGTAGTTGACCCACAAATTCGCATTGATCAACTATACACTGCGATCAGTTGGAACACTTGGAAGCTACTTAGCTTCATGACATTTTAAACTCGCCGCGACTAAGAGGCGTTTATGAGGCGACTCAAGCGGCATATAAGGCAATTGTTTGATTTTTGCGTGGAATAAGTTACTAAAAAAGCTGCTTAGATCATCAAGTTTTCTTTTTTCTTGCTATAGTTAATGAGTTTAATCGAGCCTTTATTTTATACAAAAGACATAACTGTTGTTTTTTATAATAAAAATTTTCTCATGCTATCTAATATTTTTATTTACATATACATAATTATGTATGCTTGTAACTCTGCAGTTACTGACATCAAATATTCGTGCAACTAATTTTGCTTATTTAGACTTATCTGCAAAAAAATATTTGCAAGCCGAGCCAAGCAGCGCTTCTTCATGGCTTTTTTGTTATAATTAATTTGCTGTTTTTGTTTTGCCTTGTTATATTTTTTTTTCTAGTGTCGACGTAGCTATCTAGTTGCATACATACGTATAAATATTTATAACGGCTTGGATACAAATTTGTTTACACACGTAAATGTTAATTCGTACTTTTTGCTATATTTACCCCGATACGCGTTGATGACTTCGTCGTGTATTCATGTTGCAATGAGTTGAATGAAATATTCTGTTTAGCTATTAAAAAATACATACATACATATCTACATTCATATAGAAACATACACAAAACTGTATCTTATTCATGTTGTTTTAACGCTGAGTGAGTAAAGCGAGTGAGGGAGGGTGTTGAAAACACGTTTTGAGTTGAGTAGCGCAACAAGAAGCGGAGACAATTTTTTTTAATGAAAAAAAAAGAAATAAAATTTCTAAAACAAAAACACTCGCACAATTTAACTCAATTTCAGGTTAAAGTATTTTTAAGTATCTCTCAGGTTCTCTTTAATTCGCTCTAACTCACCGGAGTGGCTGCTCTAATACTCAATCTTTTGTAAAGCATGAGTTTTTTTTTGCTTATGCGAGTTGCTAAAAACTGCTCAGCTCAAAGTTTGAAGTCCAAAGAGCAACTATCTCGCAGATATTTTAGCATGTTACTCAAAAACTTTTCTAAAAAATATGAATTTTTGATTTTTTTATATATAAATGCAAGTTTAATTTTATCGCTAAATAATCCACCCACTTTTAATACAACAATTTTTATAACAATAAAAATTATCTTCAAATCTCTTCGCAATACGAGAGTTGTATAACTTCTTCATTAGATATCACGCTCTTTAGTATTGAATTGATCTTGAAAGTAAGTATTCTCTTCAATATTAGCAACTCTTATAGCGAAAAAAATAATACAATTTTCATTAAATTTGAGTGATCGAGTTTCTGCATTATCTGAATATATGTTTTTCGTGGAGTTGTTCTCAATTATCTCCAAATCTCTGGGAAGTATTGCTAAGCATAAAAATGTAACGAGAGTCTCTTAAAATATTTTGATTGAACTTGATATTGTGAAGCTAATGCAATAACTAAATTTTTTTGTTGAGTAAATGTTGAGTGTTGTACTCAAGTTAAATCCTCATTTTCAGCAAATCTCATAAGAGCTATGATATAATAACAAGTTGAGTTCATTTTACCAGTAACGTAGCAAAGGATTTGGGGGGTGGTTTAACCTGAATGCACGACTAGAGTGGTGAAAAATTTGGAAAAAATAAATTTTAAATACAATTTTTTTAATAATAAAAATGCACTTTAATGAGCGTGTTTTAATATTTTAGTGTGCAAAAGTGAATGAACATATTTTTTACCATCACCAGACTTCGTTTTTATTAAAACGAACTATAACTTTATATACAATTTTAGCAATATTATTGATCATAATAAACTAAAAGTCAATTCTTGCAATTGCCAAATAACTTAAATTCAAATTTTTGTGACTGTTTTCTAGTTAGAGCATCATTAGAAAAATTTAGTAACAATTTTATTATATTCTATGAAGTTTTGTAAAGATGCACATTTTAGTTCTTATATAAGGCTTAGCTATGCAGTGTTCAAACTAGCTGACGGCCTCGATAGTCGAGTAAATGTGCTTGACTGCCGAAACAGAGGTTCTGGCTTCGAATCCAGGCCAGGCTTTTGAATTCTTTCCTCATTTCTTATCAACTGAAATTAAAAATTCATCAATATGTACGACTTTGGAAGTTGTTGTTGGTGGTAGACATTTTTGTGGAATGTCTCATACTTATCTATCTCCCAATTTCCAAACCAAGGCTGACTTGACTGAAGAGGTTTTGACACCTAAAATCTTTGGCTTAAAGCTAAAAAAGTCTAGAATAAAATATAATATTTATTGTGATTACTTAGTTTTGAGACTATGCTTTTGAAATAAATCATATTCACAGTTCTTAACCAGCTGCACTCAGAAAAAAATTTCTCGGAATATAATAAAAACATGCAGAAAAATTGTACAGACTTTTATACTTATACTTTTCTCTAAATGTGATCCTTAAAATTCCCTAAAAATGGTTAAAAGCTTCCATGAAGAAGAGAAATATATAAAAATGTATCGTTTTTAGAGAAGAAGACTTTTTATTTTTGAGAAAAGATTGGTTTTTATTGAATAATGTACTTCGAATAGTAAATATTTTATCAAAAAACATTTTTCATTTTCAATAAATTTTTTTCTATCAATGAGACTTTCTTTGTACTATAAAAATACTTATCATTATTAGAGACATGAAATATTTCCAGTTCCCACAAGTGAAGATATAATTTTTCGAAAATGTGAAAATTTATTCTAAGTAATTGAATAAAATTTCATTTGAAAAAGAGAAAATTGTAATAGTAATAATTTTTTTGGTCATTCTGTGATATAATAATATTTTTTTTTTAAAAATTTTTAACTCATTAAATTTATTTATTTAAATAAAAATAAATTTTATGGCTCTCATACGTTGTGTTTTCAAAGATGAAGATGTCTTCTAAAAACTCTTAGATTCTGACTCCTTTATTAAAAAAATACTTAATTTGTCAGTCCTTTATTAAAAAGAAATTAAACTAGTAAGGTATATCTTCGACTTGGCCGAAGTTAAAATACCCCCACGGCCGATTCTTAAAGGTAAAATAATCTTAAATTGGAGAGCTTTTTTTATGAGATTTTGAGAGATTTTATAATTTTTATGTGTCTAAAATACATACATATCAAATTGTTTTCCTGCAGCTTAATTATAAGTCATTTTATAATGTTTTCAATTTTGGGGTTGAATGGGAGGTGGGCGTGTTTGTTTGTGTATAACGCCCATTTTTCTAACACACCTCAGTTTTGTCATGGAATACACGAATATCGAGTTTCCGTTTTGTACCTTTAAAATTAGCCTCTTTATAGGGTTTTCAATTTTTGGGTTGTATGGGAGGAGGGCGTGTTAGTGGGTGAACAACGCCCATTTTTCTAACACACCTCAATTTTGACATAGAATACTTAAATACCGAGTTTCCGTCTTGTAACTTTAATATTAGCCTCTTTATAGATTTTTCAATTTTGGGGTTGTATGGGAGATGGGCGTGTTTGTGGGTGGATGACGCCCATTTTTTTAACACACCTCAGTTTTGATATAGAATACACAAATACAAAATTTCAGTTTCGTAGCTTAAATATTAGTCTTTTTATAATGTTTTCATTATTGGGGTTGTATGGGAGGTAGGCGTGGTTTTCATCCGATCTAGCCCATTCTCGAACTTGATCTTAGTTTTTTAGAAAAAAGCTTAAATATCGAATTTCATAACGATAGCTTCAAAATTACGGCTGTAATCGTGTCCACAGACAGACGGACAGACAGACGGACAGACGGACAGACAGACGGACATGGCTAAATCAACTCAGGTGGTGATGCTGATCAAGAATATATATACTTTTCTATACCTACCACGCCTCCTTATGGGCGTTACACACGTCGTGACAAAATTAATATACCCCTTACGCAGTACGCGTGGGGGTATAAAAATATTTTGTATAAATCAACCTAATAAAAATGTCAAAAATACAGTTTTTTAGAGAAGAGTCCTTTTATATATTTTTTTTATTATTAAAATTAAATTTTTTTCTCAATCACCGAGCGTGCAGAATCAATAGTTTTTTTGGAATCATCAGCTTTTTTAGTTCTTATTTTGGGCTATTCATGTCTTTAAACCTTGCACAGCTAGGGCAAGTTTGCTTTGTAAAGGATCAAAATATTGCATATGGGCATCTCCCAAAAAAGGTCCACCAAAAGTGAAGAAAAACATTAAAATAAAGCCTCTAACAGCTTTTAACCTTTTTTTTTTATTTTGATTAGTATTACTGCTATGTAACTTGAATTTATCTTATTATGATGTATTTTTATTTAAAATTATAATGAATATCTTTACTGTATTTTACTACTGTTGGAATAATTTGTCGCGTCCATGATGTCCCGCCCGTATTCGTGCTATATCTATTTAAAAAAAGGTAAGAGATAATTATAATATTTCATAAGTCAACGAAGAATAGTTATCCTTGGTTCAGTGAAAGAACGCCCAATGAAATAACGCCCAAATAAAAAATGAAATAACGCCCAAATATTTTTCATTATGGAATAAGACCCAAAATATTTTAAGTGATTTTCCTTGAAAATATTTTGGGCTTTATTTCATTTTTGATTTGGGCGTTTTTTTATTTATTTTGCTTTATGTCATTTTTTAGCTTGGGCGTTATTTAATTTTTTAAAGCCCAAAATATTTTGGGCGTTATTTCATTTTTTATTTTGGACTGAACCTTATTTTTAGACCTCCATTAACATGTATATTATATATAAAAATAAATTCTCAAAATTAGCTGAATTTTGCATATTTCTATACGAGCTTAAAAAACTTATATTTTTTGTCGCGTCCGTTCCATTGAATGATTGCTTATTACGTTGAACTAATTTGTACTAAATCTCGCCAATATTTTTATAAAATGTAACACTCTTTCATAGCACTTTTCATAATATACATATCGGCTCATTTTGTTTCTTTCTTGTTTTTCGAGTAATTAAAACCGTGCGAATATCGCGTCCGAGCCACTGGGAGATGCTCATATGACACAAATTTCAATATAGTCCTGTACTGTGATACTTATGGGTGAGGGCAGTCAAAGCTTAGAGACCTCAGTCTTGTCCATTAAAATCGAAGTGTAGAAGAACATACATATATACGATAAAGAAATTGATAACTTATTCTGAAAAAAAGTTTATAAATTAATGATATAGAATCTTTTTTTGGTTTTTAATTTTACTTGATATGGAAGGAGAAGATTACTTTTGAAAAAAATTTAAATTGATAGTTATTCAGGGTCACTGAGGGGAAATTTATCAAAGTTTTGCTTCCATAATGAACAATTTTTCATAAAGTTTTTACAATTATATAAATAACTTACTTAAGTTTTGATGACTTCTGAATAATTGATATATTCCAACCAACTTCAATTAATTAAAAATTATATTGTTTGGCATTTGATTATTTAAAAATATAAAAAAAAAAATCTAGAAGCCGGAATGATTACGTGTTTGCAAGTTGACAACATTAAATTAAATGAGGTAGTTGCATAAATTGCAACTTTTATTTTCACAACGTTCGACAGTGCATGCTTGAAGTATATAAGAAAATAAAATAAATCTACTAGAATCATCATCATACTAGTAAATATCATCTAATTAATGGTACTCGCATAACCTATAAAAATTCCACAGAAAATGCTTTTAGTTTTTTATTTTATCAAATATCTATGAACAGCATAGCAAGAAGCTTTTAATTTTTTTGAATCTCTGCTTATAACTAGGTTTTGCAATCTCAGCAACATTAAGGTTTTTATTCTTTTGTAAGATTCATCGACAATTTTTACAAAATTCAAAAACTTAAATAGTGAAAAGAAAATTTTGGTTTTTAAATATCATTTTAAATATC
The DNA here is from genome assembly GCA_958299015.1 of Tetanocera ferruginea. NCBI lineage: Eukaryota > Metazoa > Arthropoda > Insecta > Diptera > Sciomyzidae > Tetanocera > Tetanocera ferruginea. The sequence goes on from OY282644.1 coordinate 3,258,379, forward strand.
GGTTTAAAAAAATATCAGTTTTAAAAAGAATCCGTGACCGTGGAGAGTCCTACCTTTAAAATAATTTAAGATTAAGTTAAAATTTTAAATTTAAAGCAATTTTTAAAGGTTTGTGTTAGTTATCAATTTATGGTTTCATAAGTTTTTTTATTAAAACCATTTTTATTAAATAAACAAGTTTTTATATAATTTTTATTTTGTTATAACTTTTTATGATAAAATACTTTCAACAACAACTGAAAATAAAAATTGGAAAATCAAGTAAAAAGTGTAAAGTGTATTTTGAATTGTATGTATGGATAGTGTTATCTGTATGTAGTGTATGTGTGTATGGTAACACTACAAATTTATGTTTCAAATGATACCATATTTTAAATTTTGTATATTTTAACCGAATCTTATAAAGTCAACACAAAGAATTGAAAAAGAATATAAAATTTTTTTGCATATAACTTTTGTTTCTGTTTTTTAGAATGCATAACCAAAGTAAGCAAAAGGATGTAGATTTTTATAGTAAACAAGCATTGGCCGAAGAAAATTTAAAAATTTTTTTTTGGTGCTTACTTATTTGAGACCCCAAAAAATCGATCAGAGCTGTAAAAGAATGCATCCAATTTGATTGCTTTTTCAAAAATTTTAAAGAGTAAATAACGAAATGAGAATGCATTCAATGATTGCAAAATTGATTCATGAATAAAATTTTTAATTCACACTCAATTTTAAAAAAATCGGTTTATTATTCACTTTTCGTTATTCTGAATAGTGCATTTTTTTTTATTCAAATGAATGCTATTCACAAAGAATGCAAATCACAAAGAATCGTTATTCATTTTGCATTCATGCAAAATTCCAATATTGAGCCAATATTTTTGAGCAAATATTTGTGTTCTATCAAAAACTTCATGTTTTTGCTTATGTTGGGTGTGCTTTTCCCGATAAAAGAAAAGTTTTTATGCAATTAACTTAATTTTTTGGTCAAATAAAGTGGTTCAGGAGAACCAAAACTGCTCCATGGGGATTTATCCGATCTAAAATAAAAGGATGCAGAAATTAACTTTAACTTTTGCGTCGGTATCTGGCGAAATCTAGTTTTCGATTCGGCTGAATGCAATGACATACATATTTACAAACGACATTTTCAAACGTAATATTAAAAACAAAAATCAAACTAGTTCCCCCCATGAGCAATTTCTAGATCCGCCACTGAAAGAGACGGCTTGGACAGCTACTGAGGTTGCTAGTCAAAATATGAGTTGAAAAGTTGAACTGCAAATATGTTTTTGGGTTGGAAATGGTTACATTTTAAGTATTAAAACAAATAATTAGAATTATACAAATTAAATAAAATTTTTCAAATATTTTTAAATTGAGTTAATTTTGCTTTACATTCAAATTAAAAATAAAACTTAATTTAAAATCGAATGTAAGTAACGGTTGTCATTTAGTAACAGGTAACTAAATTTTTTTTTCCTACTAAACGACCCACTTTTGTACCTATATTTGTTTTGTTTTTTGCTTTTTATCAAAATACTGCTGTTTTGTTTTTCTTTATCTAAAAATTGTCTCTTGTTTTGCCACGATTATGAATGTTTTGCTGCTTGAGTAAGTTTGTTTATGTTGCTGCAACATTCAGACAATCAGTGTTTGTATTGTTGTTGTTTTGTTACAGTTGCAATCTGCAGTTACTTAAAACATTTTTTCTGTTGTTATTTATTTTTTTTATCTCTTATGAAGCTATGCATGCTTTATCTAGCAAGAATGTTCCAATGTTTTTTTTTTTTTTCTTAGTCATAGTTAGAGATATAGACAATATTGCTGCATTCTATAGTAGAAGGCATCTTTTGCAACATGTTACTCAATATTGCGCTCAATTGAATATCTGATATTGTTTTTTCTCTTACTTCTGTTTGTGTGCGTATATCTGACAGGTGACCCAGTTGTACTAAATTATGTGCCTTCCATCGACTACAAAGCAAACAAATAGGTTTTGTTATTTCTTTTTTTTTTTTTTTTCTTTGATTTGGTTGAGTTACTCAACTCAACCTTTTACTTTTTTGTATCTCTAAAGAACTCTGTAAAGATTTGTATCCATGTTTGTAGCTGCTTGCATTGCAGCAGGTAGAGATAACATTGCTTTGTTTTCTAGTTTGCTGGTTATTCTATTTTTTCAAGCTTCACATTTTTGCAATAATTACGCATATCTGCACTTTTATACTCAAGCATTGGCTTCTTGTATTCAATGCTCACTCAAGCTGCTGTTGTTGCGTTAATCTGCTGAATGTAATCCATCAAATCCATGCAGGAAGTACTGCCCCGAACACAGATGTCAAAGACAATTATATAAAGAAAACACTGCACCAAGTAGAGAAAATGAAAAAAAAAAAAACTAACACAATTAAAGAAAGCATAACAATAATAAGATAGAGAACAGAACTCTTGAAATTCTAGACGGGAAATTTGATTATAAAGTCTGTCCGTCTGTCCGTCTGTCGATTGTTTGTCTTGATTGGATTGTATTGCCTGGCTAGAACGGAAAGCAAGTTTCTAGATATGATATCTAAAGAACAGGCGGCTTGCAAAATGTTTTCTTGCATTGTTACTCAAATTCGTGCTAAGTATTAAGAAATATGAATGCATAGTTATGACTCTGTTTGGCGTCAAGTGTGGAAATGTCTCGTATAACATGCCTGGGAATGATGGATGCATCATTCACCGCGTATGACAAAAACACCAACCATTAAATGTTGCAAGTATGTAGTTCTATGAATATGAATGCAATTTTGATACTGACTCATATTCTTCTACGCGAAATGCTACAACAATTGAAATATTTTTGTGTGAAAATCTAAAATGTTGCTTGATTTTCTGTAAAATTGGTGAAGCAAGAAAAGTCATCGTTGGGTAGGAAGGAAAAGTTCAAAGCACCTTAAAACGCGGAATGACAAAGAATAAAACCATAACTGTGGATTGTGAGGCAAAAATAATATTTTATGATTTTCTTTCGTTTGAAATTTATGAAGAGTTCAAAGATCTAAGATTATGAATATGATTCTCAAAGATTTTGAATCAGGGTAGCTTTGTGGGTAGGAGAGTTTAGCCAGATAATAGATATAATCTTTGAACTATGATTAAAATTTATTGAAAATTATGGTGGTCGTGGCCTAGCGTGGTTGACTGTTCGATGCCAGTTTTAAGAACCGAGAGCTCGCTGGTTTGACTACCACCCGAAACAGAAAACCTTTTTCAATTGAAATTAATTTTACCGATTGGACATAACAAACCTCAAAGAGCAGAGAAAATGTCAAGTTTTTCTAGTAATGTTGACGATTTTTTTTTCTCTTAGAAAAGATTTGGGAAAAAGTAAAAATTATATAAATTTACAAAATAATAGAGTACGTTTTTCTTATAACTTATTCAACGCAATTTTCTCATGAAGCTGAGCAATTCATTAGATTTGAAAAACTCCATTACGACTTAAGACCTTAGCATCTTTATTACTCAAGATATGATTGTATTCTTCGAAATGCTCTCAGGCTAAGTGCTCGTAGATCAACCCCACCCAACACGCTAGTCTTGATCAGAAGTTAATCAACAAAAGAACAACCAAATTATTTCAAAGAAACCCAGAACAAAAGTCAGACCAAAACAAAGCATTTTTTGCTCGCTTATCTAACTTGGCGCTGAACTAATAAAAAAAAAACAGAAACAAAACAACTAAACAATCGCTATAACAAAAAAGAAAAGTCCAGCACCAACAGTCAAATCTAGCATTAATTATTTAATTCAATTACTTATAAATAAACGCATTCAAATAGCAATTAATTCAATTTATGTAGCAACATATCTCGACGCTGTTATCGCCTCATAGAATGCGTTATCGTATCTTAAGAGACTCGTACGTACATATATCGTAAACATATAAATTTTATTTAAGCTTAGCGTGCACGGCATACAAAAGTCGTACAAAAACAGAAAAAAATGAACAAAAAAACCAAAAGAAAATTAAGCTGGCATTAAACCGCAGCAGACGATATAAAAGAAATTACAAAAAGAATTCAAAATCACAAAAAAAAAATAACAAAAATAAAAAACTATTCAATTGAAAGTTAATTCAGGCAGCAGCAGACTGGCATGTATGAAGAACCAAGTGGTAGTTGGGCTACAAAGAACACGCAAGAGTCCGTGTTGCGTTCCATGTTTTGCTGGATCGATCGTGGTGTCTGCATTTTCAGTCAGGCTTTGCAGCTAGCCACGCATTATCACATATATTTGAATCTTGTTAAACATGTTTTAATTCTAATTAGAATCAGTTCAAGATTGCAGTTAAGGGCGCACTCTATACTCTGGAGTACGCGATCATGAGGTAAATAGTGCGAGGGAGGTAAGAAAAAGAGTTGGTTTGGGTGCTAAGTGTGACTGAGATTTTGCAAGGAAAAGGTTTTTTTATTTTCATTTTGCTAGCTCAGAGAGCAGATTTTATTAAGCTCTTCTAAATAATTCGTTTCAGAGAGTTCTTAACTCAAGATCAATGGTCGATCAATATACAAGTTTAACTAGTTGTTTTTTACTTTGAGTATTTCTGATGGTGTTAATATTATATTCAGTGTTCTTGAGGAAGCTTGGCAGCAATCCAAGATATGTTTTGAGTCAACTTCGACTGATGCTCGCAATTATCGTCTCGTTGATGTTTACATTAACAGAAAAATATAAAAAAATAAATAATTTTGATATAAAGATGATGTGGGCTCATCATGAGGCACACAAAGTGTTCATAATATTTACATGTATATCAGAAAAATTTGTTTCTGCTTTAAAAAGCAGTAGAAGAGCAAAAAACAATAACGAATGTGACAATTATTTATTGTCGCAATTGAAATTTTTAAAAACACTAATAAAAAAATTTGATTTTTACATTTAAAATCAAAAAAAATAAGTCGCAATTTTAACGGAAAAGATTGTAAGAAGCAGTAACGGATGTGACAATTTTTTACTGAAGCAACTGAAATGTTTTTTTTTTATAAAAAAAAGTTTTTACATATAAAATCAAAAAAATTAGTCACAACTTTAATGTAAAAGATTGCAAGAAGCAGTAACGGATGTGACAATATTTTACTGTCGCAATTAATATTTTTAAGAAACAAAAAATTTTGAATTTTGCAAATTTGTGTAAAATTTAGAAAAATTGGTTAAAGCTTTAATATAAAAGTTTTTAAAAAGCAGTAACGAATGCGACATTTTTTGTATTTTAAGAACTGAAATTTTTAAAAAACAAATAAAAAAATTCGATTTTTTACATGTAAAATCAAACAATTAGTCACAGTTTTAAGGTAAAAAATTGTAAGAAGCAGTAACGGATGTGACAATATTTTCACTGTCACAATTAAAATTGGTAAGAATTAAAAATAAAAATTATATTTTTGCTTGTTAAATCAGAAAAATTGATTACAGCTTCAATGTAAAAATTTTTAAAAAGCAATAACGGATGCGACATATTTTTCTTTTAGCAACTGCAATTTTTAAGAAATTTTAAATTGAAAAAATTTTATTGTTGGCATGTAAGATAAAAATTTGCAACTTTAATGTAAAAAATCTTAAAAATGTAACAGCTGTTATAATATTTTTACCGTCGTAGCTGAAATTTTGAAAAATCAAAAATTATGAGTTATAAAATTGTGGAAGTTTAAAAAAAATTATAAAAAGTTGTAAAGTTTTATATGTACAATCAGAAACATAGTCGCAACTTTAATGTTAAATTTTTTAAGAGCAGTAACGGATGTGACAAATTTTTCACTATTACAATTGAAATCTTCAAGAAAAAAATAAAAGAACTGAAAATTTTTACCTTTAAAATCACAAAAAATAGTCGCAAATTCAATGTTACAAAAAAAAAATTACAAACAACATTAAAGGATGTGACAGTCTCTTAAGTGTCACAACTGAAATTTTTAAGAAACAAAAAATTAAATTTAAAACTTTGGCATGTAAAATCCATACAATGTAAAAAGCTATTCAAAATATGTAACAAAAATGAATTGTAACAGTGTTTAAATATATAAAAAAAATCTGTAACGGATGTGACAACTTTTTTGTAGTAACTGAAATTTTAATGAAACAAATATTTAAAACAAATTCGTCACAAATTCAATGCTAAAAATTTATAAAGAATATTAACGGATGTGACAGACAGTCTCTTAAGTGCCAAAACTGAAATTTTAAAAAATAAAAATAAAAAATAAAATTAAAAAATGTGGACATAAATTTAAAACTTTGGCATGAAAAACCACAAAAACGAATTGGAATTGTGTTTAAATATTAAAAAAAATTTGTAACGGATGTGACAACTTTTTTGTAGTACTGAAATTTTGATTAAACAAATAGTTAAAACAAATTCGTCGCAAATTCAATGTTTAAAATTTATAAAGAACATTAACGGATGTGACAGACAGCCTCATTAAGTGCCAAAACTGAAATTTTAATAAATAAAAAATAAAACTAAAAAATTTGGACATGTAAAATCCATACAATGTAAAAAGCTATGCAAAATATGTAACAAAAATGAATTGTAACAGTATTTAAATATATAAAAAAAATCTGTAACGGATGTGACAACTTTTTTGTAGTAACTGAAATTTTAATGAAACAAATATTTAAAACAAATTCGTCACAAATTCAATGCTAAAAATTTATAAAGAATATTAACGGATGTGACAGACAGTCTCTTAAGTGCCAAAACTGAAATTTTAAAAAATAAAAATAAAAAATAAAATTAAAAAATGTGGACATAAATTTAAAACTTTGGCATGAAAAACCACAAAAACGAATTGGAATTGTGTTTAAATATTAAAAAAAATTTGTAACGGATGTGACAAAATTTTTGTAGTAACCGAAATTTTGATTAAACAAATAGTTAAAACAAATTCGTCGCAAATTCAATGTTTAAAATTTATAAAGAACATTAACGGATGTGACAGACAGTCTCTTAAGTGCCAAAACTGAAATTTTAATAAATAAAAAATAAAACTAAAAAATTTGGACATGTAAAATCCATACAATGTAAAAAGCTATTCAAAATATGTAACAAAAATGAATTGTAACAGTATTTAAATATATAAAAAAAATCTGTAACGGATGTGACAACTTTTTTGTAGTAACTGAAATTTTAATGAAACAAATATTTAAAACAAATTCGTCACAAATTCAATGCTAAAAATTTATAAAGAATATTAACGGATGTGACAGACAGTCTCTTAAGTGCCAAAACTGAAATTTTAAAAAATAAAAATAAAAAATAAAATTAAAAAATGTGGACATAAATTTAAAACTTTGGCATGAAAAACCACAAAAACGAATTGGAATTGTGTTTAAATATTAAAAAAAATTTGTAACGGATGTGACAACTTTTTTGTAGTAACTGAAATTTTGATTAAACAAATAGTTAAAACAAATTCGTCGCAAATTCAATGTTTAAAATTTATAAAGAACATTAACGGATGTGACAGACAGTCTCATTAAGTGCCAAAACTGAAATTTTAATAAATAAAAAATAAAACTAAAAAATTTGGACATGTAAAATCCATACAATGTAAAAAGCTATGCAAAATATGTAACGGATGTGACAATTTTTTTGAAGCAGCTGTAATGAAACAATTAAATAAAGAAAATGGAAATTTTTACATGTAAAATTCGAAAAATTAGGAGCATCTTTGATGTTAAAAATTTTGAAAAACAGTTACGGACGCGACAATTTTTTGACAACAAACGCAATTAACAAATAAAAATTAATTTAAAATAAAAACTTCGTTACGGATGTGGCAATTTTTTTAATTTTGAAGACCAAAATTTCTGGAAAAGCAGAATTAAAAATTTGATAATAAAATATAAATTTCTTTAGAAAAGAATCTTTTAACTTAAAAGAAGAAATAAAATTAAACAAACATTATAAAACATCAGAAATAAATAATCATATTTTCATAAGAAAAATAAAAAACAAATTCTCGCAAATTCAATGTTACAAAAAAAAAAATTACAAACAACATTAAAGGATGTGACAGTCTCCTGAGTGTCACAACTGAAATTTTTAAAAGACAAAAAATTAAATTTAAAACTTTGGCATTGGCATGTAAAACTTTGGCAGCTGTAATGAAACAATTAAATAAAGAAAATAAAAATTTTTACATGTAAAATTCGAAAAATTAGGAGCATCTTTGATGTTACAAATTTTGAAAAGCAGTTACGGACGCGACAATTTTTTGACAAAGAACGCAATTAACAAATAAAAATTCATTAAAAATAAAAACTTCGTTACGGATGTGGCAGTTTTTTTAATTTTGAAGACCAACATTTCTGGAAAAGCAGAATTAAAAATTTAATAATAAAATATAAATTTTTTTATAAAAGAATCTTTTAACTTAAAAGAAGAAATAAAATTAAACAAACATTATAAAACATCAGAAATAAATAATCATATTTTCATAAGAAAAATAAAAAACAGTGTCGGATGTCTTAAAGTATAGCAAGAAAATAAATTCAATGCTTCAGAAAAATAAAACTGCGTAACGTATGTTACAATTTTCTTGCTTAAACATCAAATCTCTTATATTTAGCAGTGAAAGCTAATATTTGTAAGAAAATAAAATTATTGTTATATTAAAAAAAACCAAAAACAAAAAAAATAATAGTAGTGGCGGATGTGACAACATTTTTCAGAATATACATTGACAACATAAGAATAAATTTGCTAGAGAGGAAAAAACCCCATAAATTTTTTTTGGGAGAAAACATGGTAGGAACTCGTATGTGTAAAATTTGAATAAAAAAATTATAAGAAGTAGTAACGTATGCGACAATTTTGAAGCTCATTATTTCAGGTTGTGGCCATTATATACTATAGAGCTTAAATTATTAAAAAATTATTTTTAAACTTGTATAAAACTCAGTAACGGGTACAAGAAGTTTTTCTATGTTTTGAGAATTTTAAAGAAAATAACATAAATTATTTATTAAAAAAGTAAATGCAAACCATAACAGTTAGACTATTGCTAAAAACTAAAGAATTATTTTAAATAAAAACACAAAATAAAAACAAACAATTTTGTTTTTGACAATGAGTTTAGCTAAATAATTACAATAAAGCACAAATAAAAAAAAAAAAAATTTTGTACTTGGCAATACATTTAAGGAAACTTTTAAGGTTATTTAGGGTTAAATAAACAAAAACAGAGCGGATGTGACAATTTCTTTATGAATTAATAAAAATAAAATCAAAATAAATAAATAATGTACCTGAAATTTGTTTTAAATATTAAAAATTAAAAAATAAAAATTGAAAATTTTCAATAAATACTAAAAAAACCGAACGGTTGTGACAACTTTTGTATGCATGAAATAAAAAAAAAATAAAAAAAAAAAATTAAAAAATAAAAGAAAAATTTACTATCAATAACGCATGTGACAATTTAACTTGTGTAAGTTTTAAAGAAACGAGCATTTAATAGAATTTTAAAAAATATCAAATATTTATTGTAACGGCTGCAACCATTTTTTAAGTATTAAAATTAATAATAAAAATAACAAATAAAAAATAAAATATTGTGTTACATATTAAATTTGGGGGTTTTATTAAAAATAAATACCGAACGAACGTGACAGTTTTATTATAAATTAATATAAATAAAATGACCAACACACAAATTTTCCATTGAAACTACAAAAACAATCTAAACGGGTGTGACAGTTTTTGTATGCATAAAAGGAATAAAATAAATATTCAAACAATAAATAACGTGCGTGACAATTTCTTAAATTTTGATACCAAAATGCCTAAAAATTTTAATTTTTGTTAAAACATTTAAAAGTTAATAATTGTCACATACGTTACGTATTTTATTGCGTTACATATTATAATTTTTGTTAAAAATCTTAAACGTTAATAATTGTCACATACGTTATATATTTTATTTGCAACAAATGTAAATATTTGAATTAATTTTACTAAAAGGGAACTCTGTTTTGCTTTTTGGTTACTGGAAATTTTATTTTACTTAAAAAAAAAACAGAAACACAATTTCTTAAAAAATAAACGAACAAAAATTAGTGCAATAACAAAAAAACATAACAAAACTGATGTCTCAATTCCTTTTGAGCTAAAGGATTTAAAATATTCAATCTTATTGCAAATAAGATATGTAACGTATGTGACAATTATGAAATTTTGAGAGTTTTGACGAAAACTCAAGATTTTTCAGGGTGTTAAGCTTCAAATAATATATGTAACGTATGTGACAATTATTTGCTCTTGTAATTTTTAATGAAAATTAAAATTTTTCAGGTTTTTAAGTTTTAAAAGTTAAGAAATTGTCACGTGCGTTATTTTTTTTTATTAGTATAAAAAAAAAGTATGTGACAATTATTGACTTTAGAGGGTCGAACGTTTTTTGTGTTAAAACTTTAAATAATACATAAAAAAGCTAGTAATGGATAGACTTGATACATCTTTATGCCTTTCAAGAATTTGTGAGAAATTTTTGTGAGAATTTTCAAAATAAAAGAAATATTTTCAAATTTATTTAAACAATAGAAAAGTTATTGTGGTTGTAAAAATTATTATTAATGAGGTAAAATTGTCTAAAAAAGAATTTATTCGTTTCAAAAACAAAAAAAAAAAAACTAAAAAATATTGATAAATACATAACGCAAGTGATGTATCATTAAGAGATATTTCATGAAGTGTGGCATTCCAAGTTATAAATAAAATGTTGCTGAACAACTTTTTGTTGCAAACCAGCAGCTTTGAATATGCTAGTTAGCTAGATTTATTTAAATATGTAAATAATTTCCTTTAAAATTAAAATAGCCATAAAAATTTAATTAATTTTTTTTTTTTTCAACAAACTAATGTTTGCCCAATTAAATTCCTGGCAGCAGCAGCAGCAGCAGCAGCATTTTGTGCCTTAGTAGCACCCATCATTAAAAATGAAAAATGATCCTCAACAAGTTACAACAGCTGATGATTACGCAGCATTTCAGCCACTCTCAGTCAAACGCACATGTAGCCTCTACACACACACACACACACATTAAGGGAAAGACGCGCACATATTTTATTGAAGTGATCTACAGCATCCTTTGTTGCTCACTTGATCGTTGCTTGTTTTCATAAATGACTCCCAATAGAATTTTATTTCCTTAGCTGATGTAGCATTAAAAATTTTCAGACCCTGCTAGAAAATTATCATGGTTGTTTGTTGTTTTTGTTGCTGTTGTTGTAGCTGCTGTTGATGAGAACATCAAATTCCTCAAGTAGTTGCCAGCAATAACAAGCATGCAACAATAAATGACAGCAAAATGATTGATTTCAGCAATTGAAGGATGCGCAGGATTTTATAGCCTGTCTTTTTTTTTTTTGTTTAATTTTTTTTCCTGCTGCATTTTTAACGATTTTAATAATGTTTGTCGAAATTGCCGCCTTAATCATCATTAAAATAATTAATTGTCTATTTGACTCCTTTTCAGCTTTTATTTTAAAATTCTTGCTTAGACTGTAGAACGTCTTTTGGATAAAAAGGGCCACTGTAATTAATGAGAGTCATGTTGGCATGGGAGGCAGTGTTTACTATAAAATTTAATTTTAAATTACGTAAAGATATGGTTTGGAAAAATATCCTTTTTTTATAAGATCCTATAGAGCATGAAATTAATTTTTATGCTTAAATTCAGGTTTTATTTTGCCTGTAAATATGCCTATTAAATATATCTTAAATCTAGGTTAATAATTCTAAATATTTTATTAAATTTAATTAAAAATTACATCTGACTTCATCATATACCAAAATATAATTCCTTACCATTCTGGCAATACTTTTTCATTGAACGTATCTTTGATTTTCTTTAAGTGGTTACAACCATATCTTAGCTTCCAAATCTAGCGTTTCTCACCTGTTACCTTTAACAATTCTATAGCTTTTAAGCAGCATATTATTATGCAGCAACAACAACAGCAACATCTTTTATCTATATCTTTTTGTTTTTGCTTTTTTAGTGTTGTTTTTTCGTCTTATGTTAAACTCACGTTTTCATATCTTTTCATTCATAGATAGATACTTCCTCTTATAAATCTCATACAAATCATTGGCATTTCCTTTCGTTTCAACTAGATTGATTTAAAATTACTCACAGTCTGGTTGATTTGAATGGTGCGATAACCTTGAAGGCTTCCACATCACAACAGTCAGTTAGTCAGTCAGTCAGCTTGCCTCTGCCTCACTTCCATGAGGCCATAAATAACCAAAACACCATGACAAACATTGTTTCATTTATATTCTTATGATTTGCATTGTTTTTGTATCTTATTATCTATGATTGCATAGATTTGGTTTATTATGAAATTATTGTCATGGTTGTTTATCTCGCTTACAGTGAGCTATTTAAGTTAAGTTCAATGTTATGTGTTACGCTAACGTCGTCAGTCTGTTGTGGGGGCATTGTTAGCACTCCAAGGTTAAGGTAGAGGTTGTGGTAAGATACATTGTTGTAAGTAAATACATAGGTCAAAGTGAAATACAATTTTTTGGTTCGAAAAAAAAATTTGTAAATAAAATAACTAGCAAGTTAGTAAAAATTGGCTTAAGTTAATTTTTTGTATGTAATTCTGCTAAGAATTACTAACCATGAGTGATGAACCATGTTCATGACAGGTTCATAAGTCATGAACCAGACAGCGACAAAGAAAAGAATTTTTAAAAAAATTTTAGCGATATTTACTTAAACTTTTATTTTCGTAATTTTTGATTTAAAATTTTGATTTAAAGCATACTCGAGGGGTATGCTTGGGTCAATGACGGTTTTAGCATAAGATAATGTTCTTCTCGGAATAAAAACATCGATATTTATTGTTTTAAGATCCGATTGTAAACACCAGAGCTATGATGAAAAATTAAAAAAGAAAATCCTACGATCGGCAATAAAATTTAAATTTTGTTTTAACAGTAGTTCTACCGGAATAATCGAAAAACTTCCTGAGCAAAAGTTCGATGATTTTTTGTCAGCTTCAATTTTCTGATATTCGAATGATAAATTAGGCTAATAAGAACTGAGATCTGGAGGGTGAGTACACTCAGAAAAAAGTTTATCGGAATATGTTAAAAATGGCATCATAATGAGAGAAAAATGGTATAGACTTTGCTCCAGAGAATGCTATTCTCTAATTGCTATACTAAAAATTCTCTAAAAATGATAAAAAGCTTCCATGAAAAAGAAAAACATAAAAATATATCGTTTATAGAGAAAAATACTTTTTTTTTCGAGAAAAGATTTGTTTTTATTTAAGAAAATACTTCTCATAGTGAATTTTTTATCAAAATATAAGAAAGGTTTTTCATTTTCAATAAATTTTTCTCTATAAATGAGAATTTTTTTTAGCGAGAAAAATACTTATCATTGTTAGAGACATTGAAGTATTTCCATTTAATAGAAGTAAAGAAATATTTCTTCGAAAATGTAAAAATTTATTTTAATTGAATAAAATTTTATTTGAAAAAGAGAAAATTGCTAATATCGAAAATAGAGAAATTTTTTACCAGAGCAATGTATGTGGTTTTTTCTCAGTGTACTAAAAACATGGACATATTATACTTGAAGATCACATGATCAATGCCGTAGAGCATTGCAAAAGTGAAAATGGCCGATTGACCAAAACAAAAAACAATTTTTTTTTCGAAACTGGCTTCCAAAAATGCTTCAAATTCAAAGCTGTACAGGACATTTTATTACTGGTACGATCTACTGTTACCCCTACCTCCCTACCTTCAAATATTCTACATTTGTTTGTAAAAAGTTACGCTGATAACGACAAGCTATTCAAAAAAAGTAAACTTCTGAAATCATAGAAAACTTGTGATGAGGTTCAATTAATTTGGTTCTTCAAAACAGGGATGCCAACTGGTGGGGAATTCCCCGATTTGTGGAAAATTTAAAGTTGAATGGCCACATATTTTCGGGGAATTTCATAATTCATCCAAGTTTTAATGATTTTTTGCTGGGAATTTAGTATTTTATCAGATATTTGCGGGGAATTGGATTTTTCATGGAATTTTCTGATATAATAAAAATAAAATTTGTATGACATATTTTAAATCAAAAACACAAAAGTTAAAACGTTTTGCTTGATAAAGACTGGTTTTCGCTGTTATTTTCAATGATCAGTTGTTGTCAATGAATGAAAAATGCCAAAACATTGTCAATTTTTTCCGATTGTCAATGGCAAAAAATAGGAAAAACTGATCTCTTCACATATTGTCAGGAAAAATTGCATAAAAATTGTTATTTATGTGATATTTACGCTTTAAACCTTCAGGTCAAATCACAAATAACTCAGTAAAAACCAAGCATTAAACACATATATAAATAAGTTGATATTATTTTTCTTGACTCAATTGACGGTTTCATTCGAAGAACCAAGTTTTTGAGGAAAACCTCTGAGTATTTTAAATTTTTTTGTACAATGTTTTTGTAATACAAACTTGAACTTAATAAATGTTCTATTGAAAAACAAGAATTTGCATCTTAACATCGTAAATGTACTAGCTCGACTTAGCATACATTAGAATCAGGCCATTACCGTATTGTAGCTTCAAAATTTAACTTTTTAATTTTGAATGTGTTTTCTTTCTCACAATTTCTTATTAAATTATACATTTTAACATTCTTCCTTAATTATTGTTACACCGAAAGTAAAACAGAAGTACAATTAAAAAAATTGTCTGTTTCAACCATCGACAGTTTGGCAAGTCCTTGCGTAAAATAACAAAAGCTTTTTGTAAGCCTTACTAAAGTATTTTTCTCGGTGTACGTATGTGTTCAATTAAAAGAGCATATAAATAAATTAATTATTTTTTTTTTTGTGGGGAATTTTGTGAAAAATTTGGGAATTTGGAGGACTTCTGCTGGGAAAACCAAAAAATGAGTTGGCAATCCTGCTTTGAATAACAAGAAACAACGAGTAACTCAAGGAATTATCGAGTAACTCAAGTTTTTCTCTCACATGTAATCAACTGCTCTCTCAACTTTTTTTCAATTATACATACCCAGTAGAAATTCATATCCAATATAACTACTAGAAAAAATAATTAATGGAAGACATTTTGAATCTGATGTCATTTTTTTGTGGCAGTCAACGAATTTTGGAAGAACTTGGCTCAAATCACCATCCTACACCGATAATTTTTTCAATAGAAGTACATTTTGCTGTTCGGACTTCACCTCTCTGCAGAGAAAAGGTGGTAAAATTTGTTGAAAAGTTTCTTGAGAACTAGAGAACTTGAATTTTAGCCGTTCAGGCTCGTCAAAAAATATGTAGGCCCAGTTCACTGTCAATTAAGCAGCTCGGTCAAAGTCCTTTTAAAGACTAAAATGGCTAATTTTTGTACAACATAATTTTGAAATTAAAGATGACGGCCATCATATATTAAAAGAATTGCATTGTTACAGACCTACAAACAAATGTTCAATATTGAATATCTAGTGAGTGACACGATAACTCTAGAAATCTGGAATCTGTTGATCTAATAACCACAGAAATTATAAAAAAATTTTTCAGACAGCTGGTTCAGGAACGGGTTCGAATTGGTTAACAATTTAAAACATTACCTAACAGTTGCAGGTTTAAGATTTCAAATCTGATATCAGAATTTTAAAAGTAAAAATTGCAGATAGGGCCATCCAATTTTTTAATTTTTACTAATTCGGTTCTGGTGTGAACTGAATCCAAATTGAAAATTACACAAATTTTTAGAACAGGTTTGCCTAATAATAATAGGTTTTTGTAAGTTTTGAACATTATGTAAGAATTTGAGAGCGTCGCTGAATCCGAATATGTTGTCAAAAGTGTCAGAATTTTCAGAAATGTAATTTTTAACATTATAAGAAAAAATAACACTGTGCAGCAAAAGTGAAGTTTTTAAAAATCCCAAGAGGTTTTACAACGGTTTCCTAAGGTTTTGCGTTCGCTAAATCCGAATCTGAAGTCAGAATTTTAGGCTACAGGGGAGGCCGCCACTACTTTTTCAAGAGGAACATTTTTTACCTTGAAACCCAACTCCTCCGAACCCTCCATATCGGGGCTCCAAAACAAATTTTATGATTTTCATATATTTTTTATATGAACTTTTTAATTAAACAAAAAACCCGACAAATTTTCTGTTCGCTTATTTATAATTATGTAGCATTCTATACATTAAATTAAGAAAATACCAACAATAAATAGTAATAATAAATTATATTAAAAAAAAAAGAAAATTAATTTCAAGCAATTTTTTGTATTCGAATAAATTAATATTAATAAAATTTGTTTTTTTAAATAAAATTTTCATATAAAATATATGCAAAACTCATAAAATTCGTAATGAAGTCGCAAAACGGAGGGGTCGGAAGGGATGGGTTCCAAGGCAAAAAATGTTCCTCTTGAAAAAGTAATGGGGGTCGGTTATATTGATTTCATTAACAGTTTGGGGATTTGGGTTCAGCCTCCCCTGTAGCTCGAAAACCTAGTGTAACCCGAAAATTTTGACTTCAGATTCGGATTCAGCGAACCCAAAACCTTAAGAAACCGTTGAGAAACTCCTTGGGATATATTGAGTGTTGTACCGTGTAATTTTGTAATTTTTATAAAATTTAAAAACCTCATATCTACAAAATGAAAAATTTTTATGAAGTTTAATAGAGAATGGCAAGATTTTTTGTTATTTTTTATTGAGTAACGAGTTGATTAAAATGTTATTTGATTCATGTTCAAGACTTTTAGATAAAGTTTTCTACTGGTTATTTGCACTGATAAGTGAACGCTCTCAAATCGCGGATAAATTTTCGATTGAAGCGAAAACTCAAGTTAAACGATACGAGTTTCGTGTATTTGATACAAGTTACTCAAAACATTTAAGTATTTTAACCTTTCTAAAAGAAAAATAATTTTCTAAAAAGTTGGAAAATGTCGTAGAGTGCAATCTTCCTTCGTAAATATTAGTAATATAGGTCAAAGACTTATCTTCTGTTACTTATTAATTGCAACTCATGTGTACCTATATAAATAGTTATTTTAGTTCTAACATCAGGGAAATATTACCTGATGTGTGTACTTTCTGATAATATGAGTTTTTTCCCACCCGCTCGCCACTTTCACAAACATGTCGCGTTCTTGTCCAGTTGCGCAAGACTCGACTCAGATTGAAGTTATGTTGCTGTCATTGATTATGACATCGCATCTCACAATTGCTTCTTCCGCCAAAGATGCTATAGAAAAGCCGAACAATGCTACAAACTCCATACAATGTTGATACGTGCAGCAGCTTCATAATTTCAAATGTCCATCTTTGGACAATTATTTGACTCATAAATCTTCAAACCTGGCACACATCATCATCATCATCAATTGCGACATATGCGACATCAACGACAGTTGCTGTTTTGTACCAAACGTGCTTTGTGCTGCCAGCCAGTGTTGTTGTTGTATTTTTGCCAGTCTCTCAAATCTGGGCAATCAAACGTTTATCGCTCTGATGATCGATGATGAATGTGATCAAAGTGATTTTGATCGCACGCACTGTGCGCGCCATTATCAACAAGAGTCGTGTTGAACTTGCTTAACTTGGCTTATAATCTTGTGTGCTTTATTGTAGTGCTTGTAGTTGTTGTTGTTCTTGGTCTAAACGCCCCAAGGGAATTGTTGACAAAGCGGGTACTGAGTGAGTACGTACGTATGATGCACGTATGTATGTAGCGTCAACTGAGAGATGATCGCAAGCTTGGGATGGATGGACTGCGCCGCCCCTGTTGCAACATGACACAGATTTGTAACATAAAACAAGCACCGTCCAGCTCAGCGGTGTTGTATTGTTGTTGCTGCTGTTGCATTTGTTGTAATGGCGGCGTCTAAATGCAACATATTCTGCGCATTATTTTGGTGGCGTTTTTTGTCGTCGTCACTGCAAATGTTGCTGTTGTTATTATTTTTATTGTCATATGTGTGTGTGTCTGTCTGTCTGTCTACGTTTAACTTGTTGCCAACAACTCAGCGCAGTCTACGTTCTGCAGCTCAGTTAAGCTGTCTAATTAAAAAAGTTTATTGACTTTTTATAACTTGCCATCAAGCTATGCTTTCAAGCTGTAAATGTCAATATTTTCTGTTGAACAGTCTGACGCACAGCCCGATGGACAGACAGACAGACAGTCATTTTTAATGTGGCGTTGTTTTCAGCTTGATAACTGCTTGTTGTGATTGCTGTTTAATTACAAAATATGCCGACAAAGCTTTTTCGTTGTTGTTTAATAAATGTCAGCAACATTTTGAGCGCCGGTTAACAACTTTTTTTTATTTGTTTTTTTTTTCACCAATTTCGAATTCAGGGTGGTCAGCAACTGGGCGTAGGCTCGAAAATTGAATTGATTTTTGAAAAAAAAAACAGCGTTGTTGTCAGTTTTTTGACATGTTGTTTTAGAAAAATTAATAAATAAATGCAATGAGTTGTTTTTCTATAAAGAAAAAAATACACAAGTGCTGTTAATTGTAAAGTGAATGCAACTTTTCAAAATTTAAAAAATAAAATAATAAAAAAAACACTTTCGAATGCAAGCAATTTAGCAGTGAAACTTAGTTACATATTCGATTTATGCAATCTGCAACATTTTATATAAGCTTTGTTAAAAACATGAACTCTTTTTAAAATGGAAAAAAATATAAATATTGAAGCAAAAGTTGTCAAGTAGATGAAGAAGTTTTGTTTAGTCATTGAGATTTGAACTGTACAGTACTGCGTAAGACTCAGACGTAGAATTTTATGTTACTAAACTGAACCTTAACCGTAACATAAACTTCATCTTCATGATAGTAGATTTTATTTCTTAGTTTCATTCACAAACGTTTAATTCGCCATTTAAGCTTTACATATTTTAACTCATTCTTCTCAGTCTGCTTACTCTGCTCATATTAGACTTAAGCCTTATTTTTATGCTCTTCATATTATAACCTACTTTAATTCAGACATAATCGAGTCACTCACTCACTTCAGCATTTTTATTTGAATTGCAAATAAGTAGCTTATCAGCATAAATTAATAAATTCAACTCGAAGATTTGAAGCCAGACAGAATATTTAATTAAATTGTCAAAATTTGATTTACGCATTAAATGTTATTTAATTTCCGTTGCATGCGATTGATGTGGAAAAATTGGACACATGTCTAGAGTGACATTTGCATCAGAAAGAAAATGTTGCAGACATTCGGTGTAGTGCAACAGGAAATACTAACGAACAATTGGATTATTATGCTGACTTTGTAGTGAGTGACTGTGTATGGAGATTGGTTATTAGTTGTAAAGTTCACAAAAGGTTTGTCTGGGAAGAAAATAAAATAAAAATACTATCGCAAAACTTTACTGCAAAATCTATATAATTATTAGGCTAAGGTTTTTTTTGTGACTTCAACTCCTCCCAAGCCAATTTTATCGATTCAGATTTTATTAAATCAGGTTTAGGCTGTAGATGTGCAACCACTTTTAAAAATTGTGATTTAGCTTGAAATCACAAGGTTGGGGGTTCCCAACCTTTTAAAACAGAAATAAAATTTTTGTACAAAAATCCGCTATTTAATCGATTTGAAATTTAGTTTGAGAAGAGCTCATAAATTGATCGAATTTTAATTTTTTTTCAAAACTAAAAATGTTTAACCAAAATTATCTTTTATGCATTCCTCAAATGTCAATTGTCCGAAAAATGCAGTTCCAAACTCAAAAATTCCACTTTCCGAGCAACAACTCAGTTAAATTTTAACGGTTTTTTTTTTGGGTTTTTTGGCGTTTTTTCATCGACATGGGTCATAAATTGATGTTGTAGGTGTTTTGTAAGTATTTTTTATTAAGTTTTTAATTGTATCTTAGTTTATGTCTTAAATCTATTTTTACTTTTTTTTTTTAAAATTAGTAATGTTTTATAGCTGGAAGAGTTAAGCTGCGATGTTTTCGAAAAGTAATAATGTTTGTCTCAGTAGTAATATTAGTGTTAGTCCGTCTTCGTATTTTGACAGTTACATTAAAAAATTTGGTGTCAGATCATACGTTTTAAGTCAAAGCATTCAGATAATGATCTCTTATTTCATAATTTAGACTGAATATATCGTTATTGAGAAAAAAAGCTTCTTGAATAAAATATCATATATTAAACGTTTACATTGTTTCGAACATTTAATTTTTTTTTTAATTGCTCGAGTTCGGGGAACAGGTTTACTAGTTATTAGAGTGTTTCGACTTGTATGGGAAAAATCTGACCCCCAATTCCAGCACCAAAATTAAATAGTACATGAAAAATCCTCTCGATTGGTATACTTTTTTTTTATTTGAGTCAATTTTGGCATCCCCCGAAGTGCATTTTTATGCGTTTTTTATCAAGGTTGGAATAGTTCATAATTCGAACCTTAAATTTTTAGAAGAATTCCATGGCACTCTCCTGTCTAAGACCATAAAACTCAAATTTTGACAAAATAAAATAAAATTAATTTTAAATAATAATCAAGTTCAACCTTAAAAATTGTACCAAATAATTGTTCATCTCATTAGGCTGAAGTATTTAAGTTTTAAAAAGATTCTTTAAGAGACAGTCTTAACATAAATCCAGCCAAACGTATGGTACCCGCAATGCTTCATTGCCTGCGGATGTAACAGTTGCTGCATGCAACTAGAAGGTGTGACGATAATGAATAACAACAACAAACACTCATTAATAAAGCGCTACAAAGTCAAGCATTTAAAAATTTTCCCAAAAATAAAAAATAACGTCATAGACGAGGTTGAAATATCTCAAAACGGAAACAGCTTGTTCTGGATCAATAATAAGTGAAATGAAAATAGAAGAAAATTAGAAATAAAATCCTTATGTTATGCGTGGAGCATAATAAATGCTTCACGCGACATGCATTGCAGGCGGCTCCAATTTCAAGGCGTTTGTCTCGCTGCCGACTAGCTGAACATGTGTGTATGTGTGAAAAGTCACTGTTAAGTCGAAATATTTGTGGTCGTAATTCATGAGCTCAAATCGGTGGAGTTTTCCCTAAACGGACTTACAAATATGATGACAGTTAAGCCAGCTGTTGCACAAAGAAAATAAAAAAACAGTTGCGGGGTGCTGTTGATATAACTATATGTCTGTATGACAGGAATTTGGTGGATGCTTTAGTGCTAAAGCAATAACAAGAAGCTGCATTTTTTTGTTAGGAGCGCTCGATAAGTGAGTGTTATACAATTTTAGGCACAGATTTTAAAAAAATTAAATTTTTGAGGCAAAATTTTTAAACCTATAAAAATTTGTGAACAGCCAAATTGAATGAAAATAAAAATTGTATGCTTCTATGAAAAAAATGCAACATTTTTAAAACCTTTTCAAAAATATGATTCGTCTCTCACCCGTGCATTAATTTCTAATCATTTTCTTTTTGGCAACAAAAATCATCTGACAGAGTTTGATAAATATCGCTTATATGCTGCCAATAAAATTTATGTAACAGCATTTTGTACCACGCGGGTGCGGTTCAATTACACTCATAGCATAAATCAATTTTTCATAATTTAAAACTGCAAACAAGCCACATGCAACTCATGCTGCTGCTGCTGATGCCGCTGTTGCATATAAACCAAAGCATGAAACAAATTATTACCTCAATAAATGGCCGTCTAGCAATGCATTCAACACACATTTTCATAGCATTTTTGTTGGCCTGGCTGGCAATGTTGATGAAGTCTCCTAATGCCGCATTTGAAGCGCCTGAATTTGAATTTTCATTGGAAACATTTTTCGCGCGTTGTGTTTTGTTAACAAACGAATGTGTAAAAATTTATTAGACAGTCTGTTAACGAGTTTGAGCGCTGTTGTGCTTTCTTCTCCTCTCTAACCGCCTCATGTGTGTTGGTTGCTGCAGACCAAAACTGTGATTCCTGCTTTTTATTTATTTCTAATAAAAAAGTTTCCAGCAGCAAAAACGCGTTATGCGCAGCCAGTTATTTGTTAATGATTTGCTTGGATAGTTCAAAAAAAAAAACAACAAGAAAATTATTTTTAACTGCTTTTTGTTAGCCAAACTAGTCAGCAACCTTTCACTTTTCCTTTTGCTAAAGTCAGTAAACTTAGACTGTGTTTTGACTTTTTCCTGTTTGTTTTTTGTGTGCGTTTTTATGCAGCCTACGCCTCTGCGCATGCGCAGCATTGGTTTTTAGGCACAGTTTAGGCTGTTAGCTTTTATTAACAGTGTTTGCTTGTGAGTGTGTGTTTGTTTAACGTTTATTATAGCATTTGTGCGATATTAAATACATGTTGCTGTGGCTTTGATTAACATTTATTATGATCAGTTAGCTTTTTTCTTCGCAATTATTATCATAAACAGTTAAATTCCCCAACCAACACTTAGGCTGCTGCTGTCAACACATTTGTGCCAAGTGGTTTTATATAATTTAAAGCCAATTATGATAAACAATTCTGCGAGATTGCTGTTAGAAGAATTTTATAGCTCGAGAGGTTTAGCAGATTTTTTAAGTGGTTTTGGTTCAACAAATTTTTTGGCCAAAGTTAAATTCTATAATTTTTTTTTTATTATTTATGTTTTTTTTGAATGTTTGAATTTTTTAATTTTTTAATTTTTCAATTTTTATTTTTTTTTTATTTTTTTATATTTTTATATTTTTTTATATTTTTATATTTTTATATTTTTATATTTTTATATTTTTATATTTTTATATTTTTATATTTTTATATTTTTATATTTTTATATTTTTATATTTTTATATTTTTATATTTTTATATTTTTATATTTTTATATTTTTATATTTTTATATTTTTATATTTTTATATTTTTATATTTTTATATTTTTATATTTTTATATTTTTATATTTTTATATTTTTATATTTTTATATTTTTATATTTTTATATTTTTATATTTTTATATTTTTATATTTTTATATTTTTATATTTTTATATTTTTATATTTTTATATTTTTATATTTTTATATTTTTATATTTTTATATTTTTATATTTTTATATTTTTATATTTTTATATTTTTATATTTTTATATTTTTATATTTTTATATTTTTATATTTTTATATTTTTATATTTTTATATTTTTATATTTTTATATTTTTATATTTTTATATTTTTATATTTTTATATTTTTATATTTTTATATTTTTATATTTTTATATTTTTATATTTTTATATTTTTATATTTTTATATTTTTATATTTTTATATTTTTATATTTTTATATTTTTATATTTTTATATTTTTATATTTTTATATTTTTATATTTTTATATTTTTATATTTTTATATTTTTATATTTTTATATTTTTATATTTTTATATTTTTATATTTTTATATTTTTATATTTTTATATTTTTATATTTTTATATTTTTATATTTTTATATTTTTATATTTTTATATTTTTATATTTTTATATTTTTATATTTTTATATTTTTATATTTTTATATTTTTATATTTTTATATTTTTATATTTTTATATTTTTATATTTTTATATTTTTATATTTTTATATTTTTATATTTTTATATTTTTATATTTTTATATTTTTATATTTTTATATTTTTATATTTTTATATTTTTATATTTTTATATTTTTATATTTTTATATTTTTATATTTTTATATTTTTATATTTTTATATTTTTATATTTTTATATTTTTATATTTTTATATTTTTATATTTTTATATTTTTATATTTTTATATTTTTATATTTTTATATTTTTATATTTTTATATTTTTATATTTTTATATTTTTATATTTTTATATTTTTATATTTTTATATTTTTATATTTTTATATTTTTATATTTTTATATTTTTATATTTTTATATTTTTATATTTTTATATTTTTATATTTTTATATTTTTATATTTTTATATTTTTATATTTTTATATTTTTATATTTTTATATTTTTATATTTTTATATTTTTATATTTTTATATTTTTATATTTTTATATTTTTATATTTTTATATTTTTATATTTTTATATTTTTATATTTTTATATTTTTATATTTTTATATTTTTATATTTTTATATTTTTATATTTTTATATTTTTATATTTTTATATTTTTATATTTTTATATTTTTATATTTTTATATTTTTATATTTTTATATTTTTATATTTTTATATTTTTATATTTTTATATTTTTATATTTTTATATTTTTATATTTTTATATTTTTATATTTTTATATTTTTATATTTTTATATTTTTATATTTTTATATTTTTATATTTTTATATTTTTATATTTTTATATTTTTATATTTTTATATTTTTATATTTTTATATTTTTATATTTTTATATTTTTATATTTTTATATTTTTATATTTTTATATTTTTATATTTTTATATTTTTATATTTTTATATTTTTATATTTTTATATTTTTATATTTTTATATTTTTATATTTTTATATTTTTATATTTTTATATTTTTATATTTTTATATTTTTATATTTTTATATTTTTATATTTTTATATTTTTATATTTTTATATTTTTATATTTTTATATTTTTATATTTTTATATTTTTATATTTTTATATTTTTATATTTTTATATTTTTATATTTTTATATTTTTATATTTTTATATTTTTATATTTTTATATTTTTATATTTTTATATTTTTATATTTTTATATTTTTATATTTTTATATTTTTATATTTTTATATTTTTATATTTTTATATTTTTATATTTTTATATTTTTATATTTTTATATTTTTATATTTTTATATTTTTATATTTTTATATTTTTATATTTTTATATTTTTATATTTTTATATTTTTATATTTTTATATTTTTATATTTTTATATTTTTATATTTTTATATTTTTATATTTTTATATTTTTATATTTTTATATTTTTATATTTTTATATTTTTATATTTTTATATTTTTATATTTTTATATTTTTATATTTTTATATTTTTATATTTTTATATTTTTATATTTTTATATTTTTATATTTTTATATTTTTATATTTTTATATTTTTATATTTTTATATTTTTATATTTTTATATTTTTATATTTTTATATTTTTATATTTTTATATTTTTATATTTTTATATTTTTATATTTTTATATTTTTATATTTTTATATTTTTATATTTTTATATTTTTATATTTTTATATTTTTATATTTTTATATTTTTATATTTTTATATTTTTATATTTTTATATTTTTATATTTTTATATTTTTATATTTTTATATTTTTATATTTTTATATTTTTATATTTTTATATTTTTATATTTTTATATTTTTATATTTTTATATTTTTATATTTTTATATTTTTATATTTTTATATTTTTATATTTTTATATTTTTATATTTTTATATTTTTATATTTTTATATTTTTATATTTTTATATTTTTATATTTTTATATTTTTATATTTTTATATTTTTATATTTTTATATTTTTATATTTTTATATTTTTATATTTTTATATTTTTATATTTTTATATTTTTATATTTTTATATTTTTATATTTTTATATTTTTATATTTTTATATTTTTATATTTTTATATTTTTATATTTTTATATTTTTATATTTTTATATTTTTATATTTTTATATTTTTATATTTTTATATTTTTATATTTTTATATTTTTATATTTTTATATTTTTATATTGTTACATTTTTGTATTTTTATATATTGCAAAAATATTTTACTTACATATTAATACACGAGATCGAGCTTCTTTGTTTAAAAAGCAAAAATAAAATTTTTAATAAAAATGTGATTTATACCATTTTGCCAGTGTATAAATTATTTTCATCAATTCAAAGTTTAATTTAGAAAAAAATTTCAATTCGTTCAAATTTAAGCTTAAGTATGAAAAGGTTGCTTACAATTAAACGAAAGACTTAAGCAACGAACTTGTTGTCTGTTTGTTAAGCTCTGCTGTTTTTGCTTTATTTGTGCTTAATTATTTTTTAATATTTTTCTTATTTTGTCAACATCAAACTCAACACCTGTTACATATTGACTGAGTTTGTATGAGTTTTTCAATAAAACCAAAATGTTTCTCAAGAACTTCCCACCAATACGTTTCTTTTTTCCATAATC
The DNA here is from genome assembly GCA_958299015.1 of Tetanocera ferruginea. Lineage (NCBI taxonomy): Eukaryota > Metazoa > Arthropoda > Insecta > Diptera > Sciomyzidae > Tetanocera > Tetanocera ferruginea. Next base: position 3,284,537 of record OY282644.1, read on the forward strand.
GTCAAAGCAATTGTTGACTGCAGCTCTTTTCCAAAGGATTATCTCTCGATTGACATCTGTTAGACGTATTTTTGAAAATATTTTGACATTTAATGCTAGCAAACACGCACGTTAACACACATAAGCGCAGTTATTGCGTAGTAAACATGCAACATTTGGCACTGCTTTTTATGGTGGTGGTAATGCTGGGAAAGTGCAACATATGGAAAATGATGCGCAAGCAAAATATTTTTAAGGATTAAAACAACTTCTATGAAAGAGCTGCATAGCTGTTTTGCACCTCAATGCTATCGATTACACATGCTGCCGCTGTCTGGCAGGCATTTAATGAGCAGCAACAGTTTTATTATCGCCTGAGAGCATCAAGTTGTTGCTTATTTATTTTAACTGCTGATTTGAGGATATCTTTACGTTAGGATTAAAAAATGATGTGATTTTTAATTATGATTTTTTTCTTACTTGCACTAGGTAGTAATTTATTTTTGGCTAGTCATTTTTTATTGGTCTGACTTGCGTTGCAAACGAAAATTCGATTATTTTTATGCCATATTTTTTTTTTGTTGATTCATGCTTTAAATTATAAAAATATTGACCAAAGATTATTTTAAATGCAAAGCAAGTAAATAGAGGTAAGATTGAAAATATTTCTTTATTTTATTATTGGTCATAAACTACGTTTCGATGCCTTAGATTGTTTTAATAGTTCCACTTTTTTGAAGCCTGTTTTCCAGACGTCATCTTCAAATCTCATGTTTTGGCCTTGCCTTTGTTGCATTAACAACAACAATAAAATTCGGTTAAATTTAAAAAAAACAAAGATCATCGAATCAAGCATCTCTGATAAATTAACAAAAAAAGCGTATAAATAACAAAAAAGTGCGTTAAAAAGGCAGAATAAAGAATACAAAAGATATATCTGCCTACCTTTATTGAAAACTATGGATAGAAAAAAGTAACAAAAATATAAGAAATGGTTTATCCATGAGATAAAATTTCGTCACGTTACATTCGATGTCTTTTGTTGGCTCTAGCTGTCTGTTCTGCTGCATTGATGAAGGTGTTCATCAGGTTCAACAAACAACAAAACAAAACAAAGCAACAAAAAAAAAGCAACAAAAAAAAAAGCAGTTTGATTCGACTTCATCAACGCTTATCAGAGCGCATAAATGTTTTACTGATAGTTCATCTGTACGAAATAAAAATTCAAGCTAATGATTGGACGTGCCAGCTAAGCGTTACACTATCGGACAGCATCACTTTAAGTTATGTATTTTTTTCTTGTTTTTTTGTTTTTTGTTTTTTTTTTGGATAGAAAAAAATGTTTATTTATAGAGCAGACGGTCAATGAAATTGAACTGATTGAGGCAACAAAAACAACAACAACAGCGACAACAGTCTACATCGGCAAGAAAAAGTAATCAAGTGAAATTTAGACGCACTGCTTAGCAGTTAGTTTTTAAATTGCTATTCTTGGTAACGCATACAAGCCAAAATATACCATTTGTGCCCACAACAAAATCATTCTTTAAATTTATTTCCGAGAAACTCTTGTGCTCTTAATTTCACTTAAAAAACAATTTTGTGCATTTTTATGTATAAAATATATTGAATTTCTTTTTAAACGCTCATCATTACGTGGAATGCTCAATAAAGAATAGAATTTATTGACTGTCGGCTCTTGTCGTTCAATGAAATCAGCTAAAAGACAAGCTTATAGATTTCATGGCATAGTTTTGATGATTACAAATTTTTAATTTAAGCCGGAACGAATTTGGCGTATTCAGGGAATTTTTTGAATATGTTTTATTAGAAACAAAATTTTCAGCTCTATTGATTTTAATGGAATAATTTTAAATTTTAGTAAGAAAATTAATGAAATTCAAATTTTTTTGTATTTTTTGTAAAATAGAGCATTTTTAATCGATTTTAGTTGAGCTGTCAGAGCCATGTAACATCAGCTGTTGATATCGTAGAACAAAAGACTTGAACAACAAACTCCTAAGGCTGAAAACTTTGGCAAAGTTTAAAACAAATCAAAAGACTTAAGCGACAAACTCGTCAAATTGAGAACTTTGGCAAAGTTCTATACAAATTCGAGAGAAAAACATGTATGGTTGTGGTGCGTTACGTATTTTATGTACTGTGCTGTGATGTGATGTGATGTGATGTGATGTGATGTGATGTGATTTGTTGTTATGTGATGTGATGTGATGTGATGTGATGTGATTTGTTGTTATGTGATGTGATGTGATGTGATGTGATGTGATGTGATGTGATGTGATGTGATGTGATGTGATGTGATATGATGTGATGTGATGTGATGTGATGTGATGTGATGTGATGTGATGTGATGTGATGTGATGTGATGTGATGTGATGTGATGTGATGTGATGTGATGTGATGTGATGTGATTGTGATGTGATTGTGATGTGATGTGATGTGATGTGATGTGATGTGATGTGATGTGATGTGATGTGATGTGATGTGATGTGATGTGATGTGATGTGATGTGATGTGATGTGATGTGATGTGATGTGATGTGATGTGATGTGATGTGATGTGATGTGATGTGATGTGATGTGATGTGATGTGATGTGATGTGATGTGATGTGATGTGATGTGATGTGATGTGATGTGATGTGATGTGATGTGATGTGATGTGATGTGATGTGATGTGATGTGATGTGATGTGATGTGATGTGATGTGATGTGATGTGATGTGATGTGATGTGATGTGATGTGATGTGATGTGATGTGATGTGATGTGATGTGATGTGATGTGATGTGATGTGATGTGATGTGATGTGATGTGATGTGATGTGATGTCATGTCATGTGATGTGATGTGATGTGATGTGATGTGATGTGATGTGATGTGATGTGATGTGATGTGATGTGATGTGATGTGATGTGATGTGATGTGATGTGATGTGATGTGATGTGATGTGATGTGATGTGATGTGATGTGATGTGATGTGATGTGATGTGATGTGATGTGATGTGATGTGATGTGATGTGATGTGATGTGATGTGATGTGATGTGATGTCATGTGATGTGATGTGATGTGATGTCATGTCATGTGATGTGGTGTGTTGTGCTATTTAATGTGATGTTATGTTATTTTTACTAAAGTTTTAATTAGTTTCAGTCTTATGGAAGCTTTTACTTCTTTTATATAATAATTGTGAGTATGCGTAAGAGAAGTTAAAGTCTTAAGAGTTATCAAAAGCTTCGATAAATAAATTTATACAAGCTATGAACAGAGTTCTATGGAAGTAAAAGATTTTTATATTTTTTACAAGCAAGTTTACTGAAACATTGAATCACATTTTTTCAAAGCTTCCACACTTAACTTCGGAAAGACTGTTATAAGGTCATTACGAAGCCATTTTTTTATCTTCTATGGTTTTTGTTAGCTAAAGGTAATTCACGAATTTTAAAATTAATCTACTTTATGAAAGTTTGTCAGTTATTTGGGATGAGTTTGTTCAACTCTTTTTTTTATATTGAAAAATGTATATTTTTCAAAATTTTGTTGATTTTTTAACTACAACAACAAATATTAAAACTGTCATTACATCATCATCAGGCATTTTCACTTTGATGCATTTTGATTATAACGTTAAGTGATCATATTTCAAATGATTTCATATAAGCGCTGATAGCATCGTTCATATTCAAAAAGCCATCTGAGTCAACTTAATGTAACGATAGCGCCTGCAAGCGTTGACTGCTTATCGGCAACCAAATCTAGTGCGACTAATCAGCTGCATTTATATGCATTGAAACAAAAAAGAGAAAAAAGCCCAATAAAATGGAAAATATTTTAATTTGATGATGGCATTAATTAAGCGCCACACCGAGCGACAGCAACACCCACCTGCACAACAAAAAAAAAAACTTAGTGCTCAAAAATAAAAAAAAAAACAAGAAAAAAGGGTAACCAAAAAAAGCGTAGCATAAATGATGCACAATATTAGGCATTTAATTAAGCGACGTTACTCAGTTTCAGGTGGCAATGCCAGCTGATCACACGAACGTCTGTCCAACTGACTTATATGTAGCTATATAACAAATATATGTGTTTTTTCTTGAATAATCAAACGCTGATTATGTGCACTAAAAAAGGTGACCAGTTTTGGGCGCACAGTTGGTGGTGCGCGTACACATCGCGCAAACAACAATATTCAAATAATAGGTGGCAGCCATTGATAGCAGTTGATCGTGCCAATGATATAAGTTTTTGTTGCGCTTTTATACAATTAACACAGTGGGATGTTTTTTTTTTTGGGATGTTTTGAAGAAAGATTTTTAAAGTTATGGAATTTGTATTTTTTATTAATTTTTCATATATGTTTATATGTGTTTTTTTGTGTTTTTTTTTTTTTGTTTTTTTTGTTATATGCATGTTGCAGCAGCAAAGAAGCAGCGCAAAGAAAAGCAAGCATTTTTAGGGCCTCATAAATTTTGAGTGCTCGTTTGCTCTTAATGCTTTCATATTATTGTCGCCTCATGCAGTAAAACATCATCGATCACTTGCGCCGACACAAATTGAGCACAATAACTCGTAAATCAAAAAAGTTTTATACATAAATGAACAATAAGTAAGCTAAAAGGGAGAGAGAAAAAAGAGCTGAGCTTAAGACAAGCGCAGCTTGGAAGTTAATCAGTAAGCTGTAGCTTGAGGATCAGTGAGTGATCAGTGCAATCCAGTGCGTTAATTTGTCCCCGGAGACAATGCAGTGAGTTGCGTTACACCAGCGCACTTGCTGACGGCTGTTTAAAGCATGCCAGTGTATGCTTATAGTTATGCCAGTGTGGCCAGAGCATACAAAAGACATTAGCTATAAAAAAGCATTTTTTAACTTTTGCCCATCATGGCCTGCCTTGTAAAGTATTTTTGTACGAGAGAGCAGTTAAAATTCTTGACAGCTGGCAACACTTTGCTGCTGTAACATGTGGTCAGACGCTAATTTATCTTATTTTCTGTGAACACTTCTCACCTCTTAATAATTGCAATCAATTTCGGCTGCAGCAATAGTGCGCACAGCTCACACAAAAGATCATCATCAGCAGCACCAACACCATCATCATCATCATCAGCATCAGCATCAGCTTCATCACATCAGCAGCCACTTGATCGCGATCTCTGGGAGTAGCCAGCACTACTTGGTTCAATGGTTGCAATGTCAGAGCTCGTCAGTATTCATCGCTGGCGACAGGTTGTGTTGTATGCGCGCGTTCGAATGCGAAATTGTTTGATCTTCTGTAGCAGCGCGTTCTTTTTTTTTTTAAGTTCTTTGTGTTTGTCTTTCTTGTTCTTTTTTTTGTTTTATTTGCTCCCCACACTCGATCGATTGATCGTGCAGAATTCATCTTGCCTTTTTGTGTTCGCTCCTTAAGCGATTGCGTATCTCTTGTCCCGGGTTGTTCAACAAAATGTCAACAAACCAGTTCATAGGCATTCAATGGGCAACAACTTGGATGGACTTGGCTGGCATGCAGTGCTTGGAGTGCTACAAGATCGTCTGCTGCCAACAATGCGATCTGACAAAAGCAACAACAACAACAGAAATAATGATAAAAATATGTATTACGTTAACAAGTTCAGGCGAAGTAGAAGCAGAAGATGTATGATCAGTGACCACAGCAGAAATACTAATTCTAAATACACTGAGAAAAAATTATGAACGAAAGGTTACAAAAAAAAAAAAACTCCAATTGGTTGGATTTAACTATTATTACCATGACAGAATTCCGTAAAATATTAGTGCGGAACGCTTGATTTTTTTTGATAAATTTCATAGTATATTTTTAGGCATTTTTTTGTTTTGTGATTTATTGAAACTTGAAAAATTCTATATATTTTTTTCATTTTGATGTTTTCAGTTTTACAAAAAATGTTTAAACTTATTTCGATCTACTTACCTACTATAGTTTTCGTTTTTACTTTAAGATATTTTATAAATATTTGTAACTAAAAATTGTTATTTGCACAGTTTAAAATCATTATGTGACCGTCGCTGATATCTAATTCAGCTTAAAGAAAATCATTATTTCATGTTTTTTTTTTATTAAAACTGGGCCCGTCATATTTTACGGAAAATAACTAGGATATTAAGGTGCTCTTTAAGGTTTTAATTAATAAATTAGCAAAAGGCTTAATTTTAAAAGTAGGTGACATTTAAAGGTTTTCACAAAAAGTTTAATGGTGTGCAATATTTTTTAACCACATATAAATGAATTATAAACCAGGCTGAATAAGAATAAATTTAAGAAGATTTTTAGAAAAAAAAATTTCCAGAAAAATTTTGTGAAAAAGTAGTTTGAGTGGGTGACAAAAATTTAAAATCTAAGTAAAATCAAGTTCAAACTTGGATAAGATTTAATGTGGTTCTTTGAGATTTTGATTGGTACATTAGAGCTGCAAGTTGGAAGGCATTGCTCAGAGGCACATAAATAAAATAATTTTTAACAGAAATGGGTGACAGAAGGGTTTGTTTTCTCAGTCACAATCGAATTGATTTTCTGGTGCATTAATATCAGCTCAAAAATTTAAGAAAATTCTTAAAAAAATCAGTCTCTCATCTCAGAATTCGACTATTGCACTCACAATGTCTGACAATCGATCTACGATAATGATCACTTTGTTAGAGCGTCTCTTCATAATTATTTCAGAATTGTCACTTATTTTTTGTCAGTGTAGTCAGACTGGCTTTTAACTTAGTATGCTCAGCCCAGTGCATTCACAGTGCCTGGTGATCGCGATATGTCAGTGCAACTGATCGAGACATTGCTCACATCATTTGTTAATTTTATTTTATTTTATTTAATTCTTTTTTGTTTTTTGTTGTTTACTTGCCGACTTACAACAACAATTGCTAGCAATTCCTGCAAATAAGCAGGCAACATCCAAAGATAAAGACAACAACATATATGAATTATTCACCAACATATTATGAACATGTCAAAAGACGCACATGACGTGTCCAAGCTGACGATCGCAATTAAAAGTTTCCGATGATGAACAACATCAGATTGAGAAACAACAACAAGCAGTGCATGTTGGTGCTTTAAAATAAAATTTCTGTTAATTCTCAAAAAAAAATTCAAAACAAAATTATAGTTTAATTTTATTTATCTAACAGCAACACGACGATCAAATTAGCGTGATCGCGTGTAAAGTTGCAATTTAGTTTATTGTCAAAAATAATAATATCGACGCTGTTATTTTGGCTCATGCAAGCAATATTCAATTGCAAATAATAACAGCAAAATTTATTCATCATGGCTCATACAGTTGAGTGGCCGCATGGTTGAAAACACCCCACGGCAGCCATAATAGCTGTGTCTTTATTCCTCAGCCAGAGTGCCCACCTTAATAAAATTGCGCTCAAAAAGTTGGCGTTTTTATAGCTTTTTGTTGCCAACATTGCGTTGACGTGCGTGCTTTTAAAAACTCCTCGAGCAGCAGCGGCAACAGCAACAGCTACAGCAACATAACTGGTAACAAGCAATCGACTTCAGCTAGAAAAGGAAATCTATTAACTGCCAGACGCAGGCAGTAAGGAATAAAAAAAAAAAAATTAAAACTTAAATAAATTGTAGCAAATCAAGTTTGCTGCTCCTGCGGTGATTATGTGACCGTTTTCAAAGCCATCGCACGATTGATTCCAATTTATCAATCGATTTTTATATATGGGCGTATTTTATCATTTTGCCTCATTTCGTTGTATGACAGATTGATTTCGCAGTTGCATGGGACACCAAACGATGACGATGACGATCGCGAACGCAAGCATGTCGCAACTGATCAAGCAAACAATAGATATTTTGAGACAAGCATGTGTTAAGAAAAGGTTTTCCATTTTCAAGAACATATCAAGATGATGCAGAAATAAATTCACAAATAAAATACGGTACAGCCCTCTGATGCAGATCTTAATAAATTAAAAATATAATTTGTAAATACTTTTTGATGATTTTTGAAATATTCTATCAAACTTCGCCTAACTTGTTTTCGAAAACGATTTAACCAACTACCGCACCATATTGCCAAATATCCTTCTGATTATTTAAAAAAATTTGAGCAGCTATTTTCCAACAAAAAAAAATCTTAAAATAAATGAAGCCTTTTTTCACGCATTGCAAAAAATTCTAAAGCGTTGTCAGTGCGTCGTCGTGTTACGTGAGCAAAATATTGCAATTTATTAATGATGCATTCCTGGGACATCTATGTGTGTCCTTGTCTGTATATGTGAATTTTTTTTACGCCATGTGAGCTCACTAGCTTATGTCAATATTAATGCGTGCGTGTGTGTGCGTTAATTGTGTGCTTTTCTCAGCTACTGCATTGGTACTGAATCTTTTTCCCGACAACCTCTTCGATTTGTTGCAATTTTTTGCTCTGGACCGTTTGTTTTTCTTATTGGCAAAGCCCGTCATCATGTTAGTGAAGATCAGTTTTTTTCAGCTGAAGACCAGAAGCTACTTGGCCAGTTTGAACGCACATTAAATGTGTCTATAACGCGAGGGCCTAAAAAGGAATTGTTTGCATTCTGCTTGATTGGCTGTTGAACGTTGTCTTCATCGTCTTCAACACCAACCAGCCAGCCAGCCTTTTATCGTCAGCAGACAAAAAACAAAAACCCAGCAGCTACATCAAATAACAAGCAACAACAAGCAGCGTGCAGCTAGCAGCAAAGTCAGCAGCAATAGCCACGTCAAGCGTTGACTTTAGAATGCCTCTGGAATGCTTGCCGGCAAACAAAATTCATTTATAAATGGCTAAAATGTGCGATTAATGCACCGGGATACACGGTAAAAACTTTCATTGCATTCAATCATTCGCATTCATATTCATATTCATATTCATATTCATATTCATATTCATATTCATATTCATATTCATATTCATATTCATATTCATATTCATATTCATATTCATATTCATATTCATATTCATATTCATATTCATATTCATATTCATATTCATATTCATATTCATATTCATATTCATATTCATATTCATATTCATATTCATATTCATATTCATATTCATATTCATATTCATATTCATATTCATATTCATATTCATATTCATATTCATATTCATATTCATATTCATATTCATATTCATATTCATATTCATATTCATATTCATATTCATATTCATATTCATATTCATATTCATATTCATATTCATATTCATATTCATATTCATATTCATATTCATATTCATATTCATATTCATATTCATATTCATATTCATATTCATATTCATATTCATATTCATATTCATATTCATATTCATATTCATATTCATATTCATATTCATATTCATATTCATATTCATATTCATATTCATATTCATATTCATATTCATATTCATATTCATATTCATATTCATATTCATATTCATATTCATATTCATATTCATATTCATATTCATATTCATATTCATATTCATATTCATATTCATATTCATATTCATATTCATATTCATATTCATATTCATATTCATATTCATATTCATATTCATATTCATATTCATATTCATATTCATATTCATATTCATATTCATATTCATATTCATATTCATATTCATATTCATATTCATATTCATATTCATATTCATATTCATATTCATATTCATATTCATATTCATATTCATATTCATATTCATATTCATATTCATATTCATATTCATATTCATATTCATATTCATATTCATATTCATATTCATATTCATATTCATATTCATATTCATATTCATATTCATATTCATATTCATATTCATATTCATATTCATATTCATATTCATATTCATATTCATATTCATATTCATATTCATATTCATATTCATATTCATATTCATATTCATATTCATATTCATATTCATATTCATATTCATATTCATATTCATATTCATATTCATATTCATATTCATATTCATATTCATATTCATATTCATATTCATATTCATATTCATATTCATATTCATATTCATATTCATATTCATATTCATATTCATATTCATATTCATATTCATATTCATATTCATATTCATATTCATATTCATATTCATATTCATATTCATATTCATATTCATATTCATATTCATATTCATATTCATATTCATATTCATATTCATATTCATATTCATATTCATATTCATATTCATATTCATATTCATATTCATATTCATATTCATATTCATATTCATATTCATATTCATATTCATATTCATATTCATATTCATATTCATATTCATATTCATATTCATATTCATATTCATATTCATATTCATATTCATATTCATATTCGTTTTCATATTCTATGTTTTAACTTACAATTTTTCGCAGTAACCACTCTTAGTTTTTTCTCAGTCTTGTTGTTCGAACAGTGTATCAACTGTTTATTTTTTGGTAACACAATCCTTTAGCCTTCCAACCATAAATATGTGATATGCAATAATATTTCTTTATGATTTCGTTGAAATATTTTTTGTTTTCAAGGAATTACAATCAGCATTTCGAGCGTCAATTTAATAAAGAAGGTGTTCAAACAGCGATTCACGTTGCGGTAATTGTGCTGAGATCCCAAAACGTTGTGGAATGCCACAATGCTGCTGCTGATGGCCATAATGAGGGCTGTACATACCAAATATACGAATTATTGCGTTTAAGCATAGCTTTAAGTTTTCCATCTTTGTTTGATGTATTGCCGAGTGTAGCTTTTTTTGTATCTGCTGACCCATTCCGCTCCTGTGCAGTATACAAAAATATTTCAATATTTTCATTTATAGAAGTGCTAATGAAATATTCTGAAAAGTTTGGCCAAAAGTAATGCTTGCTGACTATAATGATGCTTAGTACTTAAGGCATTTTCTTACACTTTATGGTCTGTTGAAATTTTTTCAAAATAATTTTAAGTTATGCGTATATAATTCAAAAGCTTTGCTTGGAGTCAGTAACTGGCCTTGAGCGTGTTTGTATTGTTATGTTGCTGGCTTGAAATGCCGCTTAATTTTTCATAATGTTTCAAACAGAGTCGTTGACATATGCACAACTTGACAACATGAGAAAAATGATGATAAAAAAATAGCCTTCACGGTCTTTGAACCCTTTCATAGTTAGACAGACTATTGAGCCATGTAATGTGTAGGGCGAAGCGCTGTTAAGCCTGCACATGTCGTGGCTCTAAAGAAATAATAAAATTGTTGTTCTATGTTATGTTCGGATAAACAACATCATTAGAACTTATTTTTAACCCTTTATCTACAAACAACATAACTTTTTTAACTTCCTCAAAAATAATAGCCTTTCATTTTTTTACTTTCTTTTACTTTATGAGCATTTTGAGCTCTTGTTGGAAATTTTTTTTTTAAAGAATCATGCAAGAAAAATTAGTTATTTATGCAGCTGACAGGTTAAACCAACCCCCAACTGCGTCACTTATGTGTTGCAAAGCCTTAACTTGCAGTCCAAAATCATAGGCAATCGATCATGTTTGACTGGTACTGTTGTAATTTTGGGATTGCAGCACATTTACACATTCATGAATTATGAAAATTATGCCGCGGCATTCAGGTTCAAGCAATTACAATAAGTTGCTTTGTTGCAAGCATAGAACTATTCCATTATTTAGGATTTTTTTTCTAATATTTGGAATTGTTGGCATTTCTGAAATTCTATTGGGATCACCCACCATCTTTAACACTATCGTGAGTTGTTATTTTTTTTCAGCTCACTGGAGCCAAACATTGTTTGGTGGCTTTATCATGCATGTAAAGGCTTTACCTATCGGTACACATGACATGTAATCGTTTGAGATATTGTGCAGGTACAAGACGTGCACACATGCGTGCAATCAATGACGTGTTTGTTAGAAGTTCTCTGACAATGACCCTGAAAATTGTTTTAAACTCTTTTTAAATTGTTTCTTTTTTTTTGTTTTTTTTTGTGTGTTTGTGTAATGCTGTAATGATTGTCAAGTTTTCGTTTTTCAATACACTCAAAAAATTATTGATACTGAAATTGAGAAATATTTTGACAATCAATAGAGTTGAACGCAAAAAGTGGCTTAAAATATATAGTTAAAAAATTATGGTGAACATAGAAATAAGCAAGTTTAATCTTGGTTTAAAGTTAAGGTTTTCACTATTCCGGTATTATTGAAAAATAAAATATTTCTTTAACAGTAAGAGTGACTCTCTAGGAGGAAAGGAGCTGTTAACATGTAAGGAAAATTTAAAGTCGGTCTAGCCCAACTATGGAATACACCTTACCACCTATAATATTTTAATATTCCTCCTATAATTATTATAACATTTAAAATAAAAACCCAAAATGATATAACTTCTATATTGATTCAAAATCTATGTATTTTTTTATAGAATTATACAGGTTTAACTAATGTGTATGAGAGTTGGGCGTGTTTGTGGACAAATGTCATGTATATTTTGTACACAAATTAGTTTTGATGTAACAAACAGCCATATCTAGTTTTATCCTTGGACTTTTTTCTAGGTCTTATAAACCTTTGCATAAAGTCAAAATGAAAACTAGGCGTAGGGAAAATGGCTTAGTTAGTTTCTCAGACGAATTTCAAATTTGATTGAAATCAGTTTGTCCTTAAGGGTACCTCCCTTGGACCTCTATTAATATCTTACATGGTTTTATATGGGAGGTACATACAAAAGTAAGCCGATCTTAACGAAACTAAGTCAGGATGTTATAAAAATAAAGAAATAGATATGCTTTGAAAAGGGTTGACATCGATTTGCCCCCAAGGGTACCTCCTTTTGACCTATATTAATCTTGGTACATGATTTTATATGGAAGGTACAAACAAAAGTTGGACGATCTTAACGAAACGCGGTCAGAACTCTAGAAAAATAAATAAATAGAAATGTATTAAAAATGGTCGAAATTGGTCAGTCCCTAGAAGTACCTCACTAAGGGTATATATCTTTTGTACATGATTTTGTGTGGGAGGTTCATACAAAACTTGATCTATTTAAACGAAACTCGGTTAGAATGTTATTAAATTTTGTTGTAGATGTGAACTAAAAATGGTTGAAATTAGTTAGACCCTAGACTTACCTCCTTTCTCGCCCATTCATAATTTTTAACATGATTTTATATGGGAGTTACATATAGAGGTTAGTTGATCTAAACGGAACTGAAGAAATGCTAACAAAATTTAATATTATATATGTTATATATGGATACTATAAATGGTTGAACTCAGTGTGACCCTAAAGATACCTAAACAAAAAAAAAAAACAAATTGGCCATTTCAGCCCTTGAAAGGACTTTGACCGAGCTTCTTATGATCAATTGTGTTGTGTGTGTTATGAAATGTTTGCACACAATTGACCGAGAACTGGACCTACATGTTTTATGTCGACTCCGAACGACTAAAGTTCATGTTCTCAAGAAGCTTTACATGGCATTATTTACTCTCTGAGGTTTGCCATTGCATTAAGAGAGGTGATGACCGATCAGAAAAATTTTTTTATTGAAAAAACTTTTCGCCGCGACTGGGGATCGAACTCGGGCTCCGAGTGTGCTAAGCCACACACTTAATCTGCACGCCACGATCACCGGTCACCTAAAGATACCTAGTATAGGAGAAACCTAGACACAAAGGCTAGGCAATCCGAACGAAACTCAATCAAAATGGTTAACAAATACATATAATAGAAATGTAGCAGACATTTTGAAATTTTTTAAACCACAGATATACCTCTCTTCGACCTGACAATGAGGGCACAAATCACCGTTTTTATACTTTTGAGGTAAAAATTTTTGATAAAAGAAACACTATTGAACTGCAGAGGTCAAAATTTATTTGGAAAAAGAAAACAAAAAGTGCAAAATTTTCGAAGAGTGCAGAAAAATATGTTTCGAGACTAAAATACTTTACTAATTATTTTTTTCGATCAGCTATTTTACAGTGAAAATTTGGCATTATTTAGTGCCAGTAAATTACATAAAACATGTAAAGAAAGTGTAAAGTCAGTCTAGAACGACTATGAAATATCCTAAACCTACTTTAAAAAAAAAAAATATTATTGAAAATGGATGTGTCCGTGGGCGAATGAAGCCTATATTTTATATGCATTTTAATGTTGATTAAAAATTTAAACATACCAAGTCTTATTCCTGTAGCTCACAGTTAATGCCTTTATTATGCTTTCGCTGTGGGAGGTGGGCGTGTTCATAAACGGATTACTCCTAATTTTTGAACACACCTTGATTTTGGCATAAAATACATACATACCAAATTTGATCTCTCTATGACAAACATAATCTTATGTATTCAGTTTTAAACTTTTTGGGTTGTAGGGGGAGTAGGCGTGTCCGAAGGCGGATGAGGTTCATTTTTCAAAACCATCTCTGTTTTGTCATAAAAACATTCGTGCCAAATTTTATCTCTGTAGGTTAAACAGAGGCTTATTTATTGCGTTTTCAAGGTTTGGATTATATGGGAGGTGGGCGTGTCCGTGGGTGTATGATAACCATTTTTCGAAGACATCGTTGTGTTGATACAAAACACATACACAAACAGTTTTATTGTTGTAGGTTAATTATGAGCTTATTTGTACAGTTTTCAATTTTTGAGTTGTATGGAAGGCAGGCGTGTCCGTGGGCGGATTCCAAAAATATTCAATAGTGCAAATCCTTGGATTCATGTGACCATGTGTACCAAATTTCATACAATTATCTCAACTCCTTCTTCTTATCCTGTGTTTACGGACAACACACAGACGCACGGATGGACGGACATGAATAGCTCGACTCATGAGCTGACGCTGATCAAGAATAAATATTCTTTTCTATACCGGAATCACTTCATTCTATGCGTTACAAACTTTTGCTCAAAGTTAATATACTAATATACTCTGACCTTTCAGGTTTAGGGTAGAATTAAGACCCCGATTTTTAAAAAAATCGTATGGTGACTGTATCTCACGCTGAGCACATGTCCTTTTCATTAGAGCAACTTTCGTATCTGTCCAATGTATAGTTTGCGAATCCAAATAAATTTGCATTAAAAACAAAAATTAAAATTTTACGCCATCTATTGAGTAAAAGCACAAAACGAAATATGATCCAACTTGTATTTTTATAAGAGTTAAATCTAACCGGATCACAGACCCATTTATCTTGTGTTAAAAAAGTGCACTCATTTCTAACTAGTACATACAAGAACCCAATTAAGAAGTAGTACACACAAGAACCTATTGAAGAAGTTTGCGAATTAGTTCGTATAAAACAAAACCAATACAAGCAAAAACAAGAAACAAAAACAAAGAAAGCAGCAGGCACAGCATAAGCTGCTAATGATTGATTTTCTCATATAAACACATGCATTTTTCTTCTTATATTTTACTATCTTGTGACTTTAATGCAATAGTGATATAAACCAATATTAGATATTCATTCAGCGCAGGATATATCTGTTATTTTAGTATATATATTATCTTTGAACGATGAGTATTAAAGGCTGTAGGTATACCCTAAAGTATTCGTCAAAAAAGTTTCATGGCGTTGAAAAAATCTGATAAAATAACTCCATACAAACCGCGCTGTAAGACGTTATTCTACGCCAAAACGTAACAATTGGTTCGTGTCTTGACTTTGCACAATGCCTTGATTTTGTGCCTTTACTTAAAAAATTAAATAAAGGTAGATAATGATAGCTGTAGAAGTGGATTGCTTTAGACTATACCCACCTCTTAAAAATATTCCATATGACAGTGAAAAATAAAAAACTGCAAATTAACATTTTTACAATCACAACAATAGCCATTTATTTTCTAAAAAAACAATAAAACACAAAATCAGTGCTTTGGTACAATAAGCAAGGTAGTTGCACGAAATAGCATTCATTCCTCTTAACTCTCACTATCACTGTCTTGTTAACTTGCACGCATATTCCAACACACCTTCGCGCAGCTACCTTGTTTATTGTACCACAAGCAATTCCTACCCCAAAGCTAGCGTTTCAACGCTGTATTAAACCGCAGCAGACTACACGATAATCCTGTATACAGTCACAGCACTTCATATCATATTGCTGCATACATTCCAAAACATCCAAGCCCGATGTCACAACTCCAAAAGCCACACGAGTGCAATTCATTTCAGGCAGTGGATTGACACTTAGACAAAAGTCAAGCATGCATTTGCGAAAACCTTGCACATAACGGCCGGCAAATGAAAGTATACCACAATTTGAACCATGATCCAGCGCACGCATATCATACTCTATATTACAATTTCTCAGCGTATTGCCATCCAGTTTAAGACCAGCTTCTATCCAGAGCGCAGGAAAAGAACGCTGAAAGCTGAAGCGTTCAAAGCAATTTTGACTGCATCTGCGCACAAATTCCAGCACTACCTGTGGGCAGGCCTCCGTATATAGCTCCACAACTATGCGCTGCAAACTGGAACTGCCTGAACGCTGCACTTCAAAATAGATCTGTGGACGCAAAAGTTTTTGCAATAGACATTTGTTGGCCGGCATTTTAAGATTATTATACTTGCTAAGAATTTGTTTTGGTATCTCAAAGGGTTGATATTTTGGTGTTTTATTGTTTTTATTATAACGTCTCGAACTCACAATATTTATGTTGCAAGGATTGGAACTATGCTCAATACTATAATCTTCAATTATTTCGAGCATGGCCGTTATCATGTATTTCGTTTCGCATTTTGCATATTCCGCATGTTTTATTAAATCCTGCTTTTGTAAATCATCCAGCTTAAGTTCTTTAGGCGTGAGTCTCCATGACTTGCGACGAAAAGATGATAATCTACGTTCAGGAAGTATGTAGTCCTTGGCCAGGCGCCTGAATAGATTAGTATTGCTGAGAACAGTTGCTGATTTCAGCTTTTTCTTTGAAATACTTGGGCTTCTGTGTACAGGCGGCACCAGGGAGGGTGACTTTTTACGATACATTCTCGAAACACTGGCTGGTAGAGGAAACTCTCTATTTTTAGCTGACGGCTTCTTGTGTATAGTATATGTTGAATAGCGAAATTCAGCCCTACGGTCTGAGTCCATAGGATCGAATAAGGACAGTTCGCTGCGAGTTCGACGCATTTTGTTGTTGTAATTTTTATTTCAATAGTTTTTTAGTATATTTTCTTGGAAAAAGCAATGATGAAGTTATGTTTTTGTTGTTTTTTTTAAGAAGAAATTACCAAAAATTTTATGTGTTGAAAATATGAATTGAAAAATTATTTACAATTTGTATGAAGCACAAATGTCACATTTTGAGTGTGAACTAATTTTTTTTTTTCTATATAAACAGGAGTCAGGAGGATGGAATGTTGCTTGACTAGTAGGCAAGCTTTGCCTTGTTGATTCGCACAAGTGAAGTGAGTTCAAGTGAAGGTGAAGCTAAAAGTGATAGCGTGGAATTAAAGTGTAAGCGTCAAAGCTGAGCTGGAGCTGTACGTACCTAGTTGAAATTATTGTATTGTATGGATTACTTAAGCATGCCGCACTTAACCAGCTTGATTTCCTGCTGTAGCTTACCATTGCTGCTGCCGTAGTCCTGCAGTGCTTCAATCACTTTAAGTCCACGCGTTACAATGCCAAAAACTATGCGCTCTCCATTGAGCACACTCAGCGGCTTAAAACTGATGCTGAAGTTTAGTACGCCAGCCTTAAAGCCACCCAGATAGCACTTGGCAAAGGACAGAATGCCGAGGCCAAAGCCATGATCCATGACTTGCATGTCGTATTCGAACAGCGGCTCACTTAATGTCTTATGCGTAAAGCGTAACTCACCCTCGACACAGAGCTCCGGATAGATGCGTATAAAATCGAGTTGTCGAGCATTATGGTCCATGCACATGCGCACAAACTCGAGCACTACCTCCGGACAGGCCTCGGTAAAGAGCTGTATGCACACACGTCCCAGCGGACGCACTCGCTTCACTTCCAGATCGAAAAAGATTTTCGGACGCATCAATTTACGCAGTATTCTTGGATGTGGCGCCTTTATGAATTGACTATATTTATCCAGTGTATGCTGTGGTATGTGAAACTTTCTCAGCCGCTGAGCCTTAAATTTAAGCGCATCACTTTGATGGGTATCCAATTTGGTCTTGACGTTACGCAGTTTGGCGTAAAGAATATTATTTTGCCGTCGCAACAACTTCTGCTCTAGCAAGGCGGCTTTTTTGCGAGATAAAACTTTTGTGCTTATGCTAAAATTGCTGCTCTCACTTAACTCGGATGATGCCTCATTTTGCCAGTTGTTGTGCTCAAAAGCGCTGTTTTGAGCTTCAATATCTGTGGCACCAAAAATAAAGGCTGAAGAGTTGTGCAGCTGCTGTCCTTCCGGCAATTCCTCATCATTGTCGGATTGAAAAATATCCATGCGTTGGTTGTGAATTGTGGCGCTAAAGTTGGGTTCACGCATGCTATACATGATCGCCGGTGTAGTTTTGCAAAGTTTTCTGCGTAATTTTGCCTAAATTTTTTTAGTTGTTTTGTTGTGTGGGAAATAGTGATAGCAAGAGTGGTCACTAAAATTTTTGTGATTTTTCAAAAAAAACAAGAAACTGAAAAGAAATATTTTTGTTTTTCTTAAAAAAAAAAAACAACAATTGAGACATGTCAGTTTTCTGTAGAATTTATTTGAAATTTCTTTTTTTTTTCAAATTCAAAAGTGTTCAGCTTGTGGAGAAAACTTGCTGCACACCACTAATTAAGCATGCCACACTTGCTTACAATGATTTCCTTCTTCAGCTTGCCACTTGTGCAGCCATAATCTTGCAATATTTCAAGAACGTTGAGACCGCGTGTCACAACGCCGAAAACTACGCGATCTTCATTCGCTACGACCAGCGGCTTAAAGCTAAGCGAAAAGTTGATGACACCGCCTTTAAAACCTGTATCGCAATAACGCTTTGGAAACGATAATATGCCCGGTCCATAGCCATGATCCATGACTTGTGTATCATATTCGAACTCCGGTTCTTGCAGCGTGCGTCGATTAAACAGCAATTCAGCCTCGATCCAAAGCATGGGAAAGAGCCGCGTAAACTCGACTGACTTCAAGCTTTGTTCCATACACATGCGCACAAATTCAAGCACTACCTCCGGACAGGCCTCTGTAAAGAGTTGTATAACTATGCGTCCCAGTGGACGCAAATCCTTTACCTCCAGATAAAAGTATATTTTTGGACGCATGAGCTTTTTCATCGTCTTATCCTCCAAGGGTCTTATGAATTGACTATATTTCTCTTTTGTTTCTTCTGGTATATCGTATCTTTCCAGCAGGGAGATTTTTGTAGTGCTCGGCTCGACTCTGCTATTGATGTAAGGTTTAACTTTACGCAGCTTGCAGCGGTTATAATTGTTTCGTTGGTCAATTAACTTTTGTCGTAGCAAAGCATTCTTTTGTCTGCTATTGAGTGCTAAGGTATTGTTCCCATGGCTAGTGCCTCTAGGTGCTGGCATTGTTGGTCTCAAGCCGCTGAATCCGACTCGATTGCTGCTACCCGTGGGCATTTCCATCATTTTCAAATAGCTTATAAGCGGAGATGGCATGGGTCTGTCTATATTTGCGCTGACGCTTAGATTGCTTTCGCGTTGCCGGAAAAAGCGTTTTCTGCGTCCCTTGTCGGTGAGTGAGAGCAGTTCCTCCATTTAGCGTTTGTTTTAGATGTTTTTTAGAATTTTTGTTAGAATATTTAACGAAAAAGTTTTGTACGGAAATTTAGAAGAAGTTATTTTGTCAAAAGTTTGATATTTATTGAAAACGACAAATTTTGAAACATCACATTTTGACTTTTTGTCTTTTGCTTAAAGAAAAATGAAACAAAATAAAGTGAGTACAGCAGTGACGTCTTGTTTAAGAAAAGACACTGGCATAATTTCAGAGGTGCAAAGAAAGCTGTAGGCAAGCACTGAGCAATAATGTATGGTTCATTTAAAATAAAAAGAATCTAAAAGTTGTAAATTTCAAGACTCATGAAATTGAAAAATATTGAAGATCTTTGATGCTCGAATTTTTTTTGGTAAAGCCCATTACAATTCCAAGTTTTAGCTTGAATTTGTATTTTTACCTGAGGCTTGATTTGATAAATTATGATAAAACTAGTAATAAAATGTGCAATCTATGCCATGATTAGGATATATAAATGCTTCCTGAACAAAATGAGCTATAAATGGTTAAAATTTTAAATTTCTCAACAATAAAGCTGTGAGTGCCATAAACGTCTAATGAAAAACTCAAAAACGAACATTTGAGCTGAGACCAAGCAGATTTTGGCCCTTTGGGATAACTCATTCTTAGAAGCGCTTAACGACAGTTGCGAATACATCTCGATTTAATAGTCTCGCTGTAGAGTGCTTTTATTGCAGTTTGACTATCCACAAAGATAGTTGTTCTTGATGGATTTATGACCAGAGAGAACACTGGTCATAACTGCTAGCAACTCTAGTACTGCTAGAGAGATTCTGCAGAAGTCTCACCTGGTAGTTACTTGCAGTTATGACCAGTGTTCTCTCTGGTCATAAGTTCACCAAGAACAACTACTAGGTCAGACTAGGTCAGACTAGGTCACCAGGTCAGACTTTTGCAGACTCTCTAGTACTGCTAGTACTGCTAGAACTGCTAGTACTGCTAGTACTAGAGAGATTTTGCAGAAGTCTCACCTGGTAGTTTCTAGACAGAGATAATTTTGGAGAATTACAGTATACTCCATTCATCACACAGTGAATCCGTCAGTGAAGATCTAGAAGTCCTCTTCACTTTGGGATGTATTCTATTCCCAGTTCTCTCTTATCGGAAAGTAGATGAAAAGGTTCTGGTAAAAATCTACTTTTTATAAGATTTCAGCGAAATCATCAAGCCTATATTTTTTTAATATAGAAACATGTCCATGGGTCTAGTACCTTAAAAGCTTTGATTTCTTGCTTCGGAACGACGCACAGTCCACTTTTATGGCACTTTTTTTATAAAAAGTTTTTATAACTTTTGAACGGTTTATGATTATTCAACCCAGTTTTTTAATATTGCTCAATTACAAATTTTAAAAAACTTTGGGGAATCTTGATAGGATGGTTAGAAACAATTTTTCATTTTTTAATATGGTCTTACAAGCAGTTTTGCTTTAATTTAGTTAATAAGGCTAAATGTCTGCTTTTTGTAAAATTTAACAATATAAAAAGATGTAAAATTTTATAAGAAAAGCAGGAGTTTTGCTTAAGGCCATTCAAATCTAATACTCTCTTTCAAGAAGAATTTTCCGCCTCATAATACTTATATATAGAGAACTTTTTTCTGTTTTTTTCAATTGAATGAAAACACTTATTTTTATATTTTTATCGCATTGACGTTATTTAAGGTTCAGATAAGAGCAGATGCATCAGATCATGCAATCATAAGTTAATATTCGTCGACCTACATAGTCGTTATTTTGGTTCTCTTTTATTTTGGTTCTACTATTTTGTCTTCTGTTACTTATACTGTCATTTTTGTTCTTCTTGACCTTCCTCCAATAACTCACCAATTGGAAAAAAATTATATATTATTATTGCTTACAATGGCAAAATTTTTTATGAAGAGTTGTTGTTATGTCCTGTCAACTTAAATATTAATATTTGTGTAAACTGTAGGTATGCGTTAAAATTGGTCAACTCATTTGTAGTATACATCTATTGCCCTATTTGTATAGCCTTCTGGCCGTACTTACTTTTTTTTGCACAAAATCATGAAGAAACTGAATAGAGGTCCTATTGAGGTACACCTAGGGTGAAAACGATTTCGACCATTTTCAGCGCACACCTATTTCTCCTTTTGAGTAGCGTTCTAATCGAGTTTCGTTAAGATCAGGCATCTAAAATCATGTATGATTTTAATAGAGGTCCAAGGAAGGTACCCTTAGGGTCTAACCAGTTTCAAAAATTATAAATACACATTATTTTTTTAGTCTTTTGGCCGAGTTTCGCTAAGATCGGGTAACCTTTGTATGAATCTTCCATATAAAATCAGGTTTAAAATTAATACATGGTAGGTCCAAGAGAGTTACCTCAAGGGTCTAACTGATTTAAACCATTTTCAGTACCTACATATCTATTGCTCTATTTGACTATCTTCTCACCAGTTTTTTAGGATCGGCTATTTGTCATGCTAAAATTTAAAATAGTTCCGCGGAAGGTACCCCTATGGTTTCTTAAAGTTCGACCAGTTTTGGTTCACAGAATTTTTTCCATTTTGACCTGAACTCACAGAATTCTGACCGGTTTTTGGCTGAGAATAGATCACAAAAAAAGCAAAATTTTTTTTATGTTTTCGAGTTGGAGTAAAACTTCAAAAGAATTCAAGATAGATAGAAGAGCTCAATCTTTTCTGAACTGACAATGGTAACGTTAACTATTTTCCACATATGTCATTTATTTTTTTATTGAGTTCGTAGCATTTCAGGTCAGAATTTTTCGAACCGTCGAAGTAGAGAGGGCAGAAATTCTGCATTTTTTCTACTTTTAAGGTCAAAATTTTCGAGAAATGAACACGATTCAATTTCAAAGGTCAGAATTTTATTTGAGAAAAGAACGAAAAAAATGCAATAAAATCAAACAGGGCAGAAAAAATTCAAAATTTTTTTGAGAAAAGAAAAAGCTATAAGAAAAAAAAATTCATGGAAAAATTTTTACGGGTTCAAAAGTTACAGCCGGATTAGTAAGACAACATTTTTAATTTTCAACTTTTTTTTTCTTTATTCACAAACTTTGAACGCGTTTATCTCGAAACCATGTTTTCGCACTGGTTGCGACACTAGCGAGTTCAATTTTTGACGAACATTTTTTTTTTTTTGTATTTTTTTAAACTTGATTCGCTATCGTATGACATGATTTTTTTTTAATTGTTTTCGATTTTTTATGAAATATTTTTTTCGAAAAAACACACTTTCAAATTTGGAACATCACCAAAAATTTAAAAAGAAAATTTAAAAAAAACTCCTGTCATACGATAACCCATTTTGTTAAGATTTTAAAAAAGTCATTTGTTTTCAGGATCGGACAATTTTTGCGACTCCCAGCGCTGTTTGGAGAAAGTTTGGAGCTCTATAAAACCATGTTGGAGTGAAAAATATACTTTTTGAATTTGAACTGAGTTATGAATTTTTAAAAAGGTCTGTTTTCCCTTGACCTCGAATAATATGTCCCACCTTAAATATCTAGATCTTTTTACTTATAATAATTCTACATTTTCAATATGAAAGGAAGTCGAAAAATTAAGACAAATTTAATTCTACACGAAATATAGTCTAGTTTAGATAAAAATTTGATCTATAATTCCTCTTTAGCGTGTATCAAAAGGACCAGTATAGAACTATTCATAATGAAAATAGAATAAACCAGATAATGGTAAAACTGTAACTTAAACGAACTACTTTTCAGATGCAACAAAATGTGACTACTTTAAATCTATTCACAATGGAACACGCACATATATAGGGAAAAAATAATGTTTTCCGGAAAAATTGATATTCCCTAAAAACATCAACACGTTAAAAGTGTCAGTTCGTTCAGTGTTAAAGGGTATTAAAGGGTTAAAGGGAACTAGTTTAGAACTATTTTAAATTTGGTTTATCTTTTTACAGGAACCATTTGCATTTATCCAGTATGTTATCAGCGTGTTTTTTAATATATATCATTAATTTAAAATTTTTCACTCATCCTAAGTTTTCGTTTCATAACCGTATGCATCTTTCAAAGCACATGAACCAAGTAACAATTTCATGCAACGTTTTTGCATTTTTGTTGCATGCTCGATATGCCTCGGCCGCATAACTTCAAAATTATTTCATGGATTTTTGTCACTTCACCTTCTTTTATGTATATAACTTTAAATGCAGAGTGCCTTTTTTTAAGTTTGCTTTTCACTGCAACGGCGTTGCATTTTTGTTTGAATGCCTTGATTTACTTTTTGGACAACATTTGTGGTCTGACGTTATATTTTCACATTAAAAACAAGAACGGTTTTCATTTATAATTAATACTTAATGTTAGATTTACTTAAGAGGTTTTCATCTATAACAGATTTTTACATAATAACGAAATGTCACACCCAAACTCTTTCAAAATTTTAACGTATCATTCCGCACTTGGACACAACGATGCCATTCTTAGTTTTACCATTTTTAGTGCCGTAGTCCTGTAGAATATCTAAGATACGCAGTCCGCGGGTAACGACGCCAAAAGGTACACGTTCTCCATTCAGCACTCTCAACGGCTTAAAACTTATGGAAAAATTTATAAGCCCATCCTTAAAACCATTGAGATAGCATTTTGCAAATGAGAAGATACCCGGGCCATGGCCATGATTCAGCACATGCATGTTATATTCAAAATTTGCCTTTGTCAGCTGTCCATCAAAAAATCTTAATTCTCCCTCAATCCAGAGCATAGGAAATATGCGTATAAATGCAAACATATCCAAGTCCTCGAAAGTGCACAAGCGCACAAATTCCAGCACTACTTCGGGACAGGCTTCTGTAAACAGCTGTATGGTTATGCGTCCCAAAGGACGTTTGTCACGCACAGCCAGATCGAAGTAGATTTTTGGACGCAACAGCTCACCCATCATAGCTGCTTCAGCAGGTAACACTATCTGACTATATTTTCGCATGACATCCTGTGGAATTTTAAATTCACGCTGTCTGAGCTCTGTATTGTACGCTTCTATGCTGCGACGTGTAGTCAACAGTGATTTGGCCTTCATCAACGTGCAGCCAAAGGAAAAATTATTCGACTCTATGTTATCAACTTTATCCTTGGCATGTATAAGGCGCCACGATGGAGTTTTGATGTCAAATTCACGCATATAGCTGTCGGTTTTGCCTGTGCAACGACGAATTTGATCGATTCTTTGCAGCAGAGCTCTATTTTGTATATTAATTCTGGAATAGGCAGAGTCGTCTTGACGCAGCTTAAATAGCTGCATGGCGGAGGATATAAGCACAGGTTTGGGTTTTGTATCCAAACGGCTGCGCATTTCCACCATACTCTTGCGATGTTTGCTATAGCGGATCTGGTGAGCGAACTCATCCTGATTGAAACTTTTTTTGCTCAAGAAATGCCTTTTGCTCATTTTGCTTAACAGCCTCTATGTAATGCTGTAATCCTTGTTGGAGAACGAAAGATTTTTTTTGTATTTTTTCTTACAAATAAAGGAAAGCTAAAATTTTGACAGTCTAGTTTGATAGCGTTTGAAAACTTTGAACAGACTTTTTTTTTGTGTTTTTGTTTGTTTTCATAAAGAAATGTCTAACAATGGGAGATATGATAAAAGTATAACAATAAACACGGTGATAAAGAAAATGATTAGAAAATTAAAGAAAGACAATAATGCCAGCTAGAAGAAAATTAATTTTCCGATACGGTTAAGCAATTTTATGTTCATTACCACGTTCGGTGCCAGACATTCAACTGAATGACTTTGAAAGAAAAGATCACGGTACGACGAATTAAGATCAATATTCTGTCATAAAGCTTCAAACAGCCACCATAGCATACTATTAAATTTTCCTTCTTTTTTCTCTAATTTTACCTGCACTTCAGTCAGGAGTGCCGCCAAAATTAAGCATCTTTATTGCTATGT
Organism: Tetanocera ferruginea; assembly: GCA_958299015.1. Classification (NCBI taxonomy): domain Eukaryota; kingdom Metazoa; phylum Arthropoda; class Insecta; order Diptera; family Sciomyzidae; genus Tetanocera; species Tetanocera ferruginea. The sequence goes on from OY282644.1 coordinate 3,310,179, forward strand.
TAACCCTAGAGCATTATATTGGATATCATTCGAACATTATTGAGTTGCTATATAAATTGCTAAGGTTCATTTAAGTTTTTGAACTCTTTATTTTAAATATTTTTTGGTTTTTTTTGTTGTTGTTTTTGTTATGGTTTTATATCATAAATAGTTTGGGTGATATGCCCGCCAGACTTAAATCATAAAACATAAAACAATTTCAACGGAGCACTAAAAATTCTTAAGTTTTCAGCAATAAATGATATCTGACGTGGCGGCGCATGATTCATGATTTTAATGAACATGCTATTATGTCAAGGGTCAAGTGATGTAGTGACTAGCATGTATTTAAGTACAGTGGAAAAAAACATTGACAAAATTCCAATTAACAAAGCAAAGGAAATGCCTTAGAGCTCTAGACCAAACATTTTGTGACACAGAAAGAGATGAAAAAAAATAATATAAATTGAGAATTCAATTTTATAACGTCATTTGAGTTGGTTTCCATAAAAAAAAACAAGAACAATCACATCGTATTAGAGATAGTATTTTTTAAAATTTGTTGATGCACACATACTTTATAATGAAATGATAAATAGATCTTTCAACAGGCTAACATTTTAATGTTATATCCTTAACACAAACACGCATGAAAACTTTAGTTTTCAAATTACTGCCAAGAATGAATATTGCCAGAAATGATCACAGAAAAAAATTTCTATAGATTGAGAAAATTTTGAGCAAAATCGGCTGAATCATTCTCGAGTAATCGTTTTCATAGAAAAACAAGACTAGTTTTGAGAAAACTGATTTTAAAGTTTTAAGCTTCGATCCAACCTTCGTGAAGATACAAGCATTAAAACTTTTAAATTTTTCGAGTTTTACTCCGATTAATTTGTATTTTTGAGAGAGTATTTCTTTATGACGGTAAAAGTCTGAAATGCACCCTCAAGAACGATGCACTTGATACGTTAATTTTTGGGCATATCTTTCAAGGTGCCTCATTTTGTTGGGACGAGAAAAAGTAATTTTTAGACATTCGTAAAGTTAAAGCGGTATTAAAGAAGATATTATATGCAAAAGGATTTTGAAATCGGTCAGACCGTCTGCCAATGGAAATAGGCTGCCAGCGAAATTTTGTGTGGTTTTTAAAATTTCATACAAAAAAATAAACATATTTCTGATAGCGTTTTCTTTTCTCAACGAAAAATTCTGCCCTCTGAAGATGCAGAATTTTTTCCTTTTTGATCTGAACCCATAGAATTCTAAGCTGTTTTTAGCTGAGAATAGATCACAAAAAACGCACAAATTTTTTTTGCAATGTTTTCGAGTTGGCACCTTTTTTGAAAAACTTCAAAAGAATTATAAAAAAGATAAAAAAAAATTAGAAAAGTTCAAATTCAAAAATTGAAGAATTTCCGTTAGAAAAATTTTATTTTTTTCCATAAAAGAATTCTGACGTTTTCCGTAGAAGAGCTCAATCTTTTCTGAACTGTCTATGGTAACGTAATTCAGTTGGTATCATTTGAGGTCAGAATTTTTCGAACCGTCGAAGTAGACAGGGCAGAAATTCTGCATTTTTTTACTTTTAAGGTCAACATTTTCGAGAAATGAACACGATTCAATTTTCATTTCATTTTGAATCGAATCCAGAAATGAACACGATTCAAGAGGTCAGAATTTTATTTGAGAAAAGAACAGAAACAAATGCAAAAAAAATCAAACAGGGCAGAAAAAATTCAAAATTTTTTTGAGAAAAGAAAACGTTATTGGCTTTTTTGTTGTTAAAATAAGAACACTTTCAATTAGTAGTGGGAACAGTGTCAAAAATCTTTTTATTTTTATTTTCAATATTTGAAATGTTTTCATATTTTTGAAGCATTAGTTTGAACCATTTTTGGGTTAAGGTTTCTAACTTATAAAGCCTTTATAAGAGGTTTTAGTCATTATTCGACGTTTATGATTAATGTTTTTGATGTTTTTCTTATTAGAGCCTCATAAATTTTTATGAATACAGCCGTAAGTCTTTAAACTCGTTTTTTTAGTTACTTAAGTACCGAGAAAAAGTGTACTTTTTCTTATACGTCTGACTTGATTTTTCAAGTTCTAAAAATTCAAAACTTTGAAGAAAATTGAAAAAAAATTATTTTGAGTTTTAAACAGCCGACATTTTGTGAAAACAATATTTGTTAATTTCCGTAGTTCAGAGAAAAGCGTCATTCTTTCTATTTTTTCAAATTACTAATCATGTCAAGGGTTGGAATCAGGTTAAGAAAGATGAATCCTTATTTTCCCTCCCCCTCCCCCCGCACTTACATTACAAGCCTGTAATTTTTAAAAAAATATTTTTCCAGGTATTGCTTAAATATCAATAGAATATGTTATAAAAAATGGCTTAGTTTTTTTTACCAAATTTTAAAAACACTCAAAATTTTTGTACTCATTGACAAGAATACCTCCTTAACACATTTTTTACCATTGTTGCGTTTTCGCAACACCAACTTTGATCCATATTAAAAATATAACTAAAAATTCGAAAGATATAAGCGATACACCAAACTATTATTTGGTATTTTCGCCTTAAATTTATTTTATTTTTTATCGAAGTTAAGGTTACTAGGGTTGCAAAGTTTCTAATATAAAATACGTTCAAAAAAGGACTCTTGCAAAAATGGTCACAAAAAATCAATAACTGAACCATGGTTTGTTTTTGTTTTTTTGTTTTATTATAGTTTAAACTAATTTTGTTTGCCAAAACATCGAAAAACTAACTTTTAAAATTGCTTTTCGAAAAATCAATAACACTTCTTCAAGACGCTATTTTGAAGAAAACTGTTGCGAAAATGCAATGTTTGACAAACCCATATTTGAAGAAGAAGTACTAGTACTAGGATTGCCATCGGTGCAATATATTTTTCAGCGTATTGATTTGCAGTTGTGTCTTCTCGATGGTCCCATTTTTTTTTTAAGATAGCGAACACTCTTGCAATGGTCGTGGAAGTGCCTGGCAAACCCAAGACAAAGCTGTAAGTTTAAAATATTAAAAGTAGTAATTCAAAGCTTTTAAGTATTGTTGGATCGCATGAAACCGGGGAAGTTTTTGTCTTCAATTTGACATAGGCAGGACATAAGACTATCCCTTTTCTACCGAAGTTTCCTATATTTTTCGTAAATATGCGCTAGAGAAGAGAAATATATCACTAATCAGCGTTCACAAATCAATTGACTCATCCAAAAGTATGCGGTTGCCACCAGAGAACTACATGAGACCATTCGTCATTTTTTGCCACTCGAATAACAATCGTCGTCAGCCCCAATCGCCCAAAAAAAAAATGCATGCATACCACTCGAGTTCGTAAACAACGATTGGTGCTTAGCGCAGTGTGTGACGACTGCGAATCGATACAAAGGCAGCATCCAGACAATGCTGACATTCGAATGATTCGATGGAAGCTCGAGTGTTTGCTGCTACTTTTCATAGTTTTTTGAACTCTAGGTAAAAAGTGGTTATTTTTGGCCTATCCCGTTTTTAACATTTTGTTATTTTTTTAAATATTTTTGGTGCAATATTTTAATATAGTGTGACGCCCTCTATCTACGCGGCTCGATAATACCATCCCCCTTTTGTTTTTTGGTATTATGGTATTTTTTGTTTTGTTTTTTGTTGATCTGAGGGAAATTTTGATATATTTCGGAATAGACCGAACGAAGTTTAGCTTCGGAACACCGGAACTTGCCTTTAAATTTCGGAATGATTTCGATTTTTTCGGAACGGTTGGTCGCATTAATCATAAGTCTGAATTGATTCTATTTGGCTTCTACCCTACATAAGTTGGCAGAAAAAGGTCGCGTTTCCTACTCTTTTAATATCTAATAATTTTTGAAATTAAATTACTAACATATTAAGTATAAATTTTTAAAGAATGGAATTAGATTTTATTTGATATATTAAAAATATATATGAATATGAAAAAGTAACAAAAAGTGCTAAAACTATATTTATTTATTTAAATCTAAATCCTTTTTTTTTTTTTTATTTCTTCATTTAAGGTTTAAAAATGTTTAATTTTGAATAAAAAATTGTTGAATTTTGTTTAAAAATTTTATTTTTAGCTTAAATTCATTTGTTTTGTAACGTTTAATATAGCTATTCCGTTTTTTTTCAACAATAATAAAATTTTGATTTGAAACAAAAATTTCTCGGTTGAAGGGTAGTTCTGTTTGTTTTTAAAATGTTTTACCTTTTTGGTTTGATAAATCGCAAAAATAATTTTTTTTTTAATTTACTTTCTATTCTTTTTTTTTCCAAAATGCTTCTTGTTATTTCGAAAATAATTTAATTATTTCTTTCAAAGAAAAATATTCTTTCAACAAGTATTATTTTCCTAAAAGTAAAGTAAATTCTCTTTGAATTTAGTATACTTTTTCTCAATGTAGGTTATGGGAATGTACAAGGTTTGTATTTTGTTCACTCATGAGCCAGTAGAGATGTGGCACAACGTTAGAGCGTTTGACTCGTATGCGATGGTCCGTGGTTCAATTCATCAACACAGGAATGGCGACAAGTTCTTGTAGCAAAATATATATTTTATATTATATATTTTTTTATACATTTTCTTGACAAATGAAGCTGTCAATAACCTCCTTCAATATAACAAAAACATATATAAAATCAACATTATTTTGAAACTCTTAATTAAACTCTTAATAATTCTTTTATCGTGTTTTAAAATTAAATTAAAAATAAAATAAAAAACAAAATTTCAATAATATTGGCCTTGCCTTAAAAAGCTTAGATTTATGCTTGTTTGCTGGTTCGATTAAGTCATTGACTAAAATTTTATTATGTGTTTTGTTTCTTATTTTATATTATTTGCGCTTTTTATAATTTATAGAAACCTAAGATAGTAAACATTTTTAAGTGCAGGAAGTAACAGCCCATGTCTGTCTCTTATATGCTCTGCAAATGCTATTAGAGCACATTGATTTACGACCAACAGTGACTAAAAAGGAATATGACATTCCTAAAAAAAAAAAAATACAAAATCAGCTAAATAAGTAGTAAAAACAGTTTTGACTTATTTCAGCTACTAAAATCAAACACACCTTAACAATAACGCACACAAACACACACACACACACTTACACACACACATACTTACACTCATGTGTGCTCTAAATTGTTAACGTACTTTAGGATTTCGGTCTGAAAGTCTTATTTTAACGACGCATAAAAACGGTCACCCAATTGGACCAACAGCTACCGCCACCACCATTGCCAAGCTAACGCAAGCAAACAACGCGCAACCGCTTAATTGCATCGACATCAGCGCCATCTTTGCTGCTGCTGTTATAGCCAAAAGTACACAGCAAACGAGTACACAAGTTATTGGTAGCTAGCCGCTAACAATCTGAAAATCTATTGGGGGAAAAAGGCTTAAAACGGAATTAAATTTTCACACTATGCTGCGAAAATGCTGCGCAACAGCAACAACCATAAATAAAAATGTACAAAAAGAAAGAAAAAAAAAAAAAGAAACAAAAATTCATTGGTAGCATAAATGGCGTTACGGTCTTGCGTTGTTATTCAAATGTGCTGCAGTATTAGTCGATATAACATGTGTGTGTTTGTTGCCAGCGGATCGCGGTGGTCTTTCCATGTTCAGCAGATGTAAAGCAATGCTTGTTGCTTGTTATTTGTTGGTGATTTTTTTTTGTTTTTTTCTTTTTATGGTTTTTATATCTAAGCGCAGTTAATCCGATTTAAGCAATTTTATTGACATTTGTAAAAACTCAAAGTAAGCTGCTTGCAGAGATCAACAGCGTTGCCAGTTAGTTGTTTTGTTTGTTTTATTTTTATTTTGCATAAAAATGTCGAACTATGCGTTCGCGTTCAATGGCTGGGTAATTGTTGTTCATGGTGTTGGTGGTGGTCTCTAACGGTTTTTTGATGTGCTGCCTATTTTAAATTGTTTTTCAAGATCTTAACAAGATTTGATAGAGTTGTTATAAAGCGCCTTTGAAGCTTTACCAACATACCATAACATATTATAACACATAAAAGAATAAATATTTTTGCATTCAAAGGAAATATTTATGCTACAGACTTCAAAGATGAAGTAGCATTTAACGATATATGACTTAAACATGATGGTAGAACATACTAGTTTCCTAAATGATGGCAATGTAGATTTTTTTTTAAAATATTTTCAATCAAAACGACCAACACAGAGCTAACAATGCTAACAGTTGGATGTTAAAGCATTTTTATTTTAATACCAATAATTCTACAATAATTCGCTAGTAACTTAAATTCGCTTTTAACTTAAATTTAAATAACAATCAAAAATTTGAATTTAGCAGAAACTTTGTTTATTTATTTCTTGGCTTTTATTTTAGCATGCAATTGTTGATGTACCTGTACATTCAACTTGTTCTGATTTTTTTTTATTTCAGCAACTTTCATTATGACCGGAATACCGGGCAACTCTAAAGTTAACATTTTCGAAGTGTACAATTATTTTTTCTTTATTCCAGTCGAAGGTCAGCATAATCTGTTTTGTTGAAAGTTAGTTGCTGGCACCTTGGTTACTTAGCTCCATTTTCATAGATCTCCAAATCAACACTTTTGTGTTTATTTTTTTTTTTTTTTTGAAATTGATACAATTAATTAGCTCAAATCAGCAAAAAATAAAAATAAGAAATCGAATATTTTTTGGCCTCTTTTTAATTGCTAAAGCTTTAAGTTACGCGCCTTTAAGGCAAAGCCTTTAAAATTTATAGCTTTATAATTTAAAAAACGTATTATTTTACCTACAGCCTGCGTTTGGATGCTGATGTTATTTAGCGGCATCATCGATCATGGCTAAACAAACAAGATTAGCCGCTAAAAAGTGCCAAGTAAAAAAATATAAAAATAACATTCAAGATTTCTAGGAAATACTGCCCAACATAGCCTAGTCGCTGAACAATAAGCAACATTTATTATAAAGAAATATTTTGATTCGCTACAAGGGCGCTTCTGTGTCTGATACAATCTATAGATTTTTGTTTGGAAACAATTTTTTGTTGCCATTTTTTGTGTGTGCAGTTTTCATGCAAGTCAATAAATTTAACTTTATTGGTTTTCTAGAATGAGGTGAGAAATTCACATAAAAGCGTGAGTTGGTTGATAAAAAAAAATATATATTGTACATTTTTGAACATAAAAAAGATGAAGCGAACAAAAGGTTTGTTTCATGTGTTAGCATGTGTGAGTGTGTGTTGTGTGTTAGCAACATGATTTACACAATTTTTTGCCAATTTTATGTATGTTATTTTTGCGGGTTTTTCTCATGAATCAGCAGCAGCGCCTTTTTTATTTTTTTTTTTTTGGATTTTAATTTATTTCTTAATTTTTTATGGTTTCATGAGATTTAAATTTAATTCGTTTCTGCTTAAAAATGCTTTTCAAATGCTGATAAAGGTTATAAAAGTGCTTTTATGGCTCTAATAGCAGCTTTCAATAAGGATTATCTTTATATTTTTTAACAATTAAAATAAAGTGTGATATAAAAGCATTGGAAATAGCAATAAACTGGATTGTGTTAAAAAGCAAAACTGCTCTAAGAAATAAAAAAAATCATAGGCACGTCCTTGTATACTCGAGAGAAGCTAAGCTTTTACGCAGTTTCATAGATTTGAAAACGTTAATGGATTATTTTTTTGAATAAAATTATGTATAAATTCTTTAATTTATCTTTAATTAATTTAAAAATATAAAAAACTTTATATTTAATTTAACTTATGTTTTCGTAGTATGGAATAACAAAATCAAAACATGTTCCAACAAAGTTAAAAACTCATTTTTATCAACATAAAATAAAAACATTACCAACACTTAAAAGAAAAACTTTCACAAAGTTTCCTTGTGGACTCTTTAAGGACAAAATATTTATCAAATCAGGCTAGTAATGCGTCAAGCAGACACAAATAGACAAAAAGTTGTCGGAAAAAGTGTCGGTTTTTGAGATTTTACTCAAGCACATCCCGGAAACAGTCATAAAAAGATTATAGAAGTGCACTTAGTTGTGCATTTTTTTTCTATTAGCGGGCCTCGTTAGTCGAGTGGTTAGCGTGCTTGACTGCCAACACAGACAACCCGGGTTCGAAACCCGACCAGGTCATGGTTCTACACTTTTACATTTATAATATTCTGTAAGGGGGTTTTCTCAAAAGCTGAGGTATGACTCAGCCGCTCCAGGATCAAACGAAGGACCCTTGAACCTCCGCTAAATAAAAGACTCGTTGGTTTTAATATTTCAAGTACAATCAGTTTTTATTGAATAATCTATATGATTAATTATGACTATATATGCAAATATATTTTGTACATAAGTCTTTTCGAATACCGAAAACACGGCAAAACACGAAATCTAACTACAATGTATGTATCAAGCAACCCGCCTCTCGGTGTTTTGCTTAAAAAAGTTAAGGCCCAACCAAGTTATGCGTAAGCATACAAAAGCTAGAGAGCAAAAGAACGTACTTGCTCAGCAGCCGCGTACCGTGGGGGGGGCGGGGGGGGCGGTCCGCCCCGGGCGGCACTAGTTTAGGGGCGGCACTGAAGCTAAATAAAGCCTTTTACAAAATAAATATGTGTACATTATCATTTTAAGGTGTACAAACAAAAGAAAGAACTAAACTTATTGAATAAATTTGGCCACCACAGTAAATGTAACTATATTTATGAGCTTCGTATTGAGCACAACCAAAATGTAAAATCGTTTTTCGAGTCTCAAAATTAGTTGCCAAAGAAATAAAAAAAGACATAATATTTAGGCATGTGCGAGTGGTTGAATTTTCGAATAACTCGGCTGCGACTTGAAACAAGCATTGAATAACTGGTGTTTTCGAGTAACTCAAAGTTTTTTGAGTTTTTAAGTGCTTTAACTTGTCAGTGGAAATGCTCAGTAGAAAAGTGGTTTAACAGAATAACGTTTTTCAACTTAGGTAAATTTGGTAAAAATAGCTGTTTTGTGCTTTGATGTGTTGAGTGTGGGAGAAAGGCGGAATTTTCGTTTGATTATGGCGAATTGTAAGTTCAGAGTGCATATTAAGAAATAAGACTTATGCGTGTAATTTTAAGTCGTATCTTTTATAATGTTTTTTGATTTTTTAAGGGATTTCACTGTTTTAATAAAATCACTTTGGAGAGGAGTTAGGCGTGGTCTAAACTGATTTAGGTCATTTTCTAATTTAATAATTTAATTATTAATTTTCAAGAACTGATTTTGAGAAATGACCACAAGGTTTCAGCAGCTTCATGCTCTTGCTGAAAAATTCGCAATTCTTACTCCTTTGATTCTCCTGAATGATAAGTTGGAATGTAAACTGAATGAATTCTGTCACGAAGAAATTGACAATGAAGAGTTTCTCGTTGAGAGAAAAATACTTCAGCATATTGTTTCTATAGCTCACAAAGAAACTGATTCTTGTATGAAAGGTCCACTTGAACTTTTAAAATTTATTTTTAAATTAAGTCTAGAAAACGCAGTTCCAAACATTGTTATACTTTTAAGCTTTATTCTAAGCTTTTATTCATAAAAACCTACATTAGAACTACAATGAGTACTTCTCGCCTACAAAATCTTGCCATATTATCTATAGAATACAAGTAAAGTAATGAAATAGACTTTGACAATTAGGGAATTCACAGTTTGCTTCTAAAGTTAACACCTGACAACTTTAGAAAGATATTTAGATCGAACTGTGAGCACCTTTTTTTGTGTTTTGGAGCTAAATTACAAAAATAGTTTTCAAAAATTTGAAATTTGTTCATAAACATGCCTCGAATGAACGGAAAGGAAGAATTATGAGATAACTTTAGCAACAAGTGGGATCTCAAGTTTGTACGTAAAACAAAAACAATCAAAGTTAACACGTGCTAAAATGTTCTAAAGTTAATAAACGGCAAAGTAAACAGAGCAGATAATACAGAACTGTGAGCACCCTAAATGTAATTACCGATTTTGCTAATAAAAAAACAAGAAAAATAATAATTTAATAAAATATTATATAAAAAAAATTGTATTTGTATAAATTTCCTTTTCGGTGTCATTAAGGAATAAACTTTTTTATCGTTGGCCTAATTCTAATATGGCGTAAGTCAACATTTGGAATAATAGCGATTATTAACGTTTAAGGGGACCTGACGCCTTCAAAATTTTGTTTATTTTAATGTTTAAAAATGTGTATAAGTTCAATAAAAATAGATATAATTTTGAAAAATTACAAATATATTTTTCGGAATTTGTTTAAAAATGTGTATAAGTTCAATAAAAATAGATATAATTTTGAAAAATTACAAATATATTTTTCGGAAAAATATTACGCAAAAAAATTTTTTATTGTTTTAATCACATATACTGCTGATGGAATTTTTTTAAAAAATTCATGGCGCTTTTAATTTCATATGTTTTGTTCACCACTTTATATATCATAAATAAATTTTATTTTCAACTGTAGGGTATAAGTATAGTGTGTATGCAATGACAAAATTTTATTATGCCAGGTTACTCCTTAAAAAATACTTGTTCAGGTGTCAATATATCATATTTATATTTTAGTAAATATAGAATTCTCCCGTGATATAACAAAACCAAGTAACTTGTTTTTTGAAAATTGTGAGAAATTGAGGTATTGTGTTATAGGATATAATCTTTCCGTATATAAGATTTTTAAGTTTTTTCAAATTATTGAAGAGTTAAATTATTGAAGAGTTAAGAGTTAAGTTTCGAAATTTTTGAAACTTGTGCTAGCCAAATTATTTTGCGTTGCAGTTTTTTAACAATTCAGTCGAACTTAAGATACTGAGAAAATTTTTGTCATATATTTTTTCATTTCATATAAACAAGATTTTTGTTTTTTCACAAAACCAGGCAACTATGAAGTTACTTAAAAGCAAATAAAACATTTATATGTTTCTTAGAACACTTTATTCGTTGCTGTTTTTTCAAAATCAAGTAATTTTAAAGTTGCTTGGTTTTGTTGTATAATATCAATTAAAACACAATTGTTTAGAAAATAAGTTGAACATTTGTTACAATTTTAATTAAGTATCTTATTATTATTGGTTGGTGACCGTGGCATGCAGGTTAAGTGTGTGGCTTAGCATGCTCGGAGCCCGGGTTCGATCCCCAGCCGTGGCGAAAAGTTTTTCAATAAAAATTTTTTCTGATCGGTCACCACCTCTCTGCAGACAATGGCAAACCTCAGAGAGTAAATAATGCCATGTAAAGCTTCTTGAGAACATGAGCCGTTCGGAGTCGGCAGAAAACATGTAGGTCCAGTTCTCGGTCAATTATGTGCATAAATTTAATAACACACACAACACAATCGATCCTAAGAAGCTCGGTCAAAGTCCTTTCAAGGGCTGAAATGGCCAATTTGTTTTTTTTTTTTTTTTTTTTCTTATTATTATAATTAAGTATCTACACAAGTATCTTATTAAGTAAATTATATATAAATCTATTCATTAAACTCAATAAAAAAATCTTTTGATACTATTTTTAACAAAATTAATGGAGCATATAAATAAATTCATGAATGTTGGTATTTACTCATGGCTTGTAAAACCAATAGAAAGATCCTTAGAATCTGCACATTCCTTAAAATCTTCCCAAAAATTAATTTTTGTGTTATCATGTATTAAAGGAATTAATTTATCTATAATATCCTTCTTTTTAGATGGGTTTTTCACGATTTCCTTTAATTGTACATATTTGAAAATTTCAGAAGATCTTTTTGATGAACTAATGTGCATTCAAAAAAATTTTGCATCGGTTTCGATGGAAGTTTTATAAGAAATTACAATAATCCTTTTCGAAAATTTTGCATTTCATTTTTTTCGGCAATTGCTGTATGCTGGATGCAATAATCTTTTCTTTGTAGCACGATTGAAAACGAATGTTTGAGAATCCTTTGTAGTACGATTGGAAAAGATTGTTTGAGAATCTTCAGATCGAGTATCCATGAAATGATTGTCCATGAGCTCTTCTTCGTCACCTTTTTTCATTTGTGGATCAAAATCAGGATCATAGTACGACGATGCAGGACTAAAATCAATTTTACTTTCTCCGTTATTAACGCAAAAATCACTGGAGAGTATACTTATATTTTTGTAATAATTTCCAAAAAAAAATTCAAGGAACTTATCATATATTTTTTGATAGATTATGACTTTCAAATTTTCAATTAAATCGAAATTTTTTTCAAGTGACGACATTGTACGCTGTTTTTTATTATATTCGATACGTTTGAAGAAGAAGATGTGACTAAGAAAAAATTTTCAATAAATTTTTGAAATAATTTTTCGATTGCGGTATTTTGAAGTGAATTTTTTATAAAATTTAACTTCGTTTAAGTAATGTGCTGAAAAGTACTGAAGTAACTTGGTTTTGTTGTAACCCATTTTAATCTAATCAAGGCATTTCAAGTTACTTGTTGTATTTTTTTTTTTTAATATTAGTGTTTAGAAATGAGATGGGCAAAAATGGATTGAAGTTTCTCATAGACTTTTTGCTCTAGATTTTTAAACATAGATAGAACAACAAAACCACGGAAGAAATGAGAGCAAAAATAGACTCATGCGCGCGTTTTGCTCCATTTTTTCCAAACTTGCGTCGTATTAGAAATAGGTTGATGATATGTATATTAGAATTTTTTTTATATAATTGAGAACAATGAAAGACCAAATTCTAAAGTGAAAACTATGCATACAAAACCCTATATAAATATCAAAGATTTTTTTTTTTATTGCATATGAGAGGGGCGGCAAATTTGGAATCCGCACCGGGCGGCTTAGCCTATCGGTACGCCACTGTTGCTCAGCAATATATTGCGTCGCCCAAGTTGTGCGTAAGCAATTTTTCGTTCAGTTTCGTTTACTTTTCAAAACTTGAGTGTGAGCGCTCGACACCGTATATTGCTAAGCAGAAAAGGGTTGCAACCTGTTAAATAAATAATTTAAATTTTGATTTTAAACACTTATATATCGAAATTTTATTAAAAATCAGTAAAAATTGTATGTTTTAGACAGGATTTCTTTATTAAGCGAGGTTTGTATTGAAATTGACCGCTATTTTCAATCATAAAGCATGGATGAATTTTCAAACTTCAAGAAATGAATTTTCAAACTTCAAGAAAATATTTTTTATATCATTAGTTGGCAATATTTTTCTTCAAAAACAAATTATTTTTTATTTGTCATTTCATTCGAATCGATTTATATTGAAATTTTTTTTCATGCTTACTCCGTTTTTAATTAATTTTAGAAAAGTGTGTTTTTGAACTTTTGTTTACTTTTCGTTCGATTTATATTGAAATTTTTTTTCATGCTTACTCCGTTTTTAATTAATTTTAGAAAAGTGTGTTTTTGAACTTTTGTTTACTTTTCGTTGACTTTTCTCTGAAACTTTTGTATGCTTAAGCATAACTTGTTTGAGCCTTTAGTTCAGTTGTTGCCAAGTAAAAGATGGACACGGCACTACGCCTAGGGATGTCGGAAAAACATCGATGCATCGAAAATATCGATGTTTTGCTTCGATGCATCGAAAAATTTTCAGTTGATGTTTGAATAGCCGATGCATCGATGCATTGATGTTTTTTAAATATCGAAAACTGACATCACTAGTACAGCGAATCGCCATTTATATTTTTCAATTGTGGAAAAAAATTAAGCGAGCATTCACAGGTTTTTTTATTATAACTTCCTCTCTCTTTAAGTCAAATTGAAAATAGATTTTTAAAATATAGAATTATATAAACCCTAAAAATTTATGGAGAGTTTTGGAGGACTTAAAAATGTAAATTTTTATGATTTTTGTGGTGTAACGAAAACGTTTTTGACGTGATTCGATAGTCCATTAGAAACAAAAATATCTCAGGTATAGTTATTTATTTGAAATTATGTTCAATTTTGCTAATAACAAATTTTGTTGTTTAGTAAAATCTTAAAAATCGTCTACAACTCGATGCATCGATGTATGAACTCCAATACATCGAAACATATCGATGTACATTTCGATACATCGAATCACAGAAAAACATCGATGTATTTTTCCCACTGACATCCCTATCTACGCCTTCGAGCCGCTCTCACTACCAGTGTTGCCATCAAAAAAATTTTCATATCGTAACTTTTGCACTCTGCTCGTCGGATTTTCATCGGATCTGTAAAATTTTCAAAAACAACAACAACGTAGATCAGAAATCTCGTATTTGATTATGATGAATCCTAAATTGTTAAAAATAACGAATACATTTAAATATAAAATTCGTGATCTCTTCAGAATTTTTAAAAAATAGAGAGAAAACACCAATTAAACATAAACAAAAACAAATTTTTTTACCTCGTCTGGAAGTCGAACCCATGTTCCCAAGCGCTTGTTTTAATAAGCAAGCAAATTACGCAGCTGTAAAGTTATATATTTATATAGTGATTCGATTATGAAAAAAATCTCGTTTCGAGCATGAAGTTTGCATTCTCCTCCCGCTCTCGGGTTCATTAGCAAAACATTTTCGAACTTCGTTTTCGAAATATATATCTGCGATTTTGGATTCACCTCCAATTCGAGGCAAATTCGTAAGGTTTATTGGGTATATTTAAAAAATATTATGCTGATATATATTTCAAAATACTATTCGGCACACAAAGTAAGAGTAAAAATAAAATTAAATAATCGTCATTCCTTACATTGTCATTAGTTAAAAGAGTTTTGACACAGATGTTTTAAAACAAAGTGTACAGTTGCCACCAATTTTTTTATCTTGATTTTTTTTCAATACATATACTTAAAGAAAAATATTCAAAATCGGACGTCGGATCAATTTTTTCCTGAAATCGTAACATTTTGATGAATTTCGACCATGTATCGGATCATCGGATTCAAGACCGAAAATCGTAACAAATACGAAATATCGGACAATATGGCAACACTGCTCACTACCAACACAACTGACTAGTCTTAAATAATCTATTCACAGAACGTGTTGTGAATTATATGCATGCTATACAAATTCTGCTTTAGGTGATGGCTGCTTTGCCATGCGTTGGTGTGTGTCTAGCTTGTTGTGATGTTGTTGTTGTTGCACACTATAGGGCCAACCAAAATAGACGAAACGAGATGTAACGAGTAAATTCAAGCATACGTGAAACAATGTTATTAACCAAAATGGTCTAACGTATTTGATCGAAACGTTTGACTAGACGCTTTGTTCCGAACTTTTACCGTCTCAACTCGTCAGCAACAACTGTGTAGAGTATGTTTACATCAAGTTTTGTTGCATTTTTATCAATTAGTGAAAGTTAACATATATTTATTATTTTAATGTCGTTGTTGGGGATGAAAAATTAATTTACATGTATTTATTTCGGTTGTCTGTTGATCAGGTCAGACGTGTTCTACAACGTTTTATTTTGGATTAAATGCCAAAACAGCCGTAACGAATGCAAACGCTCGTCAGATTGCAATCGTCTCGTTTCGTCTATTTTGGTTGGGCCTTATGCTGGCTGTTTTGTCATGTGTTGGCTGTGTGTGTCTAACTTGTTCTGATGTTGTTGTTGTTGTTGCACTAGAAGATTTTGTAACGATGTTGTTGGTAGAGCGCCGTTACAATGCGTTTGACAAAAACTAAAAGCTAAATATTTAAAGTATTTTCATGCTTTTTTATAAACGAAATCTAACGATCTTTTTAAATTGTTTCAATAAATGTTATGAACAAATTCTATCCACACTACCTTCAGAGATTCTTTTTGTTGATTCTTTAAGGTAAGGAAAAAAAAAATAGCAAAATTCTTTCAAACCGAACTCACTCATGATGAGCCGCCATCGCTGTCACCTATGCCACATTTCATTAGATTCACACGCTGAATACGCTTCATCAGCTTATTCTAGACTACAGCTGAAAAGAATTTTTCACTTTCAGACGAATGGTGCAAAAATTCAGAATATCGATGAAGAAGAAAAAAAAAAGAATAAACACAGTCGATAACAACAATAAACCAACTGGATTGTTGGTTGATGATAATGACGTTGATGCTCATACTCTTGAGCTGGTGCTGATGATGCTGCTGCAGTCAGTCTCTGCTTTGGTTCTATGAATTTAACTTCTTTAAAATACAAACGTGCGAATATCTAAAACGACAGGAATGTGCAGCGAGTGCTTAAGCAAAAAAAAAAATTTCACTAGAAATGGACGGCAAAATTTTAAACAAAACAACAAAAAATAGTGAAAACAATTCAAGAATAACTAAAGCGTTGCGACTTAAAAAAGTTTGACAGAGATTGCTGAAAAATTTAAAGCATATTAAGAAAATGACTAATGAAAAAAACAGACTCAAATCAATGATTGCTATGCGATTTGCAGTAAAAAAATTGCGCCAATAAACATAAGTTTATTAAACATAAGCACGGAGAGAAAAGATGGGCTAAAATTAAGCTCAAAGCGTTCGTTAATGAAATAAGCTCTATAGAGCTCAAAACCATCTGAAAACATGCTGTTCACGTAAGCAATTTATGCCAGAAATTGGGCTGAAAATACGGCAATTTGTGCTTAATAAGTGTTATCTTGGGCTTGATCATAAAAATTTATTTTTTGTTGTTGTTGTTTTTGTTTATTAAAAAAATGAGCAACCGAATGACATAATTCTCAGTTGGTTTTTGTTGCATTCAGTATAAAAGTGCAGAACATAAATGAAAAAATTATTTTTAGTTAATAATTCTTAAAAAAACATATTCTTTAAGAATTATATTTTGAGCTTTATGCCAAATAGTTCATGAAGTAACAGGTTTGCTACAACAATAAAATTATTTTCAGAAGAACCGAGCAGACTAGACTATGGTTTCGTCAGACGCTACTCCTACTCATCAGTAGTCTCTGTGGTTCATGCAGTTCACTAACTTTGAGAAGCATGAATCCTATGAACTTCGGATTCGATATGAATTTCGGCCACTAAACTCATAAATTAGCTCACATATCCCTTATAAATGTACATGACATTCATTCCGACTTTGTATTTTTTCATAACATTTACGAAATTTTTGAAAAGAAATTTCTTTTTCGGCGAGTGAAATTTCAAGATCTCTTATTCGTGACGCTTGGGTAACGTTTTTAATTCGCTTTATTCGTGAAGCTTATAAATAATTTCAAAAGCAAATATTTATATTAAAATTTCCGCATAAAAACTATTGCCGCAAGCGGGAATTGAACTCCGGCTGTCGCAACTGATCATCAAATTAGAGTCAGAAACGCTACCATTATGCCACATAGGCACATGAATGTAATTAATATTGAACGCGTTTTGGTTCGTATCTAGCATATCACAAACACAAACCATGTCTTACAAGCATTTAATTTTCATCCTAAAAATATGCACGGAAAATTTATTTCTTCAAGCCTCGAACGAATGTATGCAGACATATAACACTATGAAACAAATTCTGGTTAGCAAAAGCTAGGTCGATTCTGAGATTGAGGGATGAAAATAGTGGTTAAATAAGAAGAACAATATCGCGGCGTTTGTTTATGTTAGTTCGAATTTTTTTTTTTTATCGACCTTCGAACTCAATAATGTTTAGTTATAAAATAATTGTTATTATTATTATTATTATTACTATAACATAATTCCGTAAAATGTGAGTGCGGAACGCTTGATTTTTTTGAAAAATTTCAGAGCATATTTTTAGGCATTTTCTGTTTTGTGATTTATTGAAACTTCAAAAACTTTATATTTTTTTTTTTTCATTTTGGAAGTTTCAGTTTTACAAAATATTTTTAAACATATTTCATCGTACCTACTATGGTTTCCGTTTTTACTTTGAGGCATTTTATGAGAGTATTTGGAACTAAAAATTATTATTTGAATAATTTAAAATCGAATAAGTGGAAACGGGCCCGTCATTTTTGACGGGAAAGAACTAGTAATAACATAATTATTTATATGTTGGAATTCTTAAAAACATTGTCGTTACTCTATGGTTATGGCTCGATATAGTGGCTAATGATCTCTGTAGAAGCGAAGATAAAATCCCCCATGATACTGGGTGGAGATTTTAACGTTAAATTTGCATCTAATGAAATGAGAAAAATTTGGTCTGGACATAAATAATAACACAAACATGTAAACAACAAAATCCGGAACTACAATATATGCAATTTTTTCTGGATATCTCGAAAATATCGAATCACGGATATATATTTCATATTTTAGTTTTCACGAACTATTAATATCAGTATTAAAAATTAAAGCACCAACCAATAGCGATGTAAAGATTGATCTATTTGTATTGCATTTCATTTTTAATACTTCCCGTCTCTATTTTACACTAAAAACTCTCTTATTCTTTACTTTTTAAGAAGTTTCACTTCAGCCACGTGTACGTTGCTACACGCGAGTAATTTTTAAGGGTTCTTGTATCTGTGCACACACTTTACGAAATTTAAACACTACACTGAGAAAAAAATATACTTTAAAATTAAACAAAAATTTTTAAAATATAAATTTAACGCCTTTGCGTTTCTATAAAACAAAATTTAAAACAATTGTGTTTAAATTTCAACTATACACTCCTTTCAATTTTTTTTCATTCATTATTTCTTTGAAACTTTCTTTGACATTTTTTGAATTTTGAATTTTCATTGGTTTGAAAAATATCGAACATAAAATAAAATAAAAACTAATTCAGTTTTTCAATATTGAAATATTTAAAATGCAAACTTCATTGAAAGGAGTTGAGATTCGGTATTCGGAGGGTCCCAAGGGTCGCTGATTACGAATCTGTCATCAAAAACTCGGAAAAAATTAAAAAATGGCTTCGAAAAAATTATGCTTTAAGACATTTGTTTTAAATTTAAAAATTTTTGTTTTAAATTTGTTTTCTTATTTAAAAACATTGTTTTAAAAACAAAAACCCTTGTTTTAAATTTAACTTTAAGAACAGTTGTGTTTAATTTAAATGAATTTGTTTCAAGCTCTATTTCAAAAACAAATTCGTTTAAAATGAACACAATTTCATTTAATTTTAACACATTCCCTCAGTGTAGGCTTATGAAATATTCATGTTCTCAGGTTTTTTCTTTTGTGTATTTTAAACATTGATATAATGAATAGTTCATGTAACTTATGATCATATAAAAATTCATAATTATTATGTACTTTTTTAGTTTAGCATATTTAGATATTTAGAAATTCAAGTCAATACTTGGCTTAGGCAGCCAAGTACAATATTTCGAAACATAAAATAAAAATCACTCGGTTTTGATCACCGTAACATCTTTTTCTAGCAAAAAATTACGTCAACTAACGAAGTAAGACAGCGTCTACCAACAGCAAAATCTGCGCCAACATTTATCGAATTCTGGCTTGCATCAATTAGACGCAATAAACACGTTAGAGTATAAATGAACTTCTGCTGCCCATCGCCTAATTGCTGGCAACATTTTTAGTTGTTTTCGTTTTTTTTTTGCCCACTTGTCAACAACTTGTCGCCATGTCAGCCACTCACACCGGGTGGCCCAAAAGCTGGCAAAACGAATCATTGGCGGCGCGGCGTTGGCTCAAAACTCAAGCAACAATTTGCAGCAACCTGATAAACTGCTTGACAATTTATTGCCTACGCATCGGTGTCGCTTGCTGCTAGCTCGTTTGCGGCAACACCTAGAGCTGTTGCTATAACTACAACAACAACAACAACAAACAACAATAACAAATGATACGAAATTCAGCCACTTGTTCAAATTTCTTCGCTTGTCTTGCTGCAACATTTTATTTATTGCTGCATTTTGGTTTATATTAATTTTTTTTTTTTTAAATTTTTTCTTTTTGTATATTTTTATTTTATTGCATTTTAATTGTTTGGTATTTCATTTATTTTTGTGGTCAGCGTATAACGTGCAATAATTGCTGCTGCTGATGTTGTTATTGTTGTTGGTGCTGTCGTTGTTATTGCTATCGTTGCTGTTGTTGTTGTTGTGCTGTCCTCACCTTAACTTATCTTAATTGGAATATTAATAGCGAAAACCTGGTGTGATCTGCTGTGTTTTGGCTCTGTTCGGCATACTTTCAGTGAAAATTTATTTCACTTTGGTTTGGTTTTTGTGTGTTTTTGTTTTTTTTTTTTTTTTGTTTTTCATTCAACTTATTTTTCGTATTTAATATTGTTGGTGGTCTGTTGAGGTTGTTGACAAATTAATAGATTATTGTCGACATTGTTTGTCGCGTGAAGACAGCAATAATATTCATTGTTGCTGTTGATGTTATTGTTACATCAGTAACGCGATATTATTGACAAAGCCGAGTTAGTGCTGTATTAAAAAGGAAGATTGAAAAAAAATGCGGGCAAATGGTGTTTTGTCTTTTCTTAAATGGTTTATTTGTATGCTTTGAAGCGTTTTGCCTGTGGAAGACATCAATTGATAAAGACTGATATTATATTATGATGAAATTTTATTTCACCTAAAAAATTTTTTCTTTTCAAAAATAAACAGTTGAGAAATACAATTTTAATAAAAAAATTAGCGTTTTAATCGATATAAAAGTTGATTTGGAGATTGAGTTGATCAAATTTGATTTTTTTTTAAATTATATTACCGTAAAAAAATTAGGTTTAGGCATTCATCAATTGTCAAAAATGTGCATAGTGCACTTTAAAACTGAAACATTGGACTTCTTGACATTTGACAAGTCTTTTTTAAATTTTTTTTTTCAGTTTTTCAAATTTGTTATAATTTTTTCAAAAATTTTGTTCAATTTTTTTTTTCAAATGGCCTAGCAATAACGTTCAAATTCTTTTTAAAAGTATCTTTAAGGGTGGGGTTAGGTTTTGTAACTCTTGTTTTAAACCATTTTTTATATGAATGCACACCATCTTAAGAATATTGTGTCCAAGTTTGAAGTTGATCCGAGTTAAGCTAACCTCCAACATACAAACTTACGTGTACAAAGCTTTAAAGCGATTTTCCCACAAGTCTTGTTTTCAAATTCCGTGTTCACTGTCATTTAAAACCTAGTTGATACACATAAAATACCTCCCCTTACGTTTAGTTAAATTTTTTTTTTATTTTTTATATTAAAGGGTTTCCCACCCACAAAATGTCTAAATTTTTCGTGGAAAATAGCGGTTTACACTTTTGATGGCCACCAAAAAATGTTTGTGTAAAAAAAAAATAATCAAAAAACGTTGGGGGGGGGGGGGGGTGGGGATTTAATGATGCTTTGACTAAATTTTAATGGTTTGTGATTTCAGATAATTTCCAACCGAGATATAGTGAACACCGCAAGTTGTTAGTTTTCTTAGACATTCCAGGAAAAACTCTGTTACCGGCTTGTTTTTCAATATTTCCGGATAAAAGAAAATTGACAGAATATTGTTGCAGGTAAACATCATAATTTACAAAAGGTTTTAATAAATTTGCTCAATCCATACTCTTCAAAAAATTCACAAACAAAGTGAATATTTTACATTAAAACCCTTACCCCGCCCTTAATAAATTTTTTAATAGTTTCCTTAGTTATTTAACTTTATTTTTAACAAAAAACCAAGACAGAGAAAACAATTTTTTAAATAAAAAGTTTCGAATTGAGAAGCCAATATCGCTACCATTTCTAAAAAAATGTCCTCTATTTATATTTAACCGACTACATTTGTATTTGATTCCAATCAAATGGCTTTACATTGTTTACACATATTAAGAAAATTTACCGTTATTTTATTATTTATATTCAAATCATGGCCTATTAAAAAGAGCGCCAAAAATTAAATGCTCTCTTAAAAATGGAGTACAAATTCTTTTTGTTGTAAAATAAAAAAAAAAAATTGAATATGCCTTTTTAATTTTTTTTCAGCTTATTAAGGGGAGACATGACATTGGCCATTTTTATAAATAAACTGATTTTAGTAAATATTCTTAAGATTCTAAGAAAAAAAATTTCATGGAAAAATTCCTACTGATTCAAAATTTACAGCCAGATTAGTGAGAGTGCATTTTTAATTTTCACCTTTTTTTTCTTGGTTCACAAACTTTGAAGGCGTTTATCTCGATTGAATTTTTAAAGTCAATATATTTTTCGAAAAAACACACTTTCAAATTTGGAACATTACCAAAAATGAAAAATTTTTTTGAAAAAGCTCCTGTCGTACGGTAACCAATGTTGTTAAGATTTAAAAAAGTTATTTTTTTCCAGATCGGACAATTTTTGCGACTCCCAGCGCTGCAACCTCGAGGCCCCGTTTGTTTCTCTGCTGCCAGTTTGAAGCTCTATTAAACCATGTTGGAGTGAAAAATATATTTTTTTGAATTTTTTTTTTGTATTTTGTAAAAATAAAAAAAAATGTTGGAAAAATTTTTGTTTTTGACTGAGTTATGAATTTTTAAAAATGGTCTGTTTTCTCTGCCGCGAATGTAATGTCCCTCCTAAGCTCATTTAAGGCAAATGTGCTCAGTTGGGACACATTTAGTTTGACACAAAAATTAAAAGAAGTTTGTTTTTTAAAAAAAACAAGGTTTTTTGTTCGATTTTTTGAGCGAAATTAAATTTTTTTTAAATATTTTTTTTTATATTTTTCAAAAATTTAACAAGCGTGAAGAACAACTTATTTGAAAAGAATTAACTTATATATCCAAGCAATTAAAAGTTATAACTACGAATCTCTTTTAACCTTATATTAACCTAAGTTTATTCTGTATAAAAAATTAATAGACACAGTTTTTTCTTATAATGTCGATTCCTTCCAGAATAGATTTAATTGACTTTAACGATTCATATGTTAAACAAAATTAAAAATTGTATTTTTCTGGTAATGTATGGTTCCCAACCTTTTAAAAGAGGAAAAAGCGTTTAAAATTAAATCTCTGTTCATTCCATAAGTTCTGAACTACTGATCAAGACTTGAACGTTTCTTTACGAATTCTGAAAATCTTTTGATTTTGCATTTTTAATAAAAAAACCTTAAGTAACCTTCATTAACTAAAACTAGACTCAAAATTATTACTTGTTTAAAATTATCTAATCAATGTGGCAATTTCATAATGACTTCTCCATTTTTAATGCCCACTTGATATCATACTAAGTCGGTTTATTTTTTCAAAATTACTGCTATTCATTGGGTGAAAATAACACTTTAGAAAGGACGAAATGCGATATCAAAAGGAAGTGTAAAAGTTTTTCATACCCTATGAAGGTTAATATACTGCTTTTAAAGAACATTTGATCTAATTTTGTTAAAATTTTAGAAGTGTTGGAAAAATTCTTGTTTTTGACTGAGTTATGAATTTTTAAAAATGGTCTGTTTTCTCTGCCGCGAATGTAATGTCCCTCCTAAGCTCATTTAAGGCAAATGTGCTCAGTTGGGACACATTTAGTTTGACACAAAAATTAAAAGAAGTTTGTTTTTAGAAAAAAACAAGGTTTTTTGTTCGATTTTTTGAGCGAAATTAAATTTTTTTTAAATATTTTTTTTATATTTTTCAAAAATTTAACAAGCGTGAAGAACAACTTATTTGAAAAGAATTAACTTATATATCCAAGCAATTAAAAGTTATAACTACGAATCTCTTTTAACCTTATATTAACCTAAGTTTATTCTGTATAAAAAATTAATAGACACAGTTTATTCTTGTAATTTCGATTCTTTCCAGAATAGATTTAACTGACTTTAACGATTCATATGTTAAACAAAATTAAAAATTGTATTTTTCTGGTTATGTATGGTTCCCAACCTTTTAAAAGAGAAAAAAGCGTTTAAAATTAAATCTCTGTTCATTCCATAAGTTCTGAACTACTGATCAAGACTTGAACGTTTTTTTACGAATTCTGAAGTTTTTGATATTGCGTTTTGAATAAAAAAACCTTAAGTAACCTTCATTAACTAAAACTAGACTCAAAAATATTACTTGTTTGAAATTATCTAATCAATGCGGTACTTTCATAATGACTTATCCATATTTTATGCCCACTTGATATCATACTAAGTCGGTTTAATTTTTCCAAAATTACTGCTATTCATTGGGTGAAAATAACACTTTAGAAAGGACGAAATGCGATATCAAAAGGAAGTGTAAAAGTTTTTCATACCCTATGAAGGTTAATATACTGCTTTTAAAGATCATTTGATTTAATTTTGTCAAAATTTTAGAAGTGTTAATATATAAGTAAATATTTTTTTAGTTTTTTACACACACTCAGAAAAAAGTGTCTTGGAATATGATAAAAAAGGCATAAAATTAAGAGAAAAATGGTATAGACTTTGCTCCAGAGAATGCTTTACTCTTAATGTTATCCTAAAAATTCTCTAAAAATGATTAAAAGCTTCTATGAAAAAGAGAAATAAATAAAACTATATCGTTTTTAAAGACTAAACCTTTTTATTTTTGAGAAAACATTTGTTTTTATTGAAGAAAATACTCATAGTTCTCATAGTGAATTTTTTATTAAAATATAGAAAAAATTTTTAATGTTCAATAAATTTTTTTGTGTAAATGAGAATTTGTTTGTGCGAGAGAAATATTTATGATTATTAGAGACATTGAAATATTTCCATTTCCTAGAAGTGAAGAAATATTTCTTCGAACATGTGAAAACTTATTCTTATTGAAGAAAATTTTATTTGAAAAAGAGAAAATTGGTATTATCGAAAATTTTTATCGGAGAAAGATATGTGTTTTTTTCTAAAATTTAAAATTAGAGCATAAATATTTAAATTAACAAAAAAAATGTTTTTTGCCTCAAAGCAATTTGCATTCAATATTGACTTTTACATCTATCTCCATTCATGACATTTTCATAACCTGAATATATATCTATGGTCATAAGCGATAACTGCCTTAGTCGACTTCAGAAAGAATTGACTTATTGATGTTGCTCTGCTCCACGCGTTTTGATACGTTTTGACTCAAAACTTTAAAGCAAGATTTTTGGAAACAATGAGATCGGAGTCAGGCGATTATCGGTTATTAAAAATGAGTTTGCAGTTGGGTGATAGTCGGTTATGACCACCAATTTTGTAAACATTTTCTATAATGTCTTGTTTTGTAACTGCGTTGAATTGAAATCATGGGCATGATTTGCTGCAAATTGAACTAAAAGTTAGGTTAAAGATTTTGGGCTGTCTTTACAGAAGAATAGCTTAAATGATGATGCTTGCTCTGGTGAAGACTCTACGTTAAGTTCCAATTGGCCTACTTTGTAGATCTTATCTTTGCCGTTGGTAAAATAATGATCTGTTCATACTCTGCTTACCGCTTACAATGTAAGGCACATTGTCATCAGTGTTTGAGTTTTCATGTCTGAAAAACTGTTAACAACCATAGTAGACCTCGCAGCTACATACATTGCATTTAAGAAATAACCGGTTTTATCTTGCAACCGTGGTGTTTCAAACACACTACATAGCTTTATGTTGCCCCCTAAGCTGAGCAAATTCAACAATATTTAACATGCAGTTGGTGATCAATTCATATGTTGTCGACATGGAAAAAAATAGAATTCATAAAAATAACTTCTGTGAATAGGCAGGCAAAACAAAAACGAAAAAAAAAACAAGCAAACAGCAAATCATGGCAAAGAAGGTGCGTTTAAATCAAATATTCGCGACAGCTTGAGTCCGTTTCATGTGAAGTTCACCAGAGGCAGACGAGTTGGAATCTTGCAGTTGTTGCAGCCACAGCAACAACAACGAGGTGATAAAATATTCTGCGAATTAAATATTTTTAATACAAATATAGAAACGGTTGACCACTTTTTGTGTGTTTTTTATGTTCTTTTTTAAGCTGCAATCAGCTTGCTGGCTATCCTATATGGCGCTACCACATCGATTGCTGCTGCTGCTGTTGCTGCTGTTCCTGTCGCTGACTGCTGGCTGTCTTCCTGCCAAGATCAACGACGCCAATTGTCGACATGTTGTGCGACTGTTGGCAGCTACGATGATTGCGTTTGGTTGTGTGTAAGCAAAGAAATGCTAAGGTGCGTTGAATGCTGACTAGTGGTGGCTGTGAATGCAGCAGGAATGGCTGAGCGCGTTTTAGGGCAGCGCCAAGGGCTAGATTGGTGCGAACATGTTGTCCGTTTACGTTTTGGTTAAGCGAATTGACGGCAATGAAATTGGATTTGCGCCTTATACCGAGGCAACAACAACAACAACAACAACAACAACAACAACATTGCTGCTGATGATGTTGACATTGAATTTAAATAAAATTAATCGACATGTTTGCGTGTTGAAGGACGCGATAATTTCTTTTTTCCCATTCATGCATTTCTTTGAGTTGTTTGCTACGTTGTTGTTGTTACTGATGTTGGTATTGTTAGTGTTGTTGTTGTTGGTGTTGTTGTTACTGATGTTGCTATTGTTAGTGTTGTTGTTGTTAGTGTTGTTGTTTTAAATCATGCCATTTCTGTTTGCTTGGATTAGCATTTTGTTTGTCTTTTTATTTCATTCTCTGTTCTGTTGTTTGTTGGTTTTTATGTTGCTTTACGTGCAATTCTTCTGCAATTATTTGTAACAACACGAATGTGGCAAGTGCTAAACAACATTTTATTTTTGTTGCTATTTAAATATTGTGCTCATCTTGTTGTTGTAGTTGTTGTCAACATCGCATTTATCGCCATACGTGACTACTGTGCAGATAAGGCAAATCCTCAACAAAATGTGGTGTGAAAAACTTGCTTAACACTGAATTTAAATATTTAAACATTCTGATTGTTTTTTTTTTTTTGTTCGCACCTTCTTGAAGGGACACGTTTTGTTGTCATATTTGGACTGTTTGACGACTCGTTAGACGTAGTTTTGAATTTTTAACGGCAGGTCCTTAGCAGAATATTTGCGTATAGTTGTTTAGGGTAGGTATTGATTTGAATTTTTTATTATTTTGTGATTTTACTTTTAATGACTTACTTGTTTTGTTTGTTGGAAAACAATATTTGAAATACTTTTGTGCAAATAATGACTCAAATTTGTTGGTGGGCGTGAGTCTTAATTCAAATCATTTTAAAGAGAAGTTTTCAATTTTGTTGAGAGTTCAAACTCCTTGGCATTTGACACAGTGGCCTCCAAGCTGTGTCAGGTATTATTAAATTGAAGTTCAACCTTTGAGAAGTTATTCCAAATCACCAGGAGATTTCAAATTTTCAAGGCTTGAAATCGTAGCTGCTCACATTTTTGATTGTTGCATGTATAAAATGCGAAAAAAGTTTCGAAAAAATGCCCGGAAAGCACGTTTCCATATTATTTCGGCCTTGAAGAATCGAACTGCATCATTAGTTTTATTAAATTTTTGGCACGCCTTCAAACAAAATTTTTTGTTTTGCCTCCAACATCAAGAAAAATACTCAAGTAAAACTAACAAAAAACTTATGCTTATTTACACAAGCGCTTTGATAGTTTGGTACCTGCTAAATTGTTGGTTAACCCAACAAAGTTTTATTAGTTGATTTAGCGCATTTTATGTTGGAGATAAATTATCTTTATATTAAGAAATTCATACAAGTAACTTGTATAATTTTTTTTGTAGAAAAATTCAAAATTATTAATTTTATATTGTTTCATTAGAAAGGATTATGTAACTTTACTATTTCTAATAATATGTAATATAATGTATGTACTATTTTGGTGGCCGTGGCATGCAGGTTAAGTGTGTGGCTTAGCATGCTCGGAGCCCGGGTTCGATCCCCAGCCGCGGTGAAAAGTTTTTTCAATATAAAATTTTTCTGATCGGTCACCACCTCTCTGCAGACAATGGCAAACCTCAGAGAGTAAATAATGCCATGTAAAGCTTCTTGAGAACATGAGCCGTTCGGCATAAAACATGTAGGTCCAGTTCTCGGTCAATTGTGTGCAAACATTTAATAACACACACAACACAATTGATCATAAGAAGCTCGGTCAAAGTCCTTTCAAGGGCTGAAATGGCCAATTTGTTTTTTTTTTTTTATTTTCATTTCCGAATTTCTTTTATTTTTTACTATTGAACATCATATAAATAATACTTACTAAGAAAACTTGCCTTAAGTGGGGACATGACATTGGCCGTTTTTTTAAATCGATAATTTTGTATTGCAGTAAATATTCTTAAGATTCTAAGAAAAATGGGAAAATTCATGGGAAAATACTTATGGGTTCATAAGCTACAGCCGGATTAGTGAGAGCGCATTTTTAATTTTAACCTTTTTTTCTTTGTTCACAAACTTTGAAAGCGTTTATCTCGAAACCATGTTTTTCGTATTGGTTGCGACACTAAAGGGTTAATTTTTTGACGAAATGTTTTTTTTTTTTTGTATTTTTTTAAACTAGATTCGTTATCGTGTGACACGAGCTTTATTTGAAATTTTTTTTTCGATTTTTAATGAATTTTTAAAGTCAATATTTTTTTCGAAAACACACGCTTTCAAATTTGGAATATTACCAAAAATTTAAAAAAAATTTTAAAAAAAAGCTCCTGTCATACGTTAAACAATTTTGTTAAATTTAAAAAAGTAATTTTTTTTCCAGATCAGACAATTTTGCGACTCCAAGCGCTCCAACCACGAGGCCCCAGTTTGGAGCTCTATAAAACCATCTTGGAGTGAAAAATATATTTTTTTGAATTTTTTTTCTTGTAAATTTTGGTAAAATGTTTGTTTTGGATTGAGTTATGAATTTTTTAAAAATGTTTTTTTCTCTGCCGCGAATGTTATGTCCCATCTTAAGCGGAAGTAGAATCAACTTTGTACTATTTTTATACCTCAAAAAATTTTTTTTTATTATACATAAGTTCTTCAGCTCAGTTCATAATTTTTTTACAAAAGTCAACTAGTATAATTTTACAAGGGTTTTCTCTATCAGTGAAGGCATCTTCTTCAGGCTTTCTGCTTTATTTTATGGGTTGTTACTTGAATCTGATTGTTTTTTTTTTATCGACAATATTTCTTTGAAAAAGTTAAGCAGATTGCCACAGACTTAAACTTTTGTACACATTTGAAACAAAAAAAATAGGTTTGGGCACTTTTTAGTCAAAATTCTAAAATATTTTAATATTTTTCTGACTATTCACAGTATTTTGGATTATCAGTTGCCAAAGTCTGTCAAATGTGTACAAAAATGTTAAAAACTTAAGACCCGGTTCTATTCCTCTTGTTAGAAATAGGGTCCAACTGTCCTCTACGAGCATGCATACAAAGAAAAAAACCATCCTATGACGTGTTGGAACCATTAATGTAAACGTACTATTATATTAATTAAATTCGTATTAAATAAATATTCTGTGCATACTTTAAGGCTGCATATTTTTGCAGGTGTCAATGTTAAAAATTTTGAAAAGCACTGCAATAGCCTTATTTAAGTTTGAGCGATACACGGTGTAGAGCGTTACACTTGATTTTTATGGGTATATTAATATAAATAATTTGATCATTTTAAGATTAAAAACAAATTGCGTTCATAAGAAATCAACTTTTATAGAATGAAACATACAAAATTGTTTATATAAAAAATATATTTATAAAATATATATAAAATATATAAAATATATATAATTGTTTATATATTTTAGTTGCTGTCATATTATAAGTTTTTAGTAAATCAAAAATTACATACTGTTTGTTATAATCTTACGATATATCTGTTTGTTATAATCTTACGATACTCTAATTTTCAGAAAGATCGGTCAAAATGGAGACAACGTAAGGAAGAAAACATAAAATTAGTGAAGCAGTGTCAGTTGATATCCCTGGTGCCAACGCAGCAAGAAATTAGGTTTGTTATTCTTTTTGGATTTTGGCTGAAGCTCAAGCCCGGGGAAAATATTTAGTGAATGCCAAATAGCGTTTGGAGTGTATGTGGCAGCCCTTGTGACTATTTAAAAGTGATTCTGGAGATTCCACACCGGTCATTTTTCTGTTGAGGACGAACCTCGAGCAGGCCGTTCAAAATCTGCGACTGACGATGATGTAAGTGTAACGCTGGTGAAGTCTAAAATTGACGAAGATCCAAGACCCAGGAAATGATTGCTGAAGAACTGGGCTTGAATGCCTGGCTGTATCGCGAATACTAAAAAATAAGATACACGAAAAAATCTTCACGATGGTTACCTAGAATTTTAATTAAAGCTCAAAAAGAGGCACGTGTGCGTTTTGCTCAATATTTTCTTGACAAATTCAAAAACGAAAAATCTTTCACTTTTCAGAAAATTATAACAGGTGATGAAGCATGGTTTTACAAGTACGATCCTGAAATCAAACAATAAAGCATAGAATGGAACTCAGAAGGTGCAAATCCAGCCGTTAAAGCAAAGCAACAAAAGTCAGCAACATGAGTTAAGATGTCAGTTTACTTCATTAGAGAAAAAGTTGTACTTCTTGCGACTTCTGGTTATTTCCAAAAATAAAAAAAATTTGTGGTTAAGAGTCTTCAAAAGCAATGAGGAGATAATAAATACGATCAATGATGAAATTGCAAAACTCCAAAAAGCCAATTTTGAAGACTGTTTTTCAAGATAGATTTATCGATTTCAAAAATGTATCAAAATAAATGACGATTACGTTGAAAAAATACTCTATTAAACGATCTTTTGTTAGTCCCCTCATATAGTACTATCAATTAATGGATTATAAGCTCGATATCCATCCAGCGGGCGAAGAAATTTTTTCGTTTCGGGCAAAAAGTGTCGGCTTTTCAGATTTTACTCAAGAAAATCGCAGTACAAGGCGTAAAAAGCTACGCTTCAAAGGAAAAAAACACTTTCCTTTAAGCAATTTTGGCAAACATAAAGCTGCTTATAGCTAAAAAAACCACAGCCAACGGTGGCTCTTCATACACCCACCTCTTGTCGCCTACATAAATCCTTTAAGTCTTTCACAAAAAGTCAAACCAACGCAATCAATAAATCCGTTCTAAGCTCAAAGTCGAACATAAATAATCCTAAAGTGGAAAAATTTAAGCAAAAATTCATTTAAATTTGTTTGTTCGTCGTTGCGGTCGGTTCGGTGAATGAGAACACATTCACCTGGTTGCGACAATGCAAATAAATGCAGGCAACAGCGACATTTTTTTTTTTTTTTGCCTGCATTATGGCTAAAGTTAACATAAGGCAGCAGCAGCAACAACAACAACAACAACAACAACAAAAACAACAACTATAACAACAATGACTTAAGACCATTACTCATGCGCGATTATACAATAAATCAACGCGACGCGACGTGTTGGCAATAATTTTGCTCATTTAGAAGCGACTATTGAGCATAAAATAACAACAACAACAGCAAATAAGAACAGCAATTGTTGTGCTGCTCTTAAGCTAAAGCAAATGCAATGCGGCCGAAAACAATGAAAATGTCGGCAACAACATCAACGTCAGCAACAATTGCTTAAAACTCATAATAAGATGAAAAACACAGCGAAAAGTACAAAAATGACAAAAAAAATAAAAATGTATCTAGATACTTAGCTGCATGTATATATAAAACTATATATGCAACGCTTGAACAACGCTCGAAATTCGTGCTTTTGAGCAGCAGCAGCAGCAGCAGCCACACACCACCCCCGGCTAAGCACTTGTTGCACGTAGCAGGCAGCAATTTTTTTTTTGTTATGCTGCTACGTGCAGTTGAAGTTGTACATATCTAGATACTTAGCGGTTGTTGATATTTTTTTTAATTTATTTTTTTGTTGTTCATTGTCATCACGACTTAATTGTTACGCACTTTCGAGTGTAACGACATAACGTGGCCGCTGTCGTTGCGATGACTTCAACTGCAGCAACTCGAAGAGATTCGATGCAGATACAGCTGCAACTGTGGCATTGAAGCAGCGCATTATTGCTGCTTAAAGCGCGGGTGGCTTAAGTCGTTCCATATTAAAATTTAAAAATGTTCAGAAGCAGCAGCTATTGTATCTAGATACAGGTTCAAGTGTAGCCACAGGTAATGCTAACAAACTTTCCTTTGAGTTATAAACACAAGAACAGCACCCTGTTTGCCGCACATCATTATGGTGCAGCGCGATTCGCTCGACCGACATAAACGCCATTGAAAAGGCCAACTTTTGCATATTTGCACATGTGTAGCTCGTTATTGTTTGCCAATTTTTTTCTACTTCTTCTGCTGCAATTCTGCTTATTCTGATATCTACCAATTTTGCAAAGAATATTCATTGATGCCGTAACTCACGAAATGTTTGTTAATATTTTTTTTTCTTGCTCTTGTGAATTTTTGGTATCTCGTTTTTTTGGTTGCTATCTTAAGCGTTTGACTTTTGAATATTTTGTTTTTTTCTTTTGTTTTGCAACTTTTTTAGAATTGTTATAGTTATGCTGCTGGTGTAGAATTGCAAGCAACATTGTTGTTGTCAGCTTATTATGAGAAAATAAATAATTGAAAAAAAAAAAATTCAAATAAAGAATAACAATATATAAAAAGTAGGTTAAACATGTAAAATTCTGAAAAAGCGATAAAAAGTATTGCTATCTAATTTTTAAATTGAAGCAATTTACAAACTCTTCTAATTTATTTTCAATATTTTTTTCTAAATATGCTCAAAATAACATTTTGTATATATAATTATATAGTTTTAAGTAAGTATTTAATTATTATAAAAATATTATTTATTTATCTGCCCAAAAAGCAGTTGACTAATTTTGATGCCATTTTGAAAAAAAGTTTCTTCAAGTTCCTTGTGCTTCCTTCGACCTGCATGACAATCAACGCCTGCCCACTAACATGAGTCATTCTTGGTCTGTCTGCTTATAGCACATCATCATCATCATCATCATCATCATCATCATCAACTCATTCTAATTGCATGCTGAAGCGTAGCTAAAATTATATTCAAAGCAGTTCTGTTGCTGCGCTTTTTTTTTTGTAACCTTTTCGTCACGTACGCAAGCGCGTTGCACTGATTTTTTTTTTAGTGCATAAAGCAGCGCTTCCTTTTCATAACAATTGCGTGGCCAAGATTTAAAAGATTCCCAATTAAAGAGCCGCACATAGGCATGACTTGCATGTTTTGTACAGTTGAATTTTTGGTTTGGGTATTTTTTTTTGCATGACCTCAGCACACAATTATGAGCCGCGCACGTTAAGTGTTCGTTCTAACAAATGCAACGTGAATGACGGCACTTTGTATTTGATCTGCTAAGGCAGTCCAAAATGAAAAAAAAAATTAAACCAAAAAAAAAAAAACTAAAATGCTCTAATGCAGACATTTTGCTGTCAAGCAGCTGTTGTTGTGACAAGCGTCAACTGGTCTGTTAAGGCCAGCAACTAAATCAAGGCTCAAAATGAGCCTCAGGTTTTGGATTGAGTCTTTTTTTGTCTCAGTTATAAACAAATTGATTTGATTTCTTTTGTTCATAGCATTTTAATATGTAGCACTTGCGTTTGGCTAGCAGTTGCGCATGTGCAATGAGACAATACTTGTAACGAGTAGCAATTTTAGGTCCTCTTGAAGTTTTGAATTTATTGCTATATGTTGTTTTTACGACTTTTAACGTCTTATGTATTTTAATAAGTTTCTTAAGATATAACAGTGCCGAATCCTTTAGAATTTTGAGTCAATGCAACAAAAGTTAATTCACGTATAAGAAAGAAGCATTTAAGCATACAAAGAAAAGGCGACCCAAAGTCTCTTGTGGAATGCGGTACTTAGATTTTTATAATAAAACTAGCAGGCCACAGTCGTCCGAGGCTTCGCCACGGACATTTTCTCTTTTTCAATAATACCTTTGTATATTTGAAAAATTTCAATAATAAAAAACGTTAAAATATTAGCATATTATTTGTATTTGGAAGCAAATTATATTAAATAGTTTAACTATAATAAAGTGAAGATATCTCCATTTTAATTATTTAATACTTCAGTATTAACAAAGTTTTTTGATTCATTGGCATTACCAGGAATAAGAAAAATCTGATTATCTGCTGTACCGACTCGTTTACCATAATCTACTTCTACGTTTTTCAAAGTTTTGTATTAAATATTTATTATACTCCATCCGCAAAGCGTAGCGGGCACAATAATTTTTTCACGAAATTTTTTTCACGACCATGAGTCGATTAAGCCATGTTCGTCTGTCTATCTGTTCATTAGTTTGTCCACACGATTACAGCCGTGTCTTTATTGCAAATCTCTTTAAAGTCCATAATGAAATAATTTTCATGATTTGAGATTTGTCGTACGGTGGTGCTCCAGTTTAACGAAAGATATAATGTCCAGGGTCGTTCAGTAAATCGAAAAGTTCATTAAATCGGAATACTTTTTTCGAGTTTTTTATCATATAACAAAGCTAATAAATTTGTAAACTTGAAACAAATATCCTTACATTTTTTGTTTTAATTATGCACTCCAATAAAGTTGAATTTTTGAACTTGTTTTAGGTATTATTAAATGTTTAGAAAGCTGCTCATTAAAATCTGTTCACACTCCAAATGAAAAATCCAAGATTATGTCAATACATTCCTATAATGTTTTTTAAAAAGGAAACCCTACAATATGTTTATTAACCCGAGGGGACTATTTGAGAATTAGATAAGTAAATACATATTAATGTTATTACAAATTCAAAAACAAAGGAAGCACGCTCAGAGAGCAAATGTTTGTTCAATAGAATACCTACAATTTCAAATGTTCGCAATATAGAGTCCACAACGAACATTAAATAAGGGTTCGTTATATTGGAAGTTCGTTAAATCGGTGTTCGCTAAATTGGAGCACCACTGTAATGCTTAAATTTGAAACATATACCCTGAAGTTGAAATTCAACAAAATTTTGTGAATACTTCCATAGAAAGTGACGTCACCAAATTATCAAAACCTTCATTATTTACACAAAAATTAATGTGTTGAATTGAAAGTTCAAACATTAGTTTTGTTTTCTTGATAAATAAAACGTACTCTGAGTTTGAAATATGAAAAATTGGAAAAAAATATAACCTCAATAAATTCGAATAAACTTCAACCTGAGTATTTTGACTTCGGGCAAGTCGAAGATCATTCTTTAATGGTTTTATTTTTCATTTGTATTTTATTCATCATTAAAGTGATGAATGAAAGTATATTCCTATATATATATTCCTCACTTTATATTCCATAAAGTTTTTAAAAAGCTTTTGTACTTCAAATACTCATCTTAAGAAGTGCTCAAACATGCTAGTATAGTAGACATTTCAACCTATATCCCAGCAAAATTTTTCGTTGTGTCTTGTTTTTTAATCGATTCTAAAATGCATAACATAAATGCTAATGCAAGAACTTAAATTTAATCCGTAATAAATTCACGGCAATGCATTCACATCAACTTGAAAGTTGTTATTCAAGTATTAATTTCGTGAAATCAATTATAAAACAACCGTTTTAAGCGCTTAATCTTTTCAAGTGACAGCGCTTTCAATTACCTCTAATGACATGGATATATAAAAATAATGGGTTCAGTAAGCGAGAGGGTAAGCGATGAATGAAATTTTCTGGATTACTTTTTCGATTATATGTAAGCGAAGATTTTGCTGGGATGTTCTCCAGCAATACATTTCTCCAGAGCTTTTTATAAAAATGTCCTCGTGTCATAAATGTTAGGTTAAAAAATATACTTTATAATTTTGTGATTACTAAGTTCTGAGACTATAAATCGACAAACAAACCTTATTTGCAGCTCTTAACCTGCTAGAACATAATTTTTAATACTAATATGTTTTTGGGTGTCCTGTTACATAAAACAATTTATAAGCTCAATTTATTACTTACTTCAAAATTTTTAAAAAATTTAAAAAGGATTAAAATTCATTAAATTTTTTATTTAAATTAAATAAATGGCGTTTTATAACAATTTTATGGCGTTCTGATGTTTTTTTATTACTTACTTCAAAATTTCTAAAAAAAAAATAAATTGATTAAAATTCATAACATTTTTTATTTAAATTAAAGAAATGGCGTTTTATAACAATTTTTTGGCGTTCTGATGCTGTTTTGATTTATTTTGAAAATGTCTATTTAAAACTCTAAGATGGTTTCCTAACTCCTTTAATTTACTAAAATACATAATTATTATTCTGTTCAAATCAACTAACAAAAACTGTCAAAAATACACTTTTTAAGAAAAAACTATTTTAAAAACTATTCTAATTTTCATGACTCTTGGCCTTGTTCTCCCAGGGCAAGTTTGCTTTGGGAATTATGTAGATAATGACTATCAAACAAATTTCTGATATCAATTTGGTATCACTGTGATATTGTGATATTTATGGTCAAGAATAAGGCAGTCAAATGTTACAGACCTCAGTCTTGTCTATTTAAGTCGAAGCTAAAATGTATAAAGAGTACTATAAAGAAATTTATAATAATTAGGAAAAAAGTTTATAAATTAATTTTAATATTTTGTTCTAATTTTCACTTAACTTTTATATAGAAGACGTGGATTGATTTCGAAAAAATGTTTAAATTGATAGTTATTCAGGGTCACTGAGGGAAAATTTGTTAACGTTTTACTTCCCGGTCCTATTTTTTCCTCAATTATGCAAAATTATTCAAAATAGATCTTTGGGGATTAACTTACTATTGCAAGTCAAAATTTTGCGTAAAGAAAACATTTTTGAAAAATTCCTTGATTGCGGAAAATTTTTCAGTTTTGTATAAGTTACCAATTTATCTTTCAAATGATATCTAAAATATTACTATCGATGAGATTAATTTTGTATATTGTTACCGACTTTTATAAATAATACAATGAATTAAAATATTTATGTTTACTCATTTGCACTTTAACAAAATAATTATAACAGTAAACTATTATTTAAAATAATTATATTAATTTCGTAGTACTTTTTAAGCATTGCTTTTATGAGGTTAAGTATAATCTTCTAAAATGGCTTACTTAACAATTTAGTTTTGGTCCCGGGTGCCAGCAACCCTAGCTAAGCCACTGCCTCACTCCAATTGCAGTCATGAAAGCAAATAATTATATGCATAATTTACCAACAATTTTCTCTTTGAGTCGCTGCTCTTGCTCTCCTAGCGCGGAGCATCGCTCTTGCATTTTCTGTTAAACTTGTCAAACTTGTTTTACGTCGAGGTATTTATTTGTAGCTGTATTTGTAGTTTAAGGCAAATACGAACACTTAATTTTTCAAACTTTTAATTTATCTTTAATCTATACAAAATATGCTATCACACTTGTGAATGCACATTTTGAAATATTAAAATATCTTTCTTTCTCAAGTGTAAATTAAAAATTTGGAAAACTACAATAATAATATGTGTAAAGAAATTGCATGCGGCGAAACAAATATGCACACATTGGTTTGCAGCTCATCATTCTACAGCAATAACAGCACAGCAAGGTTTATTTAACTTGTATTCCCATCAAGGCAAAGAGCGCCAACTGCTTTTGGTTACTCTTCGAATGAGTGTGGAGAGCGAGATCAATAAACTTTAAAGAGAAGGGTTGATAGCAACATGCATAGTAGAATGAATAAGGTATATGCAGCGCTGATTGTGCTCTCTTTTTGATACTGCCGATAAAGTCAAAATCAGCTGTGTGGCGAATATGTGGCTTGCAGGTTATTTTCTTTGTTTAATTTTCAATGATATTGGACTTGCAGCACTTTCGAATTGCTTTAATATCAATAAAAACAAGAAAAATAACTATTTATTACAATTTTTAATTTAAGAAACAAGACAACTTCAGCAAGTTTACTTCGATTAAATTTTGTCAATTCTTGCTTTCTCACGTCTTTCTCATAGCTTTGAGATTTTATATGAGTTGTCAACTTCGTTTTGACATTTGCGGCAGTACGCTCTCTTCTAGCGAGTTTACCTTATTTATTCTACTATGGCAACATGAAGTTTAAACTCTCGTAACACAGACGCG
Organism: Tetanocera ferruginea; assembly: GCA_958299015.1. NCBI lineage: Eukaryota > Metazoa > Arthropoda > Insecta > Diptera > Sciomyzidae > Tetanocera > Tetanocera ferruginea. The sequence goes on from OY282644.1 coordinate 3,348,027, forward strand.
TGAAAAGCAAGCGACCAAGCAATGCTTAGCATCGGTGGCAATTTCCTAAAAAACTTAACAACATAATTAAATATATTTATTGTTAAATTTTCTTAAATAAACCCCACCTATGGCATTCTGTAGCACAAATATGATATTTTAAAATTTTTTTCATAAAAATCGGTCCAGTAGTTTTGGAGTCATTGGTGCACTTAATATTTCCACTTCAATTTTATATAATAGTATAGATGTAATTCTAGGCGGAAGTTCAATTAAAGAAATTTCTGGCACATAACAGGTCCTAAATATTTTCAAAAATAAAAAGAAAATGGCAGACGTTTAAATTTAAATAACTCAAAACTTTTAATATTTACCAAAAAAATTCGTAAAAAAAAATATGTTTTACTTATATATCGATTTTTTACCTTAAAATTTGTTCATGTTTTTAATTCTTAACCTTTCGACCACAATGTTGCTTGTCAGCATCTTTGATATTTTAATACAAATTTTCAGACAAATCCTTAGTTCATGTTTTTAATTCTTAACCTTTCGACCACAATGTTGCTTGTCAGCATCTTTGATATTTTAATACAAATTTTCAGACAAATCCTGAGTTCATGTTTGTAATTCTTAACCTTTCGACCGCAACTTTAATATTTTAATAAAAATTTTCAGACAAATCCTTAGTGAAAATTTTCAAAAAAATTCTTAATAAATTTCAAGAAATTATATAAAAAAATTTTAGTGTATATTTTAAGGCAAAATTTATAGTAAAGTACCTATGCTATGAAAATTTTCGGCAAGACATTTGCTGAAAAGTTTTGAGGAAATATTTAATGAAAAATTCAGACAAATTTTTAATGAAAAATTTCAGGTACATTTTTAGGGAAATTTTTACTGAATAATGAAATTCTCTTAAAAATGTTAAAAAAAGTAAAAAGAAAATTCTCAGAAATATGTTAAGGGAAATTTTGATGGAAACATTCAGGGATTTATTTTCGTGAAAATTTAAGTGGAAATTTTAAGATAAAATATTTAGGGAAATTTAAAGTGAAAATGTTTGGCCAAGTTTCACTGAAGAACCGGGAACTGAACTGAAAGCTTTCCAGGACGTATTTAACGAAAAATTGCATAGAAGTTTTTATCGAAAATTTTAGCAAAATTTTTGTTAAACTTGTACAAAAATTGTTAGTGAAAACCTTAAAAAAATTGTTAGTGAAAACTTTACAAAATTTTTTAGTGAAAATGTTCGGAGAATTTTTAGCGAAAATTTTCAGAGAAATAAGTAATGAAATTGTTTAGTATATATTCAGGGCAATTTCAACTGAAAATTGTAGATAGATAAATATATTTGAATTGAAAATTCTTAGAAAAATTTTTTTGGATATACCTACTCAGGGATTCATTTTAGTGAAAACTTTCTGAGAAACTTTGAAATTGGGAAAGTTGAAAGTTGAAAGAATTTGGGGGAAGTTTTTTATCAAAATTTTCAGTGGAATTTTCCTGACAACTATCAGGAAAGTATCAAATTCAAATTTGCATGGAATATAACTGAAACTCTGATATAAACTGAAAATTTAGAGAAATATTTAAAAAAAAAAACACAATTTTGTGTAATTTTTACTGAAAACTTTCATACAAATTTTTTGGAACATTTCAAGATAAATTTATAATGAAAATTTATAAAATAATATTTAGTAATATATTCAGGAAAATTTTGTCTGAAAATTTAAAAAATTAATATTTATTGAAAATCCCCCAGAAAATGTATATGGAAGCCGTAATGGATTAATTTCAGAGAACATTTTATGGATTATTTATAAATTTATAATAAATTAATATTCTTAGGAAAATACAAATTGAAAATTGTCAAGAAAGTTGCAATGAACATTTTCAGTTTTAAGTGAAAATTTTCTAGGGAGATTTCACTGAAAATTTTAGGAAATATTCTCAGAAATTGTTTGTGTAAAATTTCGGAGAAATTTTGAGTGAACATTTTCAGGCGATTAAGGGAAATTTTTGTGAAACTTTGAAAAAATTTTTTTGGACCAAAGTTTGATTGAAATTTTTTGTGGGAATTTTAGATATATTATTGTAAGAATTTCACAGAAATTTTAATAACTGAAACAGGAAATTTGAAGTGAACATTTTTAGAGAAATAATAAGTGAACATTTTTCACCTAAATTTTAAATAAAAAATTTCTAAGAAATAGTAAAAATTTCAGAAATATTTTAAGTAAAAATTTCAGAAGAATATTTTATAAAAATTTCAAAGTTATATTTTAAAAAATTTCAAAGGAAAATTTTGTAAAATTTCAGAGAATTTGAAGCTAAAAGCTACGAATTTGAAGTTACATTTGCTGAAACATTTTAAGTGAAATTTTTCGGAATGAAAAATTTTTAAATTTCACTTTAAAGTAAGAAATTTTAAGTTAACAATTTTATTGAGTGTTGTGGTAATATTTTTCAGAGAAACTTTGAGTTAAAAATTAAAAAAAAATTAGGAAAATTTTTAGTGATAAATGAAAATGAATTTGAAAAAGTTTTCAGAGATATTTTTGGAGAAATTTTTAGTGAAAATATTTTCAGAGAACATTTTGTAAAACATTTGCTGAAAAATTTTATGTGAAAATTTTTTGAATGAAAAATTTTTAAATGTCACTTTAAAGTAAGAAATTTTAAGTTAACAATTTTATTGAGTGTTGTGGTAATATTTTTCAGAGCAACTTTAAATTAAAATTTTCAAAAAAATTTTTATTGAAAATTTTCAGAAAAAGAAATCAGTGAAAAATTTTATGCAAATTTTTAGTGAAAAATGAAATTGAATTTTGGAAAAGTGAATTCAAAGGAGTTTTCAGTGAATTTTTATTTTCATTGAAATGTGAAGAACAAATTTCAGAGAAATTGTAAGTGAAAATTTCAGAGAAAAATTTTTTTAAATTAAAGAGAAATATCTGTTAAAATATTTGTAAAAATTTCATAAAAATTTTAAATAGAAAATTTCTAAGAAATAGTAAAAATTTAAAAAATATTTTAAGTAAAAATTTCAGAAGAATATTTTATAAAAATTTGAAAGTTATATTTTATAAAAAGTTTAAAGGAATATATTGTACAATTTCAGAGAATTTAAAGTTAAAAGCTATGAGAAATATTTCGATTAAAAGTGAGAAATTTTTAATAAAAAACTTCAGTTCGTTTATTGTTGAAAATTTTCAGAGAAACTTTAAGTTAAAATTTTAAAAAAAATTAGGGAAATTTTTAGAGATAAATGAAAATGAATTTGAAAAAGATTTCAGAGATATTTTTGGAGAAATTTTATGTGAAAAATTTCAGTGAAAATATTTTCAGAGAACATTTTGTGAAAAATTTCCAGAAAAATGTTTAGTGAAAATTTTCGGAATGAAAAATTTTTGGGAAATATTGCTTTATATACAGCTACATTTTATATGGAGTGAAATTTTAGAGATATTTTTGAAAAAATTTAAAAAAAAAATTTTAAAGTGACAATTTCAGAGAATAGAAAAATTTCAGAAGAATATTTTGTAAAAATTTCAAAGGCATTTCTTGTTAAAATTTCAGGGAAATGGGAAATATCGATGTAAAGTGAGCAATTTTTAATGAAAAACTTCTGTTCGTTTATTGTTGAAAAATTTCAAAGAAACTAAGTTAAAATTTAAAAAAAAAAATAAGGGAAATTTTTAGTGATAAATGAAAATATATTTGAAAAAGAGGAATTTTTGTAAAAATTTTTAGTGAAAAATTGCAGTGAATTTATTTTGAGAGAAAATTTTGTGAAATATGTTCAGAAAAATTTTGAATGCAAATTTTCGGAATGAAAATTGTAGGAAAATATTTCTATCTATACAGCTACATCTATAGAAAATTTTGAATGAATGTAAGTTTGAATGAAATTTTTAGTGAAATATTTTAGAGAAATTTTCGAGAAAATTTAAAAATAAATGTCTTAAGCAATGTTTAAAAAAAATGACTTAAATACGGAAATTTTAAGTGAACACTTTTAGATAAAATATTTGTGAAAGTTTTTACTGAAAGTTTCAAAGAAATATTTAGTAAAAATTTAAAAAAATTTTAAATTGAAAATTCCTGAAGAAATTTAATTTTAAAGTGAGAAATTTTGAGTGAAAAATTTCAGTGATGAAAATTTTCAGAACATCATTCAGAAATTTTTATTGAAAATTTTCAGAAAAAAATCTGTGCAAAGTCAGGGAAATTAAGAGTAAAAATTTTCAAAAAAAAAAAGCGGAAAATTTCAGTGAAATTTTAAGTAGAAATTTTCAGAAAAAAAAAATCAGCGAAATTTTTAGTGAAAGTTTTCAGAATTAAAAAATTAGTGAAAAATTTCAGGGAAATTTTTATTGAAAAATAAATTGAATTTTGGAAAAATTTTTAATTGAAAAATTTCAGTGAAATTTTTTTGAACATTTTCGGGAAATTTTTTTGAACATTTTCAGGAAATTTCAAGTAACACAAGTAACAAGTAACACGACTTTAAGGAAAATATTCTGTAAGGCTTTTTATGGCAAATATTTAGAAACTTTTGAGGAAAATAGTTTAACTTTCAAGTTTTTGTTTTGGTCATTTTTGACTAACGTTTTTTGAAATGATAATGAGAGGTACTTGTTTTTGTTATAACAATTTTTGCGTCATATAAGAATGAAAAAAATAACCATTTGAATGGTATTTATTTTTAATTTAATTAGCTTAACAACAATTATGTTAATATTCTTAAGGTTCTATGAAAAATTGAATGGAAAAATTCCTACGGGTACAAAAGTTACAGCCGGATTAGTAAGAGCGTATTTTTAATTTTCGCCTTTTTTTTCTTTGTTCACAAACTTTGAACGTGTTTATCTCGAAACCATATTTTTCGTACTGGTTGCGACACTAGCGGGTTCATTTTGTGGTGAAATTTGTTTCTAATTTTTTTGTATTTTTTAAACTTGGTTAAATTTTTTTTCGATTTTGTATGAACTTTTTAAGTCAATATTTTTTTCGAAAAATTACACTTTCAAATTTGGAACATCACCAAAAAAAAGTCATTTTTTCCAGATCGGCCAATTTTTGCGACTCCCAGCGCAGCAACCACGAGGCCCCGTTTTTTTTCTGCCGCCAGTTTGGAGCTCTATAAAACCATGTTGGAGTAAAAAATATATTTTTGTGAATTTTTTTGTCTTGTAATTTGTTCAATTCACTACAATAATAATAAAAAAATTTTGGAAAAATGTTTGCTTTTGACTGAGTTATGAATTTTAAAAAAAAGGTCTGTTTTTCTGCCGCGAATGTTATGTCCTTCCTTAAGCAAACTTCATCTAAAATAATGCTTTTTTAAAAGAAGATTCAAATTATGAATTGATCAATTTTATTTATTACTTTAATGTCAGTTTTTTTTAAAACATTTCAATAATAGTGTAGCTTGAGACAAACAACTGCAAGTTTGGTTGTCAAACTTACTTAGCAAGAGTTGCTGTTAATAACAAACTGTAAATATACTAACAGCAACAACAGCAAACTTAACACTTACAATAACACCACCAACAACAACGCCAGCCTAAATCTTCATCAACCGCTATCTTTCAAAGAAATTGTCATCAAACACCCAACCAACAACACCTTCAGCTAACTTGACTTAAAGATAAACAAAAATAATTTGCAATATTAATTTAATTATCTAAGACATGAGATTTAAAGGCTACCGCTTAGTCAAACCAGAGTATTTATCATCAAAGCGCTATCGTTAAACCCAAAACCGCGGCGGCACACAATTGCTGAGAAATCAATCACGTTAGCGTTAAATGAAGAATAAAAACAATGCCACAAACAACAGCTGAAGTTGTTGTCAAAAGCTTATTTAAACCGCTAAGCAGACATATAAAATTATGCCATGGATTAGTTAAAGCAACAGACATATTTTATAATTTTTTTTTTTTTAAATAGTTGACCCAAAAAGTTTTGTAGACAAAAAGTCAAAGTTCAAACTTGTCTAGTAAAAATTTAATGATTGTATTACATGTTTTTTAAAGGTGTTTTTAATGAATGCCTAAACAAGCTATAGGAACAGCTAAAACAAAAACAACAAATTATAACTGGTGCCCATATTTAATGCTGCTGCTGTTGCTGCTGCTGTCCAGTTTGTTCATCATACTAGATAAAATCATTGAAATGAAGCAGCACATCAGGCTAATTAATAAAGCTTTATTTTGATTCGCAAGCTGTTAATTAGGCTGCCATAAAGCTTTAATGAATTCAAATATGCTTTAATAGCGCGATAAAATTTAATAGACCAAATAAATGTTTGTTTTGTGTAAAGCATTTTGAATAAAACAAATCAATGAGTGGAATTCGCATTTAAATTCATTTGAGTTGTTTTACAAGATTGCGATGAAAAAGCAATAATTTTTGTGAGAAAAACAAATTTGCCGTTTGCCGTTAGAGTTACAGAATATAAAATAGTTATTTTTTAAAAAATTTGGCTGCTATAAATGATATATTTGAAGTGTTCCTAAAACATATTTCTTAATAGCTCAAAACTACTACATATTTGCTAGCATACTTTTAGGGTTATTTGAACATAATAGTTGAATCATCTTGATTTTTCTGAAAAAATACCTTTCATTAAAGCTTATTATCTGTTCTAAAGAAACTTTTATTATTTTTATAATCATGCTAAGAAACTGCAGTGTTTAACACGTATGGCAATGAAATCTACAAATTTTTCCCATACTTACTTCCAGTTGCCATTGGTACGATCAAAGCTTAAGTATCGAAAAATATTTAATAGGTTCAGCAACATCTAACCTCATAGTAATTAATGAAATAGTAGTTTTTTTTTGCCTCTAAAAAACACTCATCATCTTGGCCTGGTGATCGCATTGCCAGGCGACGCTTTTAATAATTTAACACCGTTGCATTTAAGCTACACAGACACAGTCACAATCACAGCCACTCACTCTGATAGAACGTCGAACTATTCACAAATTAACACATCTTACAGCTGATTAACCAGTGCAGACAAGTCACGTGATGAGTGATCGTTGCTGATCGACCGGGGATCACGAGCTCAGGCAGCATGGCTGGAATTCTTTGGAAATCGTATGCTTTTGTAGCGCGCACATATAGCACATTAAGAAGCATAAAATGCGATTGGATGCGGCGCAATCCTTCAGTGATGAACAGTGCAATGAAATATGATGTTGGTGTTGAGTCAGTGTGGAGCACGATTTGATATTTCTATAAAATTGGAAAATTACATAATTTTATGATTGAACCTGGAGTTCAGCACATCGAGGTAGTCGCTTTGCTTAAGGTTGCCAAGGTGTTAATCAAGAGGTGCTACAAATAATATTAGGCTGGCTGCATAGCAGGCATGGGTGTAGCAGCAACAGGTGGCAACAAAGCTGTTGCACGTCATCACAGCAAACTTCTTTTTGGTAACCAACAATTTCATAGTTTTTCTTAGCAGAAAAAGGACTTCAAAACAGTTTCTTAGAAATCAAACAAAGAATTCAACAAAACACTACAAATTTGCTGCCATGTTGTTTTGTTAAATAGTTAAATAACTATCTAATGTGAAAAACCAACAAATAATTAAATCATTAGCGGGCTACAAAGGCTACCAACAGGCTTAAATGTTGTACAGCATAGCGCCCAAAGCCGAAACCGAAACCAAACAACAAAAGCAGCTAATGAAGCGGTGTCATAAAATCACATTCTCTTCCACGTACATAATGAAGACACGACCTATACGTCATAAAGGTAGAAAGACAGACACAGAACAGAGACGTCTTGCATTTAGTCGAAATACATACATTAAATGTAAGACAATAACTAGACATGATCTAGCAGGATCACGATTGAGCTGATAATTGCACGGACTGAGACTGACTCACTTGTGACTAAATGAAAGAACTCCTTAAAAACTCACAAGATAATAAAATAGTATTTATGGTTTTATGTAAACCGACAAATAGTGCACCGACTAGCTACCGTTCAAGGTTTAATACTTTTTTTTTCTTTTTGTCGGTTAATATTGCACATCATTGCCTGAGCAACAGCAACAGCAACAGATCTGGAAGATCATCAACTCAATTCTGCTGCGCCTGCATTCTCTTGAAGGTCAGCCTGAAGGGCGGGTCTATAAAATTAGATCAACATAAAATGCTGCTAACATCAAGATAACAAATTCGTGGAACTCCAGCGGCAAAACATACGATAAAGGGTTTATCATTATTTTGAGTACGCTAACAAATAGCTTATTTCATGTGCTAAATGTAGGATTCTAAATACGTTATCGTAGAAATTCCAGCACAAGAAATTGTGTGCAGTCTTTATTTTAAAAACCTCTTCGTTTCTACCAGAACTCACTTCAACAGTTTTTATAATTCAACAGCATATTTTTCAAAATACACCCAGGGAAAAATGAGGCAAAATTTTTCAACACGGCTCCTGTCAATCTAACATGATAATTTTTACTCGCAAAACAACAACAATTTTTAAAGATTAACACTGTATTATGCAGTGTTAAAAAATAACATGAGTAAAGTGTTGATTTGCTCATTGCATCAAAAGAAGAGACAGTGCGAATAATGTTGCTGTTGAGCGAATTAAGTGACAAAATGCCCCTTTTCTGAATGTTCTGTTCAGCAGAAGACATTTTATGTGATTTTGCGCTCTGCACAAACATTCATTTAACAGACTTGAATTATTATGTAAAGTGTTAATTATTAACATGACTGATTGTGTTGAATTTCAATAACATGATTTAGTGTTAAAAAAGTGTTATTTTTACACGATGTTTTTTCTGGGTGTAAGAAAACTACTAAATTAGTTATTAAAATAATCACCAAAAATAATTGCTTAAAACTAACCACTCTTCCCATAATACTATAATACATGTGCATATTTTATTGTGATATTAAATTATATTTAAACTATAACTATATTTCTATTATTATCAATGCCGTTCATTAATGCCGTTACTTATCAGCAGCATATCTATAGATTAAATACAAAATATACGATCATGTAAAAACAATAAAGAACACAAGTTATCAAATTAGTTTTGAATAATATCGTTAAACAGTTGGTTAGCTAATAAAAAACGCATTAATATTAGAAAGAAAATTTTTAATTATCGAGTGAAAATCTTTTTATTTTAAGATAACAATTTTGTTGATGTGAAAAACAGTTAAAAGCGAAAACTTTAGAATTGAGAATTGGTTCTTAAAGCACTAGTCTAAACAGCGTGATATTTATTTTATTAGTAATAAAGATGTGGTTATAACAAGTTTAAACTCTTCAATATTTGCACAAAAAAAAAAAAAAAAAAATAAATTAATGCAGGTCGTAAAAATAATTAAAGAACAATACAAGCTCTAAATATATGAAAATATCAGACATGCACAACGAAATCTACAACATTTTTTTGTCTCGTTGAGACAGAAAAATAAGTTATCAAAATTATTTTCTTTTTCAAAATAACGGTAAAAATTTATCAAATCCAATTTCGTTTCGTTGAAATACGAAAAATTAAGTATTATTTTGTCCTATAAAAAAAAAAATTTCTTATGATACAAAAAATAGGAAATTTTTCTTAACGAAATTAACGTTATTTTCAACTGTTGATTGGGCGGGCACAAAAGAGACAAATATTTATATCGTTTTCTTCTAAATGAAATATATATTTTTCGTTTTTTTAATTTAATGTTATTTTTTTTTTATTTTTGATTTCAATTCAAAGAAATAAAAAAAAAATTTTGGTTATCGTTAAAATTAACGTTAACGTGCCTATTTCAAAAAATTCTTTCAAACAGTTAAATATATATCAAAATACAGTAGATAGAAAAATTAAAAAAAAGTTAAAGCTTCTTAGAAAATATACGAAAATATTGCTAAATAAACACATGAGGCTTTCAATAATTTCAGAAAAATTTTCAGAAAAGTTTTAGAAAAATGTAACTGAAAATTTCAATAAAAATTTCTCATTTTTTGCGAAAATGTTCACTTATAATTTCACTATTATTTTTAAGTAAAAATTTAACTGAAATTTTTAATTTAAAATTTAACTGGAATTTTTCATTTAAAATTTTACTAGAATTTTTCATTTAAAATTTTACTGAAATTTTTCATTTAAAATTTTACTGAAATTTTTCATTTAAAATTTTACCGAAATTTTTCATTTAAAATTTTACTGAAATTTTTCATTTTAAATTTTACTGAAATTTTTAAGTTAAAATTTTACTGAAATTTTCAAGTTAAAATTTTACTGAAATTTTTAAGTAAAAATTTTACTGAAATTTTTCATTTAAAATTTTACAGAAAATTTTCATTTAAATTTTACTGAAATTTCTCATTTAAAATTTTACTGAAATTTTTCATTTAAAATTTTTCTGGAATTTTTCATTTAAAATTATACTGAAATTTTTAAATAAGAATTTTACTGAAATTTTACATTTAAAATTTTACTGAAATTTTTCATTTAAAATTCTACTGAAATTTTTCATTTAAAATTTTACTGAAATTTTTAAGTAAAAATTTTACTGAAATTTAAAATTTTACTGAAATATTTCATTTAAAATTTTACTGAAATTTTTCATTTAAAATTTTACTGAAATTTTTCATTTAAAATTTTACTGAAATTTTTCATCAAAAATTTTACAGAAAATTTTCATTTAAAATTTTACAGAAATTTTTCACTTTAAATTTTTTGAAAATCATCTGTAAAATTTTCACTGAAATTTTTTTGTATTTTCTATTAAAATGACTCTGCTTATATCACAAAAAATGTACGTGAAAATTTTCATTAATAATTTCTCTTAAATTTTTCAGCAAAAATGTTGAAATTTATCTAAATGACTAAAAATGTCTCTTGAAATTTTCAGTTTCACAAACATCTTCCCTAAAAATTTCGAAGTTTCTGGAAAATTTCCTTGAAAATCTTCATTAATAATTTGTTTGGTAATTTTCACTTAAATTTCCCTGAAAATTTTAAGTAAATATTTCTCAGAAAATGTTCACCTAATGCATTCCTGAACATATCCGTGAAAATTTCCCAGAAAACTTTCCTAATAATTTTGAATCAAAGTTTTTTGAAAATTTTTAGTTAAATATTCTCCGAAAATTTGAATTATGTAAAAACTTCCCTTATAGTTGTCAGGAAAATTTCCCCGAAAGTTTTGATGAACAAATTTCAACAAAATTTTCTTTTTTAATTTCTCTTAAAATATTAACTTAGAATTTCCTAGAAAATTTTTACTAGAATAGTTCCTTGAGTTTTATCCATAAAACCTTCCCTGAGAATTTTGAATCAAAATATATCTGGAAGTTTTCAGTTGCAATGTCTCTGCATACATTCAATAAAAAATTTCGTCACTTCTTTGAAATTTTTCGCTAAAAATTTCTCTGAAAATTTTCACCAAAAATGCTCCAAAAATTTTTTTGCAATGTTTCACAAAAGTTTCTCTAAAATTTTCAATAAAAACTTCTCTGCAATTTTTTAGTAAAAACTAGGGCTCTCGATTTTCGAGTAATTCGAGTACCCGGGCTACCCGGGTAGTTCAAATTACCCAGGAGATACCCGGGTACCCGGGCAGTTTCGGGTATTGCAAGCTGCCCGGGTAATTCAAGCTACCCGTGTAATTCGAGCTACCCGGGTATTTCAAACTACCCGGGTAGTTTCGAGCTTTTCGAGTATTTCGAGCTTTTATATTTTAAAATTTATATATGTTTTATGTCAGTGTTATTGCAATGATATTGAAAATAAATATATTTTTATTTGGTTTATTGTCATTTCTTGAGCATCAGTTGTTTTTTGCTGTTTCGTAGTTGTGTTTGGTTTTATTAGTGTGCATCATGCAAGACAACAAAAGCTTAACATTTTAACACGTGGCTTACGAAGCTTCTTATTCTTTTTAGATTTTCAAAAATTCTTAACTACCCGGGTAGCTCGAAAGTTCAAAACTACACGGGTAGCTCGAAAGCTAGAAACTACCCGGGTATTGATTATCGAATTACCCGGGTAATGCCCGATTACCCAAGCTTTCGAGCTACTCACAAACCCGTAAAAAGCTCGAAAAAAATCGAGAGCCCTAGTTAAGACGTCTTTTCAGTAAAATAATTTCACTTTATATTTTCCTGAACAAATTTTTTCAAGTTATTTTACTGAAAATGTTCAGCAAAATTTTACTAAATAAATAATTTCTTACAATTTATTCAGAAGTTTCTAAAAAAATTTCACTTAGGATTTGTTTGAATTTTGTTTTTAAAATTATCCAATTAATTTCCCATAAACTTAAACTGAAAATTTCAAAAAAATTTTCCATAAAAATTTCAGTAACAATTTTTCATAAAATTTCTTTAAAAATTTTGAAGATTTCAGTTAAATTTTCATTACATTTCTTTAAAAATTTCTTTTAAAATTATGCTTAGAATTTGATTCTAAAGATTTGCTGATTAAATTACTGAATTTTTTTTTTTTAATAAAAACCAAAATCCCACTTGAAAACCCTAAATGTGTCATTTAAATGAGTGAAAAAATTGATCGTTCCAAAGTTTTTCGTAAGAATTTTCTGAAAAGTTTTCTCAAAAGTTTTTCGCAGGAATCTAATAAATTCTTCAAATATATCGGCAAAATTTTTGCCAATATCTTATTACAAAATTTTTCTTATAACTTAAAAAGATATTTACTTTCATAATAACTTTATATAAATGCTTTAAATTCATCCTATCAATAAAAATTCATTCAAATGTTGTATAAATAAATATATAAAGTTAAGTAAAGTGTAAATTGCCAGTAAAAACTTCTCTGCAAATTTTCGGTTAAGACGTCCCGGAAAGTTCTCAGTAAAATGTTCCCTGTAAAATTTTGAGTTTTCACTTTAAGTGTCTCTAACTTAAACTTTAAGTTAGAGATACTCTAAGCTTAACTTTAAAATTTCCCAGAAAATTTTTACTAAAATAAATCCCTGAATATTTCCATAAAAATTTCCTTTAACGTTTTCCTGAGAACTTTGTACTGGCGCTTGTAGCAAAATAAGCTATTTTCTTTTTTTAAATTTATACACCTTCTTTTTCAAACCCAACTGAATCAAAACTAGCACCATCTAGGTGTGAAAACAGAAATTCACCTCACTTAAATGAAGATTTATCATTTTCCTTTGTCTACCAATTCTCAGTATTTTTATTGGAAATCTAACGCTATTGCGGATTATTTCTTTCTGATATGCTGTTAGCAAAAGAATCGTGGCTTGATCGAAAGATTTAAGCTTTCTTTTCTTAATCAGCGTCGTCCAAAGAAGATCAATTTCACTTGAGCCTAAAGAAATTAATAATCAACATTCAATTACCTGACTGTACTTTCAGTACGACATGTAAGTAATTTACATATTTTTTTATTTAAATTTTGCTGAAATTTTATTTTAATTTATTAGTAATAGACTAAATAAATTTTTGCATTGTTGCAATTGTTGCTCATTTTGGATTCATCTCCTTAAACAAAAAAGTTTTAGAAGTTAAAGTAAGTGATCATATTAAGCTATTCGCTTTCTTACTTCCTTATTTTAAATTTAATTTTTTTTAAAAAAAAGCATAAAAGACGGAAGAATTGCTGCCATAAAATCTTCTTTGCTTAAACAAGCAAAATTTCATTATCAGGTGCCATCTCCGTTAAGGGTAATATATTCAATTAATTAAAAAATTCTATTAAAACATTAATAAAAAACAAATCTCTCTAGATTTGGCACCATTAACGATTTTTGTTGAAATTTAGTAGACATTTGGCAAAATTTGGGTAAAATTGGTATAAGTTAGTGCAGAAACAGAAAAGCCGAAGAGAAGGCACCCCAAAAGCTTTAACATAGAAGAAACCCAATTTTCAACAAAAAAACATGCAACAAGGGACAACAGGCTTTGTGCACGAACTTAGTACGCGACGATCATCATAAGCATCATCATCATTAAAATCATCATCATCTCAGCCACGAGAAAAATGTAAAAAATGCGGTTCTTATATTGAAGAAAATGTGGAAATCGTGTTAAAAACGAAAATTATAAGACGGTAAAATTAGTTAAAATCAGTTAAAAATGAAAAAAACAATCTAAATAGAATTAAGTGATAAGAAAAAAAAAAAATATGTCAATGTTAAAAAAATGAAAAAGAAAAAAAAATTATGTACATCTAAGCTACATATATATAGTGCAGTTAACGCGCATACAAAACTCACCACTATGTGCGCCGCTAAGAATTAGTGTGAATCTTTTAAGCTAAATAATAGTGAACAACAGAAAAACTCTAAACTTAAACCCTAACTAAAACAAACTCTAAATTAAACTTAAGGCTTACAATAAATACTTAAAAGCTTAAAATCAATACACAACTAAAAACTCTTAATATCTCAAATAACATTAAAATACTATTGAAAATGAATCTAAACTACGCTAAAATATATTTATTAAGAACTTAAATCTAAAATAATTCTAAAACTAATTTACTTAATACTTAAATCTAGCTTAAAACAATAATAATGGTTTTGGTGTTGTTTTTGTACTTAACATAGTACTATACAAAGAAAAGAAAAAAAAATTAGTCGAAAGAAAAAGCATGAAAAAAAAGTGTTGCATATAATTATAATTCACCACACTTAGCAAGTCACTAAAAGCGGCTACTAAAGTTAGTAACATGATGTTATTAAAGCTCTGTTAAGAAAAAAAAAAAAACAAAGAAAAAACAACATAAAAATATGAGCGCGTTTGTTAAAGTTAGGCTTTAGTCTCATTACTTAACTCAAATAGATAAAAGCTCTTTTTCTTTAAAATTACACAAATCAAACACACACACATACATACAAACCTAAAATTCTAGCTAAGACCAACGTGAAAGATCTTTCATCGCGGGAGCAGCAGATTCAACCAAAGTAAGTGTTTTTCTCTTAATTTCCCTCTTATGAAATATTTATAAAAAGCTTTTCTTTTTTCTCTTAAACCAAAAAATTATGTATACGAAAAATACAACAAAAACAACAACCAACATTAGAACATTAAAGTCAGAACTTTTACTTGCGCTTTAAGAAGAAAAAAAAACAAACCAAAACAATGAAAAGACTTAACTTTGTTTTTAATCGAATACTTTTCTTTTTTGTTTATATCTGTTTAGATTTAATTTATAAGCAATATATTTATAATGTTAGCTTTAATGAAATTAACAATATATTTTCATATATTAACTTTTTATAAAATGTTCATTTTGAATATTTGCTTTGTAGATTTTTTTTTTTTTGATTAAGTTACTTTTGGGTTTAAGCAAAAATATGAAATATTCTCATAGTTATAAATAAAGATATTGAATTGTTTTGAAATGTATCTGTAAAATACATGTTTGATTTCATGCGAGCGTTGTGAGTAAGTTGTGTAAATTTTTTTTTTGGGATCATCTTTTGCTTTAATTAATTTTTGGATTTTTTTTTTTGATGATCATGGATGGGAGGGCAAAGGTTGAGACAACATCACCAAGTCTCAACAACAACATTTTCGAGCGCAGATTCTCTTTTCTTTTCTTCTAAAACTTCTTTTCTTATTCTTCCCTATTCTTACCTTTATCCTATTCCTTGCACGCAAATTTAAATTAGTATCGCTGTAGTAACTGTTTTTTTTAAGATGATAGGCTACAAGATATCCCACCCCAATAGCTGACGAGCCAGAGCCGGAAATCAAAGCGTGCTTCCGTCGCTTATCATCTGCCCAACAACAACAATTATAACATTTAGAACGTTGCATGCTACAGAAAGATAGATATTAATTTTTGGCGCCCAACGTGGGGCCCCACGCATTTAAATTCTTATTTTTTTTGTCATCTTTGTGAGAATCCTTTTTAAAGTTTTTTTAAAATTGCTCCAAATTTTAATTATTGTGTGGTTCCCAAACTTTTTCCGGTCCCTTTCTTTTATTTTAAATTTTTTCATCTAAACCTAAATTGCTTCAACTTTCTATTCTAACTTTTTCTTTATAATCTTTATAATCTTTCAATCTGTATTTTTCTTCTTCCTTCAAGAAAAAATTAATTTGGTTTTTATTTGCTTCTGCATTGGAATTGATACGATTCAAAGGCTTATGCTGTTTTCGTATACCGGCGAAGATAATATTAAAAATTCAAGTCTATTAATTTTTTTTTCTTCTTTTGTTAAATTTTCATTTACTAGCTTTTCTACTTGGAAATACAGATAGCTTGGAACACTTTCTAAGATCTGGCCATAGAAATAGTATTATCTGATTTATTTTTCAACAATGTTCTCTGCAAAATATATTTGTTTGGAAATTTAACTAAGTGCCTAACAGTTGCACTATTTAACCAACGATAGTTTTGTTAGTTTTCCTTGTATCTTTTTCTTTCTATTTACTTAGCTTCATTGTTGTACCTATTCTTTTTCTATAAATTTCACTACTTTTCTGTTAGCTCGAATAAAGATGTTTAATAAGCTAATCACGACAACTCCAATTGGCTACGCAATGAAATCAACGTTTTTTATATATCTATTTAGAAT
Source organism: Tetanocera ferruginea (assembly GCA_958299015.1). Lineage (NCBI taxonomy): Eukaryota > Metazoa > Arthropoda > Insecta > Diptera > Sciomyzidae > Tetanocera > Tetanocera ferruginea. The sequence continues at coordinate 3,364,556 of OY282644.1, forward strand.
ATTTTGTTATATTTCACTCTTTGTGAACATAACAATTTTGATTTGAGTTTTGCTTTTGAGATTTTATTTAATTTTGATTTTGATATCTTTTTGTTTTTAGTTTGGAATTTTTTTGCAATTTGTTGATACTCTTTTTGTATTTATTTCTACTTAATTTGATTTTGATTTCTATTTAAATTTTTTTTTTGAGGATAATAACTCATATGTTATTTTTTTATTTTATTTGAATTCCGATTTAATTTTGGATTGAGAATTTGTCTTGAATAATATTTTTTTCAAAATTTTTAATTTTTCGCAAATATGTTTTTTTTAAAACTTTTTTCTTTTTCTTTACTATTCTTTATAATTTGAGTTAAATCTATCTCTTGGATTTTTGGTTTATTTCTGGTGTCGGTTATCCGAGTTTTCGAAATGAATTTTACGGTTAATTAAAGATATTGTCATAATATATCTTTTATAACAATTTTCGTCCTATACTTATATGAATTTTTTTTTATTGTGATTTGAATTTTACACATTTTTTTTTCTTTTTGCTCATATGACTTGAGATTTTTTTTCTGTTTTTAAAATTTGTTTTCAATTTTAAAAAGTTTTAATTTGAATTTTTGGTGCTTGCATCAAAACAAGTATTTTGATTCTTCTATTTTATTTTTTCAATTTTTTTTATTCCTACAATGGCTGTTCGGCGCAGTACCGAAGATTTATCTTTGTCTGACACAAGTGCTCCGCAATGTAATATTTGCAAAAATGCTATTAGCGTTCGTGCGCATTTAGCTAAAACTATTTGTGGCCATTGCTTTCATAAAGCTTGTTTGTCAAAACATCTATCAAATGATAATTCTTGCCCTATTTGTGGCATAACGAATGTTACTTCGGGTACGTCTTTTCCTAAGACAGTGCAGAGTCCACATAAATCGGTTGAGCAAACAAGTGGTGCAAAACCAAAAACTCGGGCTCAAACTCAAGCTGCGGCAAACAATACAGTGAAAAACTTTTCTAGTGCTAAAAACAATTCAGAACTTCCAGAAGTTCAAAGCGAATCCTCTTTTCATCTTTCTCCCACTGATCAAAGACAGAATATTCGTAACATAGTTACTGCTGCAGTTGGTGCGCAACAGGCTCAAATGCTTTCTGCTCTTAGTCAACAGCTAACTCAATTAATTGAGAACAATATTGAAAGTGGTTTCAAGCGGCTAAGTTTGCAACAATTACAGACACAACAGGTTCAAAGCAATAATTTTGGTAATCCGCCAATTCAGACGGTAATACAATCTTTACCAGCCGTCGAGCATCAAACACTTGAGCAACTTCTTGGCTTACCATCAGCTAATAACGAACGTGTTGAAAATAATAGACAAGACCGACGATCTTCAATATCACATGTCCCTTCGAATTCAAACTCAAATTTGTCTTTGCGTCCAGATAAAGTCAGCTATATTATCTTTAATTGGAAGATTAACTTTACTGGTGGAGCTGATAGCTTATCAGTGGACAATTTTATATATCGTGTGGAAGCATTGACTCAAACGACTTTGGGTGGAAATTTTGAAGTTCTGTGCCAAAATGTAAACACTCTTTTTGATGGAAAAGCTAATGATTGGTTCTGGAGGTACCACAAGTCGGTTCGTGAGATCCGATGGATTGAATTATGTGTGGCGCTTCGCAGACAGTATAAAGATTCAAGGACTGATGTTGACTATCGCGAATTAATTCGAGATAGAAAACAAAAGTCGAACGAAAGCTTCGATTCTTTCTATGAATCAATCTTGGAACTCACGGATCGACTTGATCAGCAGCTGCCTGAAAATTCGTTAGTGGAAATTTTGAGGAGAAACCTTCTTCCAGAAATTCAACATGAGATTTTAAATCTACATGTTTACACGGTCTCTCAACTTCGAGACATCTGTAGAAGAAGAGAGTTCTTTCTGCAAGACATCTACCGAAAGCAAGCATATGCAAAGCCTAGTTCAGCGCGCAGACATATTGCTGAAGTTGATACTCAAGTTTTTACTGATCCAGAAGATTTCTTTAATGAAGAAGATCAAGAAATTTCTGCGATTGCTTTGGTGTGCTGGAATTGCAACAAAACTGGTCATCGTTTTCAAGATTGTCTTGGAGAAAGAAAGGTCTTCTGCTACGGATGCGGTGCTCCGAATATTTATAAGCCGAATTGCAAAAACTGTTCAAATTCAAAAAACTTCCAGTCGAGTGCGCTGAGAAGTGCACGCAGACCACCTTTGTTCAAAGAAGCCAAACACCAATCGACCAATACCGATTAGATGCCGAATCAGACTCTAATAACATTACAAAAATTTTAACTAAAAACTCTTTTGAAGAAAAGAAAACTTATGATACTTCTGTCCCGCTTAGATCTCCTTTAAAACCGTTTCACGTGCGTTTTGCAGCATACCAAGAAACGCGAAAACGTATCTTCGAAAATTTTCCTCATAAAGCTCTTTGTCGTTCTAGCAATAGAATTAGAAAATTTTGGAATAAAGTTAAAAGCTGCAGGAAACATTTCGTGAGCTCAGTTTTTGATAAGCCCAATGATATTCGCCCATATGCTGAGGTTACGTTGTTTGGCAAGACGATTTCTGGTTTACTAGATACGGGTGCATCAATAAGTTGTGTTGGTGCTCAAACTGCAAGTGAAGTTTTATCGTTGAATATACCTTCTTTCAAAAAAATAAATTCTTTTGTTCGTACTGCGGATGGTAAAACGCAACGTATTTTTGGTTACGTGGAAACACAAGTTTCATTTCGAGGCAATACCAAGCCGATTACAATTTATATTATTCCGAGCTTGTCACAAAATTTGTATCTGGGTGTAGATTTTTGGAAAAATTTTGATCTTTTGCCTATTCTTTCAGAAATTAACTGTTCTGAAACTAAAGTTCCTTCTGACACTTGTCTTTTACGGTCATTAACTGAAAGTCAAAAGGATCAGCTGACAAAAGTGATAGGTTTGTTTCCTTCATTTGCCAAAGAAGGCCTTGGAAAGACATCCGTTTTGACACACACTATAGATGTTGGCGAAAGTAAGCCCATCAAACAGCGTCATTTTCCGGTTTCTCCGGCAATTGAAAAACTAATTTACTCTGAAATAGATAGGATGCTTGATCTTGGAATCATTGAAGAATCAGATAGTGCTTGGTCTTCACCAATTGTGTTAGTGCGCAAACCAGGAAAAGTTAGGTTGTGTTTGGACAGTCGGAAAGTAAATTCAATTACGGTAAAGGATGCTTATCCGTTACCTAATATTGATGGAATTTTAGGCCGATTACCAAAAGCAGAATTTATAACCAGTTTAGACCTAAAAGATGCTTTCTGGCAAATTCCTTTGGATGTCGCGTCCAGGGACAAAACTGCTTTTACCGTTCCGGGTAGACCGTTGTACCATTTTAAGGTAATGCCTTTTGGTCTCTGCAACGCGCCTCAAACTATGTCTCGTCTTATGGATAAAGTAATCCCCGCGTATTTGCGATCCGAAGTATTCATATACTTGGACGATTTGTTAATTGTTTCAGAGAGTTTTGAAAAACACATGAATGTCTTGAGAGAAGTAGCCAGCTGCATACGACAATCAGGCCTGACAATAAATGTTGAGAAAAGCAAGTTTTGCTTAAAAGAAGTTCGATATTTAGGACATATAGTCGGAAATGGAACTATTCAGACAGACCCAGAAAAAGTATCTGCTATAATCGATTTTCCTGTTCCTAGATCTGTTAAGCAACTCCGAAGATTCTTAGGTATGTCAGGATGGTATAGGAAGTTTATCCAGAACTATGCATCTGTTACTGCCCCCTTAACCGATTTGTTAAAAACAAATCGCAAATTTACTTGGTCTGATGACGCACAATCAGCTTTTGAAGATTTGAAATCCATTCTGAGTTCTGCCCCTGTTTTGCATAGTCCAGACTTCACACAACCGTTTTTCATACACTGTGATGCAAGCAAAACAGGAATAGGAAGTGTCTTGGTTCAAATAACTGCGGAGGGTGAAGAGTTTCCAATTGCCTTTATGTCAAAGAAACTCAACCAAGCCCAACGTAATTATTCGGTAACCGAACAAGAATGCTTAGCAGCAATGCTAAGTATAAAAAAATTTCGAGCGTATGTGGAAGGGCATGAATTCACAGTGATTACGGATCATGCTTCGTTAAAGTGGCTCATGTCCCAGACAGACCTCAATTCTAGGTTAGCTCGATGGGCATTAAAACTTCAAGGCTTTAATTTTAAAATTCAACATAGGCGTGGTAGTCAGAACATAGTTCCGGATGCACTTTCTAGGGTAAACACGGAAGATTTGTCAGAAATCGATGGCGGAAATGGTATTTTTGTAGATTTGAGTTCATCACATTTTAAGTCCGATGACTATAAAGACCTCGTTAGGAATGTTAAAGAAAATCAAGATAAATTTCCAGACTTGAAAGTAATTGACGAGTATTTATATAGAAGAACAGAGCACGCAACCGGTGAACAATTGCAGGACGATTTTTCTTGGAAACTTTGGATTCCAAAAGGTATGGTTATTGATGTGTTGAAAAGAGCACATGACAGTCATTTAGCATCACACGGTGGTATAAACAAGACACTTGAACGAATAAGACGTTTTTACTTTTGGCCTTGTTTAGTGGCTGATGTTAAGTCGTACATCAATTCTTGTGAGATTTGCAAGTGTACAAAACACCCAAATTTTATATTGCGTCCACCAATGGGTAAAACGTCTGAAACTCAGCGATTCTTTCAAAAATTGTATGTTGACTTTTTAGGTCCATATCCTCGGTCTAGGTCTGGACATGTTGGCATTTTCATCATTTTAGACCATTTTTCAAAGTACCCGTTTCTCAAAGCGGTAAAAAAGTTTTCTGCGGATGTAGTCTGTAAGTTTTTAGAAGAAGAGATTTTCCATTCGTTTGGAGTTCCCGAGACTATTGTCTCTGATAATGGCACGCAATTTAAATCATTTAAATTTAATACTCTGCTTCAAAAATATGGTGTTAACCATTTGTATACTGCTGTGCATTCGCCACAATCTAACGCATCTGAACGAGTCAATCGATCCGTTATTTCAGCTATCAGAGCTTTTGTTTCACCGGATCAAAAAGACTGGGACGAGCACCTTAGCAGCATTTGCTGTGCACTTCGGTCAGCAACACACAGTGCTATAAATACTTCACCTTATTATATGGCTTTTGGTCAACACATGATCACCAATGCGTCTACATATGCACTCTTAAGAAAATTGAATATGCTAGATGATAGAACAGTAAAGTTTGATAAAAATGATTCGCTGGAAATAATAAGAAAGAAAGCTTGTAATCAAATGCAATTACAACAAAAGCGAAACGAGCGAGCGTACAACCTCAGAGCCAAGATCGTATCATATGATGTTGGTCAAGAAGTGTTTCGGCGTAATTTTAAACAAAGTAACTTTGAAAAAGGGTTTAATGCAAAGTTATCCCCAACTTTCCTTAAGGCACGAGTAAGACGAAAGATAGGTACGTGTTCGTATGAACTTGAAGATTTACAAGGAAGACTTGTTGGTGTTTATCATGCCAAAGATATTCGGCAGTGAATTGATTGAACTACAAGCGGTATCAGCTTTTGCGTTTTTGTCAACCCCCAAAATCTGATTTTGGCGGGGGGGAAATGTACTGGCGCTTGTAGCAAAATAAGCTATTTTCTTTTTTTAAATTTATACACCTTCTTTTTCAAACCCAACTGAATCAAAACTAGCACCATCTAGGTGTGAAAACAGAAATTCACCTCACTTAAATGAAGATTTATCATTTTCCTTTGTCTACCAATTCTCAGTATTTTTATTGGAAATCTAACGCTATTGCGGATTATTTCTTTCTGATATGCTGTTAGCAAAAGAATCGTGGCTTGATCGAAAGATTTAAGCTTTCTTTTCTTAATCAGCGTCGTCCAAAGAAGATCAATTTCACTTGAGCCTAAAGAAATTAATAATCAACATTCAATTACCTGACTGTACTTTCAGTACGACATGTAAGTAATTTACATATTTTTTTATTTAAATTTTGCTGAAATTTTATTTTAATTTATTAGTAATAGACTAAATAAATTTTTGCATTGTTGCAATTGTTGCTCATTTTGGATTCATCTCCTTAAACAAAAAAGTTTTAGAAGTTAAAGTAAGTGATCATATTAAGCTATTCGCTTTCTTACTTCCTTATTTTAAATTTAATTTTTTTTAAAAAAAAGCATAAAAGACGGAAGAATTGCTGCCATAAAATCTTCTTTGCTTAAACAAGCAAAATTTCATTATCAGGTGCCATCTCCGTTAAGGGTAATATATTCAATTAATTAAAAAATTCTATTAAAACATTAATAAAAAACAAATCTCTCTAGATTTGGCACCATTAACGATTTTTGTTGAAATTTAGTAGACATTTGGCAAAATTTGGGTAAAATTGGTATAAGTTAGTGCAGAAACAGAAAAGCCGAAGAGAAGGCACCCCAAAAGCTTTAACATAGAAGAAACCCAATTTTCAACAAAAAAACATGCAACAAGGGACAACAGGCTTTGTGCACGAACTTAGTACGCGACGATCATCATAAGCATCATCATCATTAAAATCATCATCATCTCAGCCACGAGAAAAATGTAAAAAATGCGGTTCTTATATTGAAGAAAATGTGGAAATCGTGTTAAAAACGAAAATTATAAGACGGTAAAATTAGTTAAAATCAGTTAAAAATGAAAAAAACAATCTAAATAGAATTAAGTGATAAGAAAAAAAAAAAATATGTCAATGTTAAAAAAATGAAAAAGAAAAAAAAATTATGTACATCTAAGCTACATATATATAGTGCAGTTAACGCGCATACAAAACTCACCACTATGTGCGCCGCTAAGAATTAGTGTGAATCTTTTAAGCTAAATAATAGTGAACAACAGAAAAACTCTAAACTTAAACCCTAACTAAAACAAACTCTAAATTAAACTTAAGGCTTACAATAAATACTTAAAAGCTTAAAATCAATACACAACTAAAAACTCTTAATATCTCAAATAACATTAAAATACTATTGAAAATGAATCTAAACTACGCTAAAATATATTTATTAAGAACTTAAATCTAAAATAATTCTAAAACTAATTTACTTAATACTTAAATCTAGCTTAAAACAATAATAATGGTTTTGGTGTTGTTTTTGTACTTAACATAGTACTATACAAAGAAAAGAAAAAAAAATTAGTCGAAAGAAAAAGCATGAAAAAAAAGTGTTGCATATAATTATAATTCACCACACTTAGCAAGTCACTAAAAGCGGCTACTAAAGTTAGTAACATGATGTTATTAAAGCTCTGTTAAGAAAAAAAAAAAAACAAAGAAAAAACAACATAAAAATATGAGCGCGTTTGTTAAAGTTAGGCTTTAGTCTCATTACTTAACTCAAATAGATAAAAGCTCTTTTTCTTTAAAATTACACAAATCAAACACACACACATACATACAAACCTAAAATTCTAGCTAAGACCAACGTGAAAGATCTTTCATCGCGGGAGCAGCAGATTCAACCAAAGTAAGTGTTTTTCTCTTAATTTCCCTCTTATGAAATATTTATAAAAAGCTTTTCTTTTTTCTCTTAAACCAAAAAATTATGTATACGAAAAATACAACAAAAACAACAACCAACATTAGAACATTAAAGTCAGAACTTTTACTTGCGCTTTAAGAAGAAAAAAAAACAAACCAAAACAATGAAAAGACTTAACTTTGTTTTTAATCGAATACTTTTCTTTTTTGTTTATATCTGTTTAGATTTAATTTATAAGCAATATATTTATAATGTTAGCTTTAATGAAATTAACAATATATTTTCATATATTAACTTTTTATAAAATGTTCATTTTGAATATTTGCTTTGTAGATTTTTTTTTTTTTGATTAAGTTACTTTTGGGTTTAAGCAAAAATATGAAATATTCTCATAGTTATAAATAAAGATATTGAATTGTTTTGAAATGTATCTGTAAAATACATGTTTGATTTCATGCGAGCGTTGTGAGTAAGTTGTGTAAATTTTTTTTTTGGGATCATCTTTTGCTTTAATTAATTTTTGGATTTTTTTTTTTGATGATCATGGATGGGAGGGCAAAGGTTGAGACAACATCACCAAGTCTCAACAACAACATTTTCGAGCGCAGATTCTCTTTTCTTTTCTTCTAAAACTTCTTTTCTTATTCTTCCCTATTCTTACCTTTATCCTATTCCTTGCACGCAAATTTAAATTAGTATCGCTGTAGTAACTGTTTTTTTTAAGATGATAGGCTACAAGATATCCCACCCCAATAGCTGACGAGCCAGAGCCGGAAATCAAAGCGTGCTTCCGTCGCTTATCATCTGCCCAACAACAACAATTATAACATTTAGAACGTTGCATGCTACAACTTTTAATGAAAATATTACTGTTAATTTAATAAATAGTAATTAAAAATTTAACTGATAATTTTCATTAAAAATTTGTCTGAAATTTTTTATTAAATATTTCCTTAAAACTGTTCACTAAATTTATGCCTTAATTTTCATGACACATTTTACTAAAAATTTTACTGAAAGTTTTCAGTCAAAACTTAACTAAAGATTTTAACTCAAATTTTTTGCTACAAAAATTAACTATATAATTTTCAAAAATTATAACTTAAAATTTGCTTGAAAATTTTCAATAAAATTTCTAAGTGTTTTCCAGAAGATTAAACTGAAAATTTAAGAAAAAATTTACCTGAAGATTGCGGCCAAATGTTTCGTTAATATCTTTCTAATTATCTTTTTAAAATTTTTTATTAATTCCCTTTATTTTTTTTTAATAATTACACAAAACCATGTGTCATAGAAAGTATCCTAATTGAAAGCTTTAAATATTTATATAACATTTTTTCAAAAAATGTGTTGCCAAAATTTCTCTTAATAATTTTCTTTTAAAATTTTTTTTGAAAAATTTTTTCGTTCTCAAGAATCCTCTAAATACTTTTTCCATAAAATTTATTTTTCGAAATATTATTACAAAATTTCCAAAAATTCAAATAACTCCATACAAATTTTGTTAAAAAACTCAATTGTGACAGGCAAACTTTTTTATACATTAATAGTTTTTGCTTTCCATTAATAGTTTAATAGTTCAGTTGTGATATCTACCAACTCGTAAAAAGTAAATTTTTTTTTTAAAGAAAGACAACTCGCGCAAATCCATCACTTCTAGTAAGCATTAAAAATTTCATCTCCTGAAATAACCAAAACAAAAACCCCCGTCTTTTTAAATTTACCGCTTAGTTTTCTTGGGTATATTTTGCGTTTTTTTTTTTTTTTTAACTTAAGGATACATTTTCGATTCAATTAAAACTGTTAAATATTTATTTAACTTTTTGCTTTGTAGTAATAAAGTTGAGCGTAAACGTACCAAAACTATTTTCTATCCATCTCGAATGAAGAAGTTTAACTTTTAAGGAGGTGCAACCCAATAAATTTGGTTTTTTATACTTTCATCTTTTATGGAAATCCACTCACCTAATACTTATGTAGCGGACTAAAACATCCTGCTTTCAAAAATACTTTGACTGAAGTTATGCCACCATTTCTTCAACGATTTTATTATGTTGAGTTTCTCGCTCTTATTTAAATTTATTTGATTACGTTTTACTTGACTGACCTTTTTTCGTGCTGAACCTTTTTTTTTTGTTTTTTGTTTTTTGGTTTCACTATAGTGTGTGGCACTTTTTTGAAGAAACACTTTATTAACCCTTAGAAAACTTATTCAATACATTTTAAAATCAAAACTTTTGCCCAAAAACGTAGCTCTACGATTTTTTTTTTAGTTTTGTTGCTTTTTTATAAAGTATAACATTGCATTGGAATTCCTGTCACGTGCAATGCTGCGTCTGTTCATGTGTGTGTGTGTGTGTGTGACTGCAGGCATATGCGAACCCATATCATTCATTTGCTTACCTTAGGTTAAGCCCGAAAAATAAAAATAATGTTTATATATGTTTCTATAAAACTTGTAAGTTGTAAGCAGTTTCTTTAACCTGCTAACGCCAAGATGCGCCTTACAGCCAGAGCGGCAGCGTCGTTGATTCGCGTGCGGCAACTTTTTGAAGTCTCCTTCTTGACTAGCTAGCTAGCGCAGCCCGCCAAGCAGCAACGTGCTGGTGTAAAATAGCAATTTTTTTGGTAATAGATGTGAGCCATTTGCCAAAGGACTTGGCGGCTATCACGTGGCTGGCTGCGTTCTTAAGCCAAATCGTCAGCGCCAGTGTTGCATTGCACCCAAGCACATACTTATGTATGTTACGTAGTTGCTGCTACGATGTGGATTTTGTTTTTTTTTTTTTTGTTTTTCTTCAGGTTTTCGGTAGGGATTTCTTGGAATTCGTTGGCCATAAATTCTAGTTAGTCGCTGTTTAAAATTGTTATTCTATGTTATTTAAGTATTTTTTCACATTCGTTCAACCGCATGGTTTTTGGAGTTACCTGCAATCTTTTTTATTACTACTTGAACAATTTTTTGGTATTTTTGTTGGTTTCCCCTCTGCTTTTTATTTTTCGTTTTGTAGTTTTATCGTTTCAATTGAGGTGCAGTTTTTGGGGGTTTAGATTTTTATTAGTGGGCAATAAAGTGTAGTTAAGCAGTTAGCTGTGAGTGTGGGTGTTCGCCCCAAGTGCTACAAGTGTTTTTAGCTTTGTTAAGATTGAGTTTTTTTTTGTTTTCAAAGAATATTTATTGGTCTATTTAAGTTTTGGCTCGTTGTATGCCATAAATACTAAAGAAGCAGTCTAAAGAGCTTGAAAAATTATTGATGAACTTAATGCGAGTTAAAAATTATTTATTTATTAAGTCTGTTTATGTGAGCATTATTTGCTAAAAGAGCTTATTTTAAAATTTTGTTATTAAGAATCACAGGTGCTAAGAGCTCTTTCAGGAAAATGTTTGCCCCGTTACACGAATCTGTAGCATTTGTATTTAATTAAGTAAAAAAAAGTTATCGCATTAAATTTCAAAATTCTACAAATTTTGCTCCAAATGCCAGCATACTAGTCAGTTACTCTGACAATATAAATAACGTTGACATTCATAAAAAGAAATCTTCATTAATTTCACGTTAACTGAACATGTGTACTTCTACATAAACTCCAAGTAATTGAACATGGCTTGTGCGTATTCATACACAAGCCCATGTAAGATACAAGAAAAAGTTATTGCATTTTTTACTCTAATATCATGAACTATTCATGCAACTTTAGGATTTGTTTAGGTTATGAACTTTGGCTACTAAACTCATTAAGTTGCTCGCGTATAAATTATACTATCTGTACATTAGAGTAAATCGAAAATCTGACCCTAATTCCGGTACCAAAATTAAATAGTACATGAAAAATCCTTTCCATTTGTGAATTTGTTTTTTATTTGAAACGATTTTGGCCTCCCCCGAATTTTTTTATACGAAAAACTTTTCTAAAAAAGGGATATTTTGTGGAGTTTAAAAAAACCTAAGGGTTTTAAGAGAAAACCTGATTGATCTTTTTAATTTAGTCTGAGCAGTTTGGTGAAACCGGAACCCTCGGGACGTGAAGACACGATCTGGATATTGAAAAAATTTTTAGAATTTTTTAGAATTTTTAGAATTTTTTGAATGTTTTGACTTAAATGTTTGACTCGATTTTTTGTAATTTTGGAGTTTTTGACTGGAAAAATTATTGACTTAATTTTTTGGAATTTATAACTTGATTTTTTGAATTTTTGACTAATTTTTGGACTCGATTTTTTGTAATTTTGGAGTTTTTGACTGAATTTTTGAATCTTTTACTTAATTTTTTTACTCAATTTGTGGGAATTTTTGAGTTTTTGACTGAAGTTTTGACTTAAATTTTTGAATTAATTTTTTTACTCGTTTTTTGGGAATTTTTGACTGGATTATTGACTTAAGTTTTTGGAATTTTTAATTAATTTTTTGGAATTTTTGACTTACTTTTTTGGAATTTTTAACTTAATTTTTGGAATTTTTGACTTAAATTTTTGACTCGATATTTTGTAACTTTGGAGTTTTTGACTGAATTTTTGTCTTAAATTTTTGAATCTTTAACTTAATTTTTTTACTCAATTTTTGGAAATTTTTGAGTTTTTGACTTAATTTTTGACTTATTTTTTACTTAATATTTTTACTCGATTTTTGGGAATTTTTGATTTTTTGACTGAATTATTGACTTAATTTTGGAATTTTTGACTACATTTATGACTCGATTTTTGGGTATTTTGGAAGTTTTGACAGGACTTTTGACTTAATTTTTTTTGGAATTTTGACTTAATTTTTGGAGTTTTTGACTGAATCTTGGACTTAATTTTTCGGAATTTTTGACTTAATTTTTTGGAATTCTTTACTTAATTTTGTGACTTGACTTTTTTGGAATTTTTTACTCAATTTTTTTACTCGCATTTTTGGGAGTTTTGGAGTTTTTGACTTGATTCTTGGTATTTTTGGAATTTTAACTTAAAAAAATTTTTGAACTTGATTTTTTGGGAATTTTGGAGTTTTGATTTGATTCTTGGTATTTTTGGTACTTAAACTTAATTTTTGAAGAAAAATTTTTTAACTTGATTTTTGGGAATTTTGGAGTTTTTGACTCGTATTTTTTGAACTTTCAACTTAATTTTTGAAAAGATTTTTTAGGAATTTTTGACTTAGTTTTTTTGAATTTTTGACTTTATTTTTTCACCTAATTATTTGGATTTTTGACTTTACTTTTTGGATGTTTGGACTTAATTTTTTGATTAGAAATCTTAGAGTTTTTGAACTTGATTTTAAGAATTTTTGGAGTATTTAATTGCTTGAGTTCAATTGATTAATCGCTTCAATTCAATCGATTCAATTTTAAACTTTTTTGGGTGCCGTAAAAATTCTTTGTAACCTTTACATATACATACACTTACCCTCCCTTGTTATCTTAGCTTACGATAAAGGTATATATATATTCGATATTCGTGTTAAAGTTTGCAGTTCTGGGTTTTTATTTGAAAAGAGTTGACTTATAAGCTTGATTTTCTTTTTAAATCAACCATTAGTGGTCTACAGCACAAAAATTGATAAAAAATGCACAAAAATGCAATTTGGGGGACGCCAAAATCGGTTGAAATAAAAAAAGTACACGATTTTTCATGTACTATTTAATTTTGGTACCGGAATCGGGGGTAAGATTTTTTCTATACAAATCGATACACTCTAATGTACATAAGATTCACATAATTTGTACACTTATCTCATGAACTGTTCTTGTTATATTTGTATTTGTTCATGGATTTTATTCATAAAATTTAGGTATGATTCATGCTCCACTTGCAGTTTTTTATGGCATTTACGAAATTGTTTTTTAGTTCATGTATCTTGTAAACACATTTTATGAATTTTTGATACCAGGTTTATGTAATATTCATGTTCATGTATTTTTACTCAAAAACTACCTTTGACATTTTTGTTTCTTTTAGCGGAAAGTTGCGTCTTCATTATGGCTATAAATAATTAATTGTTTGCGAGTTTCATGAGTCAGTGATTATTTTAATGTTTTATATTTACTTTCTATGATCTAGAATGTCTCGCATAAGCCTTTTTTAAATTTTGGTAAATTATTTCTAGATTCTAGAAAGCTGAAGTTTGCTTTATGTCAAAAATGAGTATTTTCTATATTTTGAGATATAAAGTTGATTACTGAACTCTTTCGTTTTCCGTGTTTAATTTTTCCTAACTAGCTATTCTTCACTTTCAAATTTCATACAAAAAAAGTACCTTACAACTTTTCCCAGCCTTATTTAAAAGTCGTCTCAAAACATATCTTTCCGAGTTGTTTTTCTGAATAAAAGTTTTTCTGTTTCTCCATTAAAATAGCGTTAATTTACTTTTATCGCCTGTTGTCTAGAATTTTTTCTCATAACTTTACTCCAAATCGCCCCTCCTGCAGATATTTTTCCTTATAACCAACTCTACTTTGATGACCAAATTATTATGCACAGCATTTAAAAATAAATAAAATCAAAAACCGCATAAACTCTCACCAGCAGTCATAAAAGTCAATATGAATATTTTTTTTTTCTTCATATATTTTTACATTTTCCCACCCAAAACGAGAGACCTTATGAACGGTCATATTTTAAGAATCGCTTTTAAATTAATTGGAATTCAATGTGAGCAGCTAGCAATGTAAGCAACAAAGTCAAGAGTATTAAAAGGTATGCAAGGTAAGCAGCAGTAAAAAAGAACATTTTGAGCACTTTAAAATGCATATTAAATTTCTTTTCATTGACTTGAAGTGGTACATGTTTCTTTGCTGACTTGACTAGTGAGAAGATGCCCCATGACATGGCAGTAGTTGTGTGTTTGTGTGAGTGTGTGTTTTACCCTTAACTTGTCTGTTATGTGTTCACAAGCGAAGAAAACATGTACCTTTAGAACGATTACATAAAATATTCATAGCATTAATGATCGTTATGGCCAGCTATTTAACGAAATTGTGTAACTCGAAATTGTCTTACTTTAAATTGAAATGATAGACATTATTTTGCGTTTTTTAAGTGCCTGTCTTACCCAAGCTATTTATTGCTCGGTCGGTCAAGTATTGCTTTTACAATTTTTAAGACAACAAAATTTTAAACTTTTTCTCTACGCTTGTTGGTCATAAAATAAATTTAGCTCGTACGTGTTGTTAAGGCACGCATATATATTAAGACTATTTGGCTTAAAACAAGGCGGAACAAAAACAAATAACCACCTCTAAGTATGTGTGAGCCAGTTGAATTTATAGCAGAATAACAAAAAAATGCCAACAAACAAATTGTCATAAAAACCAAATCAAAGTCCATATTTAAGACGACAAACAGAGACCGCGCTGCTCGCTAGCTTGTATACCGCATTCTGTCAATCAAATGCCAAGACATGACATGTTTTCAACAGTCATGACAGTTGGCCAGTTGATCGTTTGGCCAAAAAGTAGTCTGTGTCAATTGTGGGTGAGATATTTATTACCAAAGTCATAAAATTAGGTGCGCTGCCTTAGAATGCTAAAATGCCTAGTATTAGGCTGCATATTTTTAGGGTTTGTCATGAATGCGTATGAGTTGCTTTAACTGCTAAAAGGTAGCCTAAAAGTGACTGTAGGGATTATTAAGGATATGCAAATTTTTTGATGTATTAATATTACAGTATGACAATATGACAGCTGTAAGGCGTAGAGTCGGTAAAAGTTTTCAAAAGCATATTTTGATTTATGTATGCAAAAATATATGCTAATATATTGTCCCTAACTTTTATTGTTGAAATTATTATAGGAGGTCCTGTTTAACTAATAGATTCATGCAATTTTCAGTTCTATTATTTAAGGCAACCAAGTGGAAAACAACTTTAAAATTCTTATAATTACGTAGTACGTACAACATGTTCTGTGTTTTTATATCTCCAACTTCGTTGCAGGATTTCAATGTGTCACTTATGCTAAAGAATACGTGACTAGATTCCTCTATGAATAGCTTTGCTTTTATTAGCATTTTTCTGCAAATAAATATATATTCCTAGTTATGACTCATCATAAATTGCAATAATAAGTAAAATATCGGTATTTGTAATACGTTATGAAGACAAGAGATCTCTATAAAATTGGTTAATCAGTTGTTAAACAAAGAACACTCACATTTTGTGGTGACGTAGAGAGAATAGGATGGTAAATAAAAAAATTTCTATAAATTCAGCTGATTAGTCATTCTACTTAATCTACGTCTAATCATTGCAGACGCTGTAAAAGACCATAACAGTGCCATAACAGAATATGGATAAAAACAACAAAAAAAGTCGAAAACTTTGGCTTCGTTGATTCTAGACAAGCCATCGGATGGGTCACAGGTTGCAGATAGTGAATGACTTTGAGATATAGAAGTAAGCCGCGTCTACGCAGTCCTAAACAAGAAGCGGGTGACCATTTAAGGTACTAAACGGTTTTCCAATAAAAGGTATTATTTTGAATAGCCCGCTATTTCGGTAGCTGTCACTTTTGAAGCTGTTATTTTTTGACATTTGACAAGTAGAAACTACGCCATTACTAAAAATGGAACGATACACGCTTCAACAACGCATTAAAATTATAAAAATTCACTACAAAAATGGTGAAAATTTTGCAGTCACAGTTCGCAAAACTAAAGCGTTTTTTGGTCGTCGTGAAGCACCTTGTCGGACCGCAATACAGAAATTGGTGGAAAAATTTGAGCTGTTGGGACAAGTTAGTGATGTGAAGAATAAAACCCGTACACGTCACTCAAGAACAACTGAGAATATTGCTGCTGTAGCCAAAGTGTTCAAAGTGTTGAAGAAACCCAAGTTTGTCCATTCCTTGTCGTTTTTTGGAATTTGGCATTCCACAAACGTCATTACATCGTATTTTGCATAAAAACTTGGGTCTAAGGCTTATAAAGTTTAGTTAACACAAGAACTCAAGCCGGCCGATCATCAACAACGTCGTGTCTTTGCTGATTAGGTCCTTGAAATGCATTATAATGATCAGGAATTCCATGGAAAAATCATCTTGACTGATGAGGCCCATTTCCACCTTGGTGGCTATGTCAACAAGCAAAATTGTCGCATCTGGGGCTCGAAAACCCAAGAGTTATTGTTGAGAAGCCTCTCCATCCTCAACGTGTGACTGTTTGGTGCGGTTTAAGTGTCCGGCGGTGTAATTGGTCCTTACTTTCTCAAAAATGAGGTTGGATCAACAGTTACGGTGAATGGATTGCGCTATCGAGAGATGATTAATGATTTTTTTTATAACCGAGTTGGATGGTATTGATCTGGACAACGTTTACTTTCAACAAGACGGCGCTACGTACCACACAAGCAAAGAAACCATTGATTTTTTACGGGAAAAGTTTCTGTACCGTGTTATCTCTCGAAGAGGTGATCACAATTGGCCACCGAGATCTTGTGATTTAACACCTTGGACTTCTTCCTTTTGGGCCACGTAAATGATAAGGTCGACGCCAACAGCCCAGCGTCGATTCAAGACCTCTAAGATGGAATTCGTGAGTCTATCCAGGACATTAGGGCAGCCACTTTGCGATTTTGTTATGGAAAATTTCATGAACAGGATATGGTCCTGTAAGCGTGGTCGTGGTGACCATTTGGCTGCTGTTTTTTTTTTTTTTCATCATTAACGGCATACCTTCCTCTTTATTATGAAATAAACATCCGATAATTTATCTCAAAAAATAGCATTTTTCTTTGAATATCAAAATGGTGGTGACCGCGACATGCAGGTTAAGTGTGTGGCCTAGCATTTTCGGAGCCCGGGTTCGATCCACAGCCGCGGCGAAAAGTTTTTTTTCAATAAAAAATTTTTCTGATCGGTCACCACCTCTCTGCAGACAATGGCAAACCTCAGAGAGTAAACAATGCCATGTAAAGCTTCTTGAGAACATGAACTTTGGCCGTTCGGAGTCGGCACAAAACATGTAGGTCCAGTTCTCGATCAATTGTGTGCAAAAATTTAATAACACACACAACACAATTGATCCTAAGAAGCTCGGTCAAAGTCCTTTCAAGGGCTGAAATGGCCAATTTGTTTTTTGTTTTTTAACAAAATAACACCTCTTTTTGGAAACCCTGTATTACATTGTGAAGCTATTAAAAAAAAACACCTTTTTTATTAATGTTTTTGACATAGTATTATTAAATTATTTAATTAAAAATTATTTACATTATGTACAGTTAAAGTTGAAGACATAAGAAAAAGTTTTTTTTTAGTTTTTGTATTTGTTGTTTATTTTCTAAAGGTCGTTGAAGTTGGCGTGTTGAAAAAAGGTTGAAAAATGGTTTTTCGTCTACAGCATTTTCAAGAAGTTGAGTTGGGCACTCTACCTACGCAAAGAAAAAACAAAAATGACATGCGTTGAAAAACAAATTTACAATAAAACCCCTCTTTTTGGCAGAAATTCTCAGCCGTAGAAAAACAAAATATAAAAGTTCTCGGCTTATGCTTAACAGAGTCTATAAAGCTCACAATGAATCAAGATTCATTGAAATCGATCAAGCAGAACTCGAGATATCTTAGAAACTAATTCGAAAAAACTTGTTTCGAGAAAAATGCGATTGGATTTTGTTCTATGTGCGATAACATATAAATTAATACACGACACACGAATATAATGTATGTTTTATCTTTTTTAATGTGATATTTTTTTTTAAAATTTCATATACCCATTCTTAAGACCTTAAGGAACCAGATTGTAAAAAAAAATTTTTCATTTTTTACACACTGTATAGTACCTTAAGGCGTGGAAGCGCGAAGACTCCAAACTTGAGGGGTCTCTAAAAGACCTTAAGACTGGAATGTGTAGGGTTGGAACATGTGTCCCACTATGTTACAACCGCCCAATAAAAACCAAACCTACATCGGATATGAACTTCTACTTAATTGACGACTGAAAATATACACCTGGAATGTCCAGAATCTTTATAGAGAGGGTGCTAATGCCAACCCTCGTTAAAAAATTTTGCATTTTGTAGTTTGTATTGTGCTAAATAATAAACAAACTTTATTTAACTAAACTTTCAACAATTTGTATCTGTTTAAATCAACGATTGTAAGTTACAAAGAGTGTTTTGCTGCAATTGTTAGACTTTCTTTAAAGTTTTTGTTTTCAATCGAATTTTTTTGTGTTGCATCGTCGACAATGTTTGCCGTTTCCTTTAGATATCACTTTTAAGCGTTTTAAACATGCGCACACAAATAACTGGCACAGCTTAAAAATCAGTTAAAATATTTTTCACAGGCGATGTTAAAAAAATTTGCATGATTTCATAATTGAGTGCTTTTGGCGCTAAAAAATCATCAATAGAACGACCCTTGCCAACAAGGCTTAAAACGATCTGGACGGTTTCAATTTATTTGCTGCAATTTGTGAAAAACAAACTATCGCCCGCAGAAAATGCTGGACTTCGAAGCGAATTGATTGTGACTGGACACGCAGTCGGCGGCACAGCGGTCGTCGTCGGAAAGCCAGTCAACAGGCCAAAAACCGCAAATAAATTAAAGCTATCTAGAGCAGAGTAACCGAGCAAAACAGCAGGTACAGCAAAATCAGCAAAAAATGAAAAAAAAAAAAATGTTAAGGAAAGAAAAGAAAATTTCAGTTAAGAAGAAAACGGTTTAAAACAAACGAGAAACCAAAAATATGCTGCCAAAGCGCGATCGTTTCTCACATAAACCAATTACAGCTCGATCGACTACATAGCCAGACTGTTTAACATTGTTTGACGGTATGTCGTTTTTAATATGAGTGTATACATATATATGTAAGTGTGTGTGTGTGTGTTTGACTGGCTTTTGGGTGGGTGAGTGAGCCTGTAAAAGTGTTGAAAACACTGCAAACAAACGCCATGCAGGATTTTAGGCCAAGACAGCAGCTAACAACAATCATAGCTGACTGGAGTTCAAGTGAAGCTTCGTGAGCTATTAACTTGGCTAAAATTTTTCATAAATTTTCACGGAAGTTTTTTCTTTGCTTCATGCTGCCTGCTTATGAAAATTGAAATTATTGTCGATCGCTAGAAAACACTTAAAATTGCTGTAATTTTGGAATTTTTGCAAAATTGCCTGAGATGTTTGATAAGATAATTTGTTTTTTTTTTTTTTTATTTTGCTGCCCACTGCTTGTCGTTATAACACTTTCTTATGTCACACAAAATATTTGAATAATCACTTTTAAGTAATCAATTTTGAATGCTAGTTGAACATTAAAAAAAACATGGCTTTCTCCAGAAGCTCTAATGCTTATGAAGGAGTGTTATTAAGATAAAAAAGTTATGACAAGCAAAAATTTAAGCATGACTTAAACTAGAAAAGCGAGGCAGGATATATATATAAAAAATTTTGCATTTTGCGGTTAAGAAAATATTTTGGGAAAAATCGGTAAAATTTAAGCCTCTGATTAGCTGACACCGTATATCATAAAATTAGCAAAATTACCCAATTAACGCTTACAAAAGAATTACAAGCATTTTAGCCAATAACACCAAATAACTTCCTTCTTGGCGAGCCGTTGAAATAAGACAACAATTTAACAATTTGTAACAGAATATTTCTAAGAATGATTAACAAGCTATCGCGTTTTAGTCAGCCATATCAACGGCACATGTGGCTAACAGCGTCTTAGCGCTAGGCGCTGGGTAAGAAAGCAATTATTGCAACGTTAGAAGCGATGCCAATGCAATGCCATGGTGGCCCCAGACAGAATGCGCACTAAGCACGTCTCGAAACTCACAAAAACCAAAAAAAATAAACCAACTGAAAACTGAAACAAAGTCTAAGACCATGTCTACAGGGGCGGCTACCAAAATTATACGCGTCCGCCATAAAGCCCCAGTCAGTAAATTGGTAACAAATACAAGAGCAGAAAAACAAAAACCAAAAATTGCCGTCTAAGTCTTGCTGGAGCATGAAATTTTATAACGATTCTATTTAGCGGATTGTTAGTTAAAACAACGAATTGATTGAGCTATGAAATGTATAAAAAAACGAATATCAGCGGAACGTAGAAGCGGGCGACCAAAACCAAGCAAAGACCAAACCACCAACCAACCGACCAACCGATTACCAAGCAAGCCCGATAATTGATTGATTGCCAACTGAAAATTGTAGGTTTCAACAGCAATTTTAACTTGGCTCGTTATGAATGACTTTATTTTTATTTTTTTTTTGTTTTTGATAATTTTTGAATCTATAAATATAGTCATAAATTACTATCTGCATTCGAATATCTTCAAACAAATATGTATTTTGTTTTCTGTTCTTTATTATGTCATCATGTGTGTTCAGTAGTAATTATAACTCGAGCAAGTCTGTGCTGGAGCATGAAGAGCTCTTCAGTTCAACTATTGGGAGAATTTTTTCCAAACTTAGCGCCAGATTTTGTTTAATTTATGGAAGGCAATAAAAACGAAATTTAACTAATAAGAAACTGCATCATAAATCATCATAATTCATGCACTGTCAAATTTTTCGTAAACAAGAGAACAAAAAGTGCACTGTTATCGGCGTTTCCAAAACTTAAATATAATAATTAACATCAAATTTTGAAATTCACTGAAATTCTAAGAAAAATAACTATTAGTAAGAAAAATAATAGTTCTCAAAAAGATTAACTAAAGAAACCTTCTAAATATAACAAAAAACAATAAAAAATAAAAAATAAAAACTAAAAAATTAAAAAAAAACAAAATACAAAATACAAAATACAAAATACAAAATACAAAATACAAAATACAAAATACAAAATACAAAATACAAAATACAAAATACAAAATACAAAATACAAAATACAAAATACAAAATACAAAATACAAAATACAAAATACAAAATACAAATACAAATACAAAATACAAAATACAAACAAATACAAAATAGCAAAATACAAAATACAAAATACAAAATACAAAATACAAAATACAAAATACAAAATACAAAATACAAAATACAAAATACAAAATACAAAATACAAAATAAAAATACAAAATACAAAATACAAAATACAAAATACAAAATACAAAATACAAAATACAAAATACAAAATACAAAATACAAAATACAAAATACAAATACAAAATACAAATACAAAATACAAAATACAAAATACAAAATACAAAATACAAAATACAAAATAAAAATACAAAATACAAAATACAAATACAAAATACAAAATACAAAATACAAAATACAAAATACAAAATACAAAATACAAATACAAAATACAAAATACAAAATACAAAATACAAAAATACAAAATACAAAATACAAAATACAAAATACAAAATACAAAATACAAAATACAAAATACAAAATACAAAATACAAAATACAAATACAAAATACAAAAAACAAATAAAAAATACAAAATACAAAATACAAAATACAAAATACAAAATACAAAATACAAAATACAAAATACAAAATACAAAATACAAAATACAAAATACAAAATACAAATACAAAATACAAAATACAAAATACAAATACAAAATACAAAATACAAAATACAAAATACAAAATACAAAATACAAAATACAAAATACAAAATACAAAATACGCAATACAAAATACAAAATACAATATACAAAATACAAAATACAAAATACAAAATACAAAATACAAAATACAAAATACAAAATACAAAATACAAAATACAAAATACAAAATACAAAATACAAAATACAAAATACAAAATACAAAATACAAAATACAAAATACAAAATACAAAATACAAAATACAAAATACAAAATACAAAATACAAAATACAAAATACAAAATACAAAATACAAAATACAAAATACAAAATACAAAATACAAAATACAAAATACAAAATACAAAATACAAAATACAAAATACAAAATACAAAATACAAAATACAAAATACAAAATACAAAATACAAAATACAAATACAAAATACAAAATACAAAATACAAAATACAAATACAAATACAAAATACAAAATACAAAATACAAAATACAAAATACAAAATACAAAATACAAAATACAAAATACAAAATACAAAATATAAAATACAAAATACAAAATACAAAATACAAAATACAAAATACAAAATACAAAATACAAAATACAAAATACAAAATACAAAATACAAAATACAAAATACAAAATACAAAATACAAAATACAAAATACAAAATACAAAAAATAAAAAATAAAACTAAAAAATTAAAAAAAACAAAATACAAAATACAAAATACAAAATACAAAATACAAAATACAAAATACAAAATACAAAATACAAAATACAAAATACAAAATACAAAATACAAAATACAAATACAAAATACAAAATACAAAATACAAAAATACAAAATACAAAATACAAAATACAAAATACAAAATACAAAATACAAAATACAAAATACAAAATACAAAATACAAAATACAAAATACAAAATACAAAATACAAAATACAAAATACAAAATACAAAATACAAAATACAAAATACAAAATACAAAATACAAAATACAAAATACAAAATACAAAATACAAAATACAAAATACAAATACAAATACAAAATACAAAATACAAAATACAAAATACAAAATACAAAATACAAAATACAAAATACAAAATACGCAATACAAAATACAAAATACAAAATACAAAATACAAAATACAAAATACAAAATACAAAATACAAAATACAAAATACAAAATACAAAATACAAAATACAAAATACAAAATACAAAATACAAAATACAAATTACAAAATACAAAATACAAAATACAAAATACAAAATACAAAATACAAAATACAAAATACAAAATACAAAATACAAAATACAAAATACAAAATACAAAATACAAAATACAAAATACAAAATACAAAATACAAAATACAAAATACAAAATACAAAATACAAAAACAAAAAACAAAATACAAAATACAAAATACAAAATACAAAATACAAAATACACAATACAAAATACAAAATACAAAATACAAAATACAAAATACAACAAATACAAAATACAAAATACAAAATACAAAATACAAAATACAAAATACAAAATACAAAATACAAAATACAAAATACAAAATACAAAATACAAAATACAAAATACAAAATACAAAATACAAAATACAAAATACAAAATACAAAATACAAAATACAAAATACAAATACAAAATACAAAATACAAATACAAAATACAAAATACATACAAATACAAAATACAAAATACAAAATACAAAATACAAAATACAAAATCAAAATACAAAATACAAAATACAAAATACAAAATACAAATACAAAATACAAAATACAAAATACAAAATACAAAATACAAAATACAAAATACAAAAACAAATACAAAATACAAAATACAAAATACAAAATACAAAATACAAAATACAAAATACAAAATACAAAATACAAAATACAAAATACAAAATACAAAATACAAAATACAAAATACAAAATACAAAATACAAATACAAAATACAAAATACAAAATACAAATACAAAATACAAAATACAAAATACAAAATACAAAATACAAAATACAAAATACAAAATACAAAATACAAATACAAAATACAAATACAAATACAAAATACAAAAATACAAATACAAAATACAAAATACAAAATACAAAATACAAAATACAAAATACAAAATACAAAAACAAAATACAAAATACAAAATACAAAATACAAAATACAAAATACAAATACAAATACAAAATACAAAATACAAAATACAAAATACAAAATACAAAATACAAAATACAAAATACAAAATACAAAATACAAAATACAAAATACAAAATACAAAATACAAAATACAAAATACAAAATACAAAATACAAAAATACAAAATACAAAATACAAAATACAAAATACAAAATACAAAATACAAAATACAAAATACAAAATACAAAATACAAAATACAAATACAAAATACAAAATACAAAATACAAAATACAAAATACAAAATACAAAATACAAAATACAAATACAAAATACAAAATACAAAATACAAAATACAAAATACAAAATACAAAATACAAAATACAAAATACAAAATACAAAATACAAAATACAAAATACAAAATACAAAATACAAATACAAAATACAAAATACAAAATACAAAATACAAAATACAAAATACAAAATACAAAATACAAATACAAAATACAAAATACAAAATACAAAATACAAAATACAAAATACAAAATACAAAATACAAAATACAAAATACAAAATACAAAATACAAAATACAAAATACAAAATACAAAATACAAAATACAAAATACAAAATAAAGAATACAAAATCAAAATACAAAATACAAAATACAAAATACAAAATACAAAATACAAAATACAAAATACAAAATACAAAATACAAAATACAAAATACAAATACAAAATACAAAATACAAAATACAAAATACAAAATACAAATACAAAATACAAAATACAAAATACAAAATACAAAATACAAAATACAAAATACAAAATACAAAATACAAAATACAAATACAAAATACAAAATACAAAATACAAAATACAAAATACAAAATACAAATACAAAATACAAAATACAAAATACAAAATACAAAATACAAAATACAAATACAAAAACAAAATACAAATACAAAATACAAAATACAAAATACAAAATACAAAATACAAAATACAAAATACAAAATACAAAATACAAAATACAAAATACAAAATACAAAATACAAAATACAAAATACAAAATACAAAATACAAAATACAAAATACAAAATACAAAATACAAAATACAAAATACAAAATACAAAATACAAAATACAAAATACAAAATACAAAATACAAAATACAAAATACAAAATACAAAATACAAAATACAAAATACAAAATACAAAATACAAATACAAAATACAAAATACAAAATAACAAAATACAAAATACAAAACAAAATACAAAATACAAAATAAAAATTAAAAAAAACAAAATACAAAATACAAAATACAACAATACAAATACAAATACAAAATACAAAATACAAAATACAAAATACAAAATACAAAATACAAAATACAAAATACAAAATACAAAATACAAAATACAAAATACAAAATACAAAATACAAAATACAAAATACAAAATACAAAATACAAAATACAAAATACAAAATACAAAATACAAAATACAAAATACAAAATACAAAATACAAAATACAAATACAAAATACAAAATACAAAATACAAAATACAAAATACAAAATACAAAATACAAAATACAAAATACAAAATACAAAATACAAAATACAAAATACAAAATACAAAATACAAAATACAAAATACAAAATACAAAATACAAAATACAAAATACAAAATACAAAATACAAAATACAAAATACAAAATACAAAATACAAAATACAAAATACAAAATACAAAATACAAAATACAAAATACAAAATACAAAATACAAAATACAAAATACAAAATACAAAATACAAAATACAAAATACAAAATACAAAATACAAAATACAAAATACAAAATACAAAATACAAAATACAAAATACAAAATACAAAATACAAAATACAAAATACAAAATACAAAATACAAATACAAAATACAAAATACAAAATACAAAATACAAAATACAAAATACAAAATACAAAATACAAATACAAAATACAAAATACAAATACAAAATACAAAATACAAAATACAAAATACAAAATACAAAATACAAAATACAAAATACAAAATACAAAATACAAAATACAAAATACAAAATACAAAATACAAAATACAAAATACAAAATACAAAATACAAAATACAAAATACAAAATACAAAATACAAAATACAAAATACAAAATACAAAATACAAAATACAAAATACAAAATACAAAATACAAAATACAAAATACAAAATACAAAATACAAAATACAAAATACAAAATACAAAATACAAAATACAAAATACAAAATACAAAATACAAAATACAAAATACAAAATACAAAATACAAAATACAAAATACAAAATACAAAATACAAAATACAAAATACAAAATACAAAATACAAAATACAAAATACAAAATACAAAATACAAAATACAAAATACAAAATACAAAATACAAAATACAAAATACAAAATACAAAATACAAAATACAAAATACAAAATACAAAATACAAAATACAAAATACAAAATACAAAATACAAAATACAAAATACAAAATACAAAATACAAAATACAAAATACAAAATACAAAATACAAAATACAAAATACAAAATACAAAATACAAAATACAAAATACAAAATACAAAATACAAAATACAAAATACAAAATACAAAATACAAAATACAAAATACAAAATACAAAATACAAAATACAAAATACAAAATACAAAATACAAAATACAAAATACAAAATACAAAATACAAAATACAAAATACAAAATACAAAATACAAAATACAAAATACAAAATACAAAATACAAAATACAAAATACAAAATACAAAATACAAAATACAAAATACAAAATACAAAATACAAAATACAAAATACAAAATACAAAATACAAAATACAAAATACAAAATACAAAATACAAAATACAAAATACAAAATACAAAATACAAAATACAAAATACAAAATACAAAATACAAAATACAAAATACAAAATACAAAATACAAAATACAAAATACAAAATACAAAATACAAAATACAAAATACAAAATACAAAATACAAAATACAAAATACAAAATACAAAATACAAAATACAAAATACAAAATACAAAATACAAAATACAAAATACAAAATACAAAATACAAAATACAAAATACAAAATACAAAATACAAAATACAAAATACAAAATACAAAATACAAAATACAAAATACAAAATACAAAATACAAAATACAAAATACAAAATACAAAATACAAAATACAAAATACAAAATACAAAATACAAAATACAAAATACAAAATACAAAATACAAAATACAAAATACAAAATACAAAATACAAAATACAAAATACAAAATACAAAATACAAAATACAAAATACAAAATACAAAATACAAAATACAAAATACAAAATACAAAATACAAAATACAAAATACAAAATACAAAATACAAAATACAAAATACAAAATACAAAATACAAAATACAAAATACAAAATACAAAATACAAAATACAAAATACAAAATACAAAATACAAAATACAAAATACAAAATACAAAATACAAAATACAAAATACAAAATACAAAATACAAAATACAAAATACAAAATACAAAATACAAAATACAAAATACAAAATACAAAATACAAAATACAAAATACAAAATACAAAATACAAAATACAAAATACAAAATACAAAATACAAAATACAAAATACAAAATACAAAATACAAAATACAAAATACAAAATACAAAATACAAAATACAAAATACAAAATACAAAATACAAAATACAAAATACAAAATACAAAATACAAAATACAAAATACAAAATACAAAATACAAAATGCAAAATACAAAATACAAAATACAAAATACAAAATACAAAATACAATATACAAAATACAAAATACAAAATACAAAATACAAAATACAAAATACAAAATACAAAATACAAAATACAAAATACAAAATACAAAATACAAAATAAAAAACACACCAAAGTTAGTCACCAAAGTTACCAATAAATTAAAAGATGGTTTGCGAAGAAAGTTTTCGACAATTTAATTTCTGTTCTCACTATGATAGTTTTAAAAAGTACTTTTATTTCACATATTAAAATTTCACGCATGTTCCAAAAAAAGCTCAGAACTAATTTTTTTTCAATAAGCTGCATATAAAAATTATTTTAAGAAAATAAAAAGTGTTGGTTCAAGTTATAAAATTTTTATATATGTTGTTGTTTTTTTAATTTGAATTGATTCAATATATGTATGTCCTTTTAAGTTAATGTCAAAAAACTTTAGAGGTTCTTTTGTGAATTGTATTTTTAATTCTTTCAAATTTTGATTAAGCCAAAACTGCCATAAATGATCAATGTGGAATTTGGCTTGTATTTAAACTAAATAAAAATATTAAAAAAAAAAAATTAAGCTAAAACAAAAAATTTCAAACAAACTCTAGCCGATAAGATCTTCTTAACTTCTTAAAACAAATAAAAAAGAAAATCCGCATTGTTTTATGACAATGACAACAACACGACAAACTTTAAAACGCACAATTATTTTGGTATAAAAATACGTTAACATGTACCTCAGCGGCTAAGCTGTCGTGGTGTTGTCCGTCTCATGCCTTGGTTGCATTGGTTCCAAGTCACAGCACTTGTCCCCATTATTCCATGTTCTGCATCGTTAATGTTTGCTGCAAATGCAAGCCACGTTTTTTTCTTTAGATTCATTTACTTAACAATTTTTTTTTCCTTTTTATTGTATATTTTTTATTTCTTTGTCATTTGCCAACAATCAGCCATCAATCACAGCGTTGCCACCACATTCTTGCGTGCGCAATGACAATAAATTCGCTTAATTCCTTTTTCATTAGTCGATTTACATTTTCAATTCATTTGTCGTGGCCTTAAAATTGATGATCATCCCAGGTTTGTAAAGAATTTCGGTAACTTTAGTTAGAAAAAAAAAAAACCAGCAGAAACAGCTAGTTTTTGCTTGGCTCAAAATCGTCAAACATCAACATCAATTGAAACAATCGCGTAGAGAGCGCACCAAATAACCATATTTGGTGTAGGCTGCGCATGCGTGTGTCATTTGCAAACATTGACAACGGTCGCTGTGCCGTTGCTTGGCTGAGGTTGACAAAAACATGGACCCAAAGCATTGTTGCACTCAACCATTTATGGCCAAAATAAGTATGAGCTTAAATCACTGAAAATATTGCTAAATTATTGTGGCTGTAAGATAGAAGATTGCACTCAGTTGTTCTTGTTGTTGTTCGGGTAGTTCTTATTGTTATAATGTGTCAAATTTTTTGTTGTTTCTTTTAATCAAAAGCTTATAAGTTTTGGTTTTTTTTAATGCCGCCACAGAAATGTCAAAGTCTTTGACATAAACATGGGCGCATGAGCAGCGCTGTAGACCAAGTCAACTTGGAGCAGTTGATATGTTGACAAAAAGCTATACACCGTTGCTCGGACTTGGCTTGAAAAAATGCTCATATTTATTCATGTCTGCTATTTATTAATGAGCAAAAATTGCATTTCGGCTAAGCAGACCCAAATCTTTAGTGAAGGTGTTGAAGAAAATTATGTGTTTTTGTTTTTCTGAAAATTAATGAATCATTCATTAATTTCAAAATCTCTAAAAAATATTCAAAATTATAAAAAACGACAAGCTGCCTTCACCTAAATATTTACGGTAAACTTTAACAATCTCATACCATATGCCTGGCTCATGACCATGTTTGCTGCTGCTTGAGCAACAACAACTGGCTAGACCGTACTCTGTCCCGCTGTTGTTGTAAAGATGCTTGAAGTACTAATAATTTATGAATGGATTAATGGACAAAAGCAGCCTAATGTACAAATCGTTGAATGCACCAACTTGTACATATGTAAGCAGCATCAATGGAACCTGATCTAAACAGTCTAGCGTTGCGCATGCGCGCGGTTTGTGCAGTCATATGAGGCAAAATTTGAATGCAACTAGCTGCTAGAGCTGCTCCTCACCCTGGCTAGCAGTTGTAGATAACTCCGCTTATCCAGCATTACAACCATGGAACTACGCAGCATACTTCAGCGCACGAAGGTCAAAGGAAGTGGTTGTTGCTGCGTGCAGTTGTAGAAGATGCAATTGTTACGACTGTTATTGTTGTTGCTGTTGCTGTTGCTGTGGCTGTTGTAGTTGTTCTGTGGCAGTTCTGGAAAATGAGATCTCAATTTATTTTATGATCGTAATTTATTTTGCAATCAACGCGCAAAGTCGTAGATTTGTTTTTTTTTTTATTTTTATTTTTTCCTTCTTGGATTCTTGCTTGGATTTATTCACAGAAGAATGCAGCTCATAAGTGTGCTCATGAGTGTGCCACAGCTGTAGAATGTGTGTCTGTGTGAGTTTGTACGAATATGTTGGAAGGTTTATGTTGTAATTCATGTTGTTGTAATATTGTTTATGAAAATTAAATTCCACTCCACAAATAAGTCAGCGTAGTAACAGGAAATTACAATCTTCTTTATATATATTAATAAAAAGCAATAAATAAATTCCTCAATGAAGTACGAACAGCAAGATTTAATTCTGTCTAAAAAGGAAGAATTTTTTATAAAAGCGGGTGAATTGTATATGAATGACATTTGAAGGTTACATATACATATGTACATAAGGTTGTTCCAAATTAATTTTTTTTAAGGGGGGACATAATATTGGCCGTTTTTTAAATCGACTATTTTTTATTATTTTGTATTTTAGTAAGTATTCTTAAAATTCTAAGTGAGAGTATAAGTGAGAGCGCATTTTTATTTTTCTTTGTTCACAAACTTTGAACGCGTTTATCTCGAAACCATGTTTTTCGTACTGGTTGCGGGTTCATTTTTTGACGAATTTTTTTTTTTGTATTTTTTTAAACTTGATTCGCTATCGTATGACAAGAGCTTTGCTTTAGATTTTTTATGAATTTTTAAAGTCAATATTTTTTTTCGAAAAAACACACTTTCAAATTTGGAACATCACCAAAAATTAAAAAAAAAGCTCCTGTCATACGATAACCAATTTTGTTAAGATTTAAAAAAGTCATTTGTTTTCCAGATCGGAAAACTTTTGCGACTCCCAGCGCTGCAACCACGAAACCCCGTTTGTTTCTCTGCCGCCAGTTTGGAGCTCTTTAAGACCACGTTGGAGTGAAAATTATATTTTTTTCTTGTAATTTGTTCATTTAAAATATAAGTCTGTTCAATTGTAAAATAAGGTCTGTTTTCTTTGCCGCGAATATTATGTTCCACCTTAATATAGTTGCCTAACCTTTGTTTGAAAGCTTATAGATTATGGTATTTTTGAGATTTTTTGCAAATTTTTTGGCAAAGTATAGAGGTCGCGTTAGTCGAATTTTTACTAAAAATCAGGTTTTTCGGAAAATTTTCAAATTTCAAGCATAATTAAGTCAATAACTGACATTTTTTTGGTATTTTAGTAGCTTTTTCGAAAAATAAATGTCCAAACATAACTTGAATGTACATAAGTTAGAAGTTTTGGCAATTTTTTTGGTCATTTGGGAACATATTTTAAAATTTTTCGTGAACTTTTCATAAACTTTTTAAAAAACGCTTCATACCTTTAAAAAAATCCGTAAAAATGAAAAATATAATGATGTAGTATAAACATGGAAGAGTTCTATGCAATTTGAAAAAAAAATTTTTTGATTTTACTCTTGTCGGTCCAAAATTAGAGGTCTTTAAAGCTTTGTAACCGTTGCACAGTGCATTGATCCCATACAAAATTGCTACAAAAACAGAAGGAGTGCTCATATGATAAAGAAATTTTGTGTACTTAATTAGTTTAAGCTAATTAAGAAAAATTGTAAAAATGGTTGAAATCGGTTTGCTCCTAGGGGTACCTCCCTTGGACCTATACTAATTTATTACATCATTATGTATGGAAGGTACATACAAAAGTTGGCCGATCTTTACAAAATTTAGTCAAAAGGCTAGAAAATTAGAGAAATAGAGATGCACTGAAAATAGTAGAAATTGATAAGACCTAAGGGGTACCTCCTTTGAACCTATTTTAAATTTTTACATCATTTTGTATGGGAGGAACATACAAAATTCGGCCGATCTTAAGGGGCTCCTCTGGTAATCTATGCCAAATTTTAGCCTTTTTTCAAAATATTGTGGAAAGAGAACGAGTAAAGATATTTTAGTTCCGTTTTTTGATTTGGGTAGCTTAATTTATTGAAAAAAATACAAAATTTTGAAAAAGTGAATTTATGGACCGTTCAGAAAGTTTTCGGCCTGGTAACGAGGTTCTCCGGAAAAAAGGTGGGTCCAAATTGCGCACGATTCCAAGAGTAAACATCGTCTGAAAAAAAAAAAAAAAAATATTCAGTTACTTAGAATGAATGTCCCTATAGCCCCTACCTCGGAAACAAAAATCGAAATTTTTTTAGGGAGGGAGCCGCCATTTTGAAAATGAAAAATCGAATTTCGACCTTTTTTTTGTAGTCTAGTGTAGAAAAAAAATAGTAAACATTATTTTTTCGGCAAGTTTGAGGTAGGGGCTATAGCGGCGTAAATTCTGCGTCGTTTCATGCCTCATATATCAAAATCGGTCAAAAACTGTTTGAGTTATCGTGCGCAAAGTTTTGAAAAACATGGTTTCGAGAAAAACGCGTTTAAAGTTTTGACTTCAATTTTGAGGCACACAAATGACTTTTTTTTTTATACAATACTTACGAATATTAATCGGCAATTCCAGCCCCATAAAGTGTGCCTTCCTCCATCTCATAAAACGAGTTTTCCATGGCTTTTTGGGCTCTGCGGGCTGTGCGACCCTCTTTCGATGATGCGTACGTTTTTACCTACATACAAACATACCTACACAAAAATGCCTGTATCTCCTAAACTATTTCGAATTTTGAAAAATCCTTTTGGGAAAATGTTTTTCAGTATCTGAGCAATAGAAATATGAAAAAAATCGAAAAAAAAATTTTCGGATTACCAGAGGACCCCCTTAATAAAATTTGGTCAAAAGACTAGCCTATTAGAGAAATAGACGTGCACTGAAAATGGTTGAAATCGCAATGACCTTAGGGATACCTCCCTTGGACATACATATATTAAATTTAAGCATCATTTTGTATGGGAGGAACATACAAAATTTGGACGATCTTAAAAAAATTTGGTCAAAAGTCTAGGATGTAAACGATAGATGTAAACTGAAAATGGTTGCAATCGCCATGACCTTAGGGATACCTCCCTTGGTCCTATATTAAGTTTGTACATGATTTTGTAGGGAGGTACATCTTTTACTTTTATTTACATTTTATTTTATTAAACAATAGAAAAATAAAATTGGTAACTTATTTTTTATTAAAAATATGTGAAATAAAAAATGAAAAAATTAATGTTTGCATGTGTACAAAAAAAAAAAAACTCGCGTGTAGCAACGTACATGTGGCAGAAGTGAAACTTCTTTAACAGTAAGAAATAAGAGAGATTTTAGTGTGAAATAGAGAGAGAAAGTATCTGAAAAGAAATTCAATCAATACGAAATGGAATAATAATCCGTTGATTCAATATTTGCATACAGGGGCCGTATCGGCTATGGTTTTTATCGAAAGTGTCACATATTAACTTTTATCTCTTTGTTTTCTTTTCCGACAAAAATAAAAGTTATTTTGAGCCTTACAGTTTTTTGGGCAAAAATAACAGTTACTTTTGACATTTATTTTATCGGTCGAAAATAACAGTTATTTTCTGCCGTTTATTTTTTCTGTCAAAAATATCAGGTAGTTTATATTTGTTCAAGTCATTTAAACGACTAAAAAAATGTTGATACCATTATTTTCATCTCATCGGTGAGACATTTTACACATGGTGTCAACCGTTCAGTCTGTCAAGCGGCCTTTAAAAACAACACAAATTGCTTGATAATTTTGACCGAAAAATTAAAGATTAAATAAAAGTCAAAAGAACCTTTATTTTTCCTCGAAAAATACAAGGCAAAAAATAACACTTAAATTTTAACTTTTAAAGAATCAGTCTTAAATTTAAAAGGAACTTAATATTCATTAGGCTGAGGACATTTGTTATTTTCATTTGAAAATTGTAAAATAACAGTTATTTTCGTTCCTTGTTTTAGTTCAGTTGGTGTTTTAGTTGCACTCAGAAAAAAGTGTCTCGGAATATGATAAAAAAGGCATCATATTTAGAGAAAAATGGTATAGACTTTGCTCCAGAGAATGCTATTCTCTAATTGCGATAATAAAAATCTACCATGAAATAGAAAAATATATCATTTTTAGAGAAAAATATTTTTTTTTTTGAGAAAATATTTGTTTTTATTGAAGAAAATACTTCTCATAGTGAACTTTTTATCAAAATATAAGAAAAGTTTTTCATTTTCAATAAAATTTCTCTATAAATGAGAAATTTTTTGTGCGAGAAAAATACTTATCATTATTAGAGACATTTAAATATTTCCATTTCCTAGAAGTAAAGAAATATTTCTTCGAAAATGTGAAAATTTATTCTAATTGAAGAAAATTTTATTTAAAAAAGAGAAATTGCTATTATCAAAAATAGAGAAATTTTTTACCGGAGCAAGGTATGTGTTTTTTTCTCAGTGTGCTTTCGAATGTCTTCTCAACATTGTTACTTTTTGAATGTTAGAGTAGATTTGCATAGTACTCGTAGAAGGAGCCTCCGAAAGCAGAGACAAATCTTGTTGATTATTGTGTTTTGCTTCCTGGTCATAATAATTGCTATGTTGAGTGAGGGCCTCGTAAAGCAGCGAACGTTGATTGTTGAGTGTATCAACTTGGTTGGCTATAAAATTTTGTTGAGATGATGGCTGAGTTCCAAAATACATTTTAACAAAGCATCAGTGTGTTTTTTGGGTATTGGTTCTTTGTAGATTCACCAAAATACACTGATGTTTCGTAAAAATGCATTTTGGAACTCAGCCGATGTTGCAATCACCTTACCTTCATCATTAGTTGCAGACCCAGCTGTGGCTTCATTCTTAAGAGCTCTAATTCGCTCTCTATATTCACGAACGCGTTCTGCTCCTGTTTTAGCTATTTTTCTATTTTTTTCCGTGCATACTTGAAGGATGAAAATTAATGTTACGGATATGTTGATAATGTAATGTTAATGTTAATGTAATGTTAATGTTAATTATGTTATTTTCAGAATGTTACGCATTCAGTCTTAATTACATTTTGTTTGATTATTTTCAAGTGCCTACATGGCGTAATAGTATAGATTCCGACTCTTAAGCAACGATGTCCAGGGTTCAATTTTCGGCAGCGACAATAATTTTTTTAAATTTTCATATGAATTGAAAACGTTAGCCTAGCGTCACGAATAAGAGACGTTGAAATTTCACTCGCCGCCAAAGAAGTTTCACTTCAAAAACTCATATCGCTACTGACTTTCATCGCCACTGACTTTTTCATCAGAATCACTACAAACAATATTAGAATCATCAACTTACATAATAAACTGCTCAATTTCTTCATTAATAATTACATTTGATTTTGATTTGATCGTTCTTTTCAATGCTAAGATAGGATGAGATGTCAGCAACAATATTTTTTTATTAAATCCGTATTAGACTTAATCCTCGAACAATTACGGGTATGTTTAAGTCGATTTTTCTCTAAACTCCTTGTGCCTTGTGCCTTGCTTCCAATGCCTCTTCAGACAATGTTCCGATTGTTAAAGAAAAAGCATATTTTTTTCGCAATTCTCTTTTGAGCTTTGCTAAATTTTGAATATTTTTCCATACAAAATTGACTATATTTCGCAAGAAGTTACTTTTTTAAAGTTCTATAACTTTCTTGTTAGTAAAAAAGGGCAGATAATATTTTGGAAGTCAAAGGTTAATACTTTAAATACAATTGAAAAAAGTTTCGCTAAAATCCAAAAATCCTTTTTTTTTGTTATAGTGTATCAAAACTCGCAAATTTTGAGCTTTTATGTGTTTTTTTTTAAATTATAAATTGTCATGGCTGCTTTTTTCGCCTTCTGCAAGTTTGAAACGCTCTGATACTTCAGTGGTTTTGACTAATAAAGTCATTTAATTTTACAAAAATACAAATTGAATACTCATGAAAATTTAAATTTTTATACAAGTAAAAAAAACGTAAGCAAAATTAAGGCTACACGACTGCCCATAAGCAGCAGCATTTGTGATGCAAAATAGTTTCAAGTGCATCTGACGAATAGATATACAGAAGTGCGCCGCGCCCCCTTCCCTCCCCCCAGTGCAAGTGCTATAAATGGAACAAAACTTCAAAATAGCTTTAGAAACAAGACTGAAACAAAGAAACGCACAAATAAACAAACAAACAAACAAACAAACAAACAAACAGACAGACAAACAAACAGTCAACAGACAGTGGCAACCAAAGAAGTTATAAAAGCAGCATAAAAGGAATAATTAATTTTTATGCGCATAAAATTGAAATAGTGCGGAATAAATTATCACCTGACAGCTTAAATTTTCTAGCAAATAAAATGTTATGCGTCGTCTAATGCGAGGGGAATGGTAAGGGGAATGGGGACGGTAATGCAAATGGGCTATATGTTAAGAGTCATTCGAGGCCGGACGCAGAGTGAGCTAAGTGAATGCGTGCGTAGGTGTGTGTGTGTGTGTGTGTGTGTCTGAATATGTGTGCATTGGTGTGTGTAATTAAATCATCAGAGATCAAAGTGAGTGTCTCAAGTAATGCTGAGAGCAAAGCACCCTTGCCAGTTGTTTTGCCCTATTTTAACCAATTTTTTCTACTCTACTATTTTAACCCTTTTGAACGCAACCTAGCTGCCTACACTGCCTGACACTAATTTATGAACTTTTTCAATTGTTACGCAGCCTAGCCAGCGGCACTGACAATAGGCCGCATCCTAGCTAGCTGGTTTAATAGCTTTGAAATGTTATTAATTTACATTTGAATACCATGTGTCTGCTTTACACAGCATTCGTTCCTTTCTGCGCAGCTGTGCACCTGTTAGTTATACCTTTTTGAAATCACATTTTTATTTTCAAATTCTTATGCTTCTTTAAGCGCATCTAGCTCATTTTTTTATGCCACTTGAGTTTTATAGTTGTTGACAGTCAAATTGTAAGATAAGGCTGTGAGCTGTGAGAACAACAGCGATACACACAACAGCCACCTACTTGCAAGGCATACGAATCAATTTATCAGGATTAAGTCAAGTTTGTGAGCGCTTTAATTAACCTTTGAGAGATAAATACTACACCACAACAAACCACAAACAAGCAGAGCGGCCAGTTAAAGAAAAAAAGACAATCCAGCTAAGAAGGTGTAAATATTTTTGATTGTATATTCTTGAAATTTACAAATTAACAATGCCTTAGTTTACAAAATAAAAACAAAAAGTTAATCCTTAAGCTCTGACGTCTGTTTGGCTCCGGCCGGATTTAGTCTGCATAAATTTTAAATTAAACCATCAACTAATAAAATAGCATTTAGTGTGCAACATGTCTATAATTAGTTCAGATTTTTCAGATTAGTCATGAGTAGGGATTATTTTGAGAAAATAAAAAAAAAAAAAACATAAAATCGACCATGGCAGGCCAGGGACTTTAATTTAGTTGCTGAACTCATAACTCTAAGCTTAACAATAAGCTTGTTATAGTTTAAATTCTCGATAATTATATGTTGAAACTAATGCCAGGGACTGGTAATGATAAAGAAATGTTTATTAATATGCTTGCTGGGTAAGAGAAAATTAATAGCTGAATAAAAGTAATGTAAAAAATTCTGTTGGAGTTTCAGAAAATTAAGAAATTAAGTTGAAGCTTAGAAGTAGTAGGGGTGGCGTCAGTAGCGGGCAACATTGGTCTGTAAAAAATAAATCTTAAATTCTGTAGGTAGAGGTGAATCACATGATGAAGATCTGTATTTTTAATCTCTTATAATTGGATATCGGAGGTTTTAAGATATAATCAATTTATGAATGTCGAAACTTATCAGGCGATTAAAATAAGTTTTGAGTGATGATTTAAAGTTTTCTTCAGTGATCACTACTCTTAATTTAAATACATACATTTTTAAATTAAACATTATATATTCAATGTTTATAAAGTAAATAACAAAAATTTTTGATTTACTAATTTATTAAAACAAAAAAACAAAAAAAAAAACATACATAAAAATGAAGCGATGTTGAAAAGTTTAAGGTGGGACATAACATTCGCGGCAGAGAAAACATGCCTTTTTTTTAAAAAAAATCATAACTCAGTCAAAAACAAACATTTTTCCAACATTTTTTTTGAGGTTTGAAAAAATTCCAAGAAAAAAAATTTAAAAAAAAACATTTTTTATACAGCTGCAAACTGGCGGCAGAGAAAAAAAGGGGAACAGATGGTTGCAGCGCTTGCAAAAATTGTCATTCCTGGAAAAAAATGACTTTTTTAAATCTTTATAAAATTGGTTATCGTATGACAAGAGCTTTTTTTAAAAAAGTTTTTCAATTTTTGGTGGCGTTCCAAATTTGAAAGTGTTTTTTTTAGAAAAAATACATTGACTTCAAAATTTCATAAAAAATCGAAAAAAAAAAAATTTAAAAAAAGCTCGTGTCATACGATAGCGAATCAAGTTTAAAGAAATAAAAAAAAAAAAAAATCGTCAAGAAATGAACCCGCTAGTGCCGTAACCAGTACGAAAAACATGGTTTCGAGATAAAAGCGTTCAAAGTTTGTGAACAAAGAAAAAAAAATGTTAAAAAAGAGAAAAATACGCTCTAACTAATCTGGCTGTACCTTTCAAACCCATAAGAATTTTTCCATTTTTTTTTCTTAGAATCTTAAGAATATTTACTAAAATACAAAATTATAAAAAAAGTCAATTTAAAAAAACAGCCAATGTCATGTCTCCTGTTAATATAACTTATATTTGAAGACCAAGGCCCTTTTAGAAATTTCCCAGTTTGTTTTCCTTGTATTGATTGGGAATTGATTTAAGAAACAAATTATAAAGGATATACTCAATAAAGCGTTTGTCCGAGTAAAAGTGTTCTGCTGACATCTTCCTTTATCAATACCTTCATTTTATCGAAAATGAATTCTGAAACTACGATTATGTCCGGAAACTACTCTTCTATTCTGAGTAATAAAAGTACCCCTATACAAATATACGTATGTAATCAAAAAGCAACTAGTCCCTTTCGTTCGTATCCGTGCCATTATCAACCGTTATGATGATCGCTAAACGTCTGTCACTGGCATACCCTACCAGACAATTGAGTTTCTCTGGAGGCGGGTTTTTGTCGTGTGAGAAATAAGATGCAACCAACCAACAGATGCTCTTGCAAAGTTCCAGGCAAGCTGCAACCACGTCTCTATCGAAGTATCTGGAAAGCAAGAAAATATTTTTATTTTGTTCTAAGCTAATCACGCTTCCGTCTATTAGTACCATAAAACCATCTGTCCTCAATCCACATACCCAGCCACCATTTACTGAGGGTTGCTGGATGAAGACGACTTCAAATATAGCTTGTTTGAGGTGGACTAAGAGATTTGCCAGGCAAGCTTCCACTGGTGGAGGTTAATTTGGAGCACTTCAGATACTAAATCTTACTTCACTCCTGATTTTTGGCTGTCCACATCGATTCAGGATTTCACAATAGAGACTCTACGCCCCGCTGAAGCTTACCGAGACAAGATCTTCTTCTGCCTCAGGTGCATTTGTCTTGACGTCAACAACCTCTGTTTCAGCTAGAACGACCTTGGAGGAGGTGTACCAAAAGACTCCTTTCTTTTCCTTTAGCGGCCTTAGAGACTCTGAATTCAAACACATGGAATCTGCCTCTGGGGTCCTATGGGGTCATTCATCTATTGTCTATTTGTCTATAGCTATTGTCTTGCTTTCTATGGGCACGTTAGGATTGAAGTGCCTGAGCAAACGCAACTTAACATCCGGTTCTGAAGGCATGATCGGCTGCCACACCTTTGCTCTAAGCTTACTAGGCCGCAGGTCATATCTTGCCAACTTTGCTTATACAGTACAGTATAAGCAATTTTGTACTTCTGAACTTGTCGTCCTCACAATCTATCATTGCCATGGCTATCCCATGACATGACAGAAAGGACTAGGCCCAGGAAACTTCTCCGAGACCTGGAAGAAGGCATTTGCTTGCAGAGACTCTAACCACAACCACATGTCTCGGAGAAGTGCCCAGTCCACACTCTGCGTATCGATAACGCCTAGCACTCTTTGCTCCCCTTTTTACAATTCACTGAACGACCTCGCTGTAGTGCTTCTGGTAAGCATATTTGACCTTTTTGCCACGGGTATCTCCTCCGTAGACCTTTTACTGACAAGTTTACCCTTAGGGAGAATTGCCTCACTAGAAGTCCTCGCTGCATTCTCTTAACACTTCAGCATCTTTGTTTTGGCACGTTGCTCGTACTAGGCCAATTTCGATGGTCGGATCCGCTAGCTCTTACCGAATAAACCTGGGCTCAGCAACCCGACTGAACCAAGGTTTATTTAAGGTCTTTGCATCTGATGGGTCACAGCCTTAAATTCATCTAGCTGTTGTAGGAAAACTTCTTGCCGAAGTGATAGAACCAATATCATCCCCAGGTCAGCGGCTGTCTTTGTGATCGGGGCACCCCTTCAGTTTTGTATGAGTTCCACTTAGTTTTTTTATTGCTTGTTTTTGTTTTGTTTAGTTCTAGTTGGTTTCCACGAGTATAGGACAATGGACGGTCCACCGTGGTAGAGGTCCCTGTGCGCGCGTAATGCTGGTTAGTATCAGAGGTCGCCTGGTATCCGATAGCAATTAGACTATTTTTGATGGGCCTCCAGCCTGGTAAGTCCTCGCATGGGACGCATGACACCTTGATTCAGCCCATATCTCATACCGATGGTGAAGACAGAAAGATTATTTTGGTTGAAAATAATATTACCCGACGTAAAGATTAAACTCGGGATTCGATGGTTCGCACGGAACACACTTTATATGCACGAGCACGGCAACCACAAGATCGAATAGAGGGAATATTCCAGATAGAATACTTTCAAATAATACCATCTGGCTCCAGCAGATTTGAATGACTTAAAGCTATTCAGAGACCAGTTGATTCTGCACTTCAGTGGAGAAGATATGGGGGTAGTCCACGGGTCCGAACCCCCCCAGTGCCATCAGCCAAATATGAAAGTTGTTGTGTATTAAGTCTTTTAAGATTCTATTAAGTTAAAAGTTTTTTTCAGGCATGCACATTAACGTTAATTTTAACGGTAACCGAAATATTTTTTTTGTTTCGTTGAAACGAAATAAAAAAATAACGTTAATTCAAAAAACGAAAAATATTTATTTCGGTTCGGAGAAAACGATATAAAATTTTTTCGTTTTTTTCCCAATCAACCGTTGAAAATAACGTTAATTTCAACAAAAAATTTCGTTTTTTTTTTGTATCATAAGAAATTTTTTTTAGCATAGGAGAAAATTAAAGAAAATTTTTCGTTTTTCAACGAAACGAAATTTGATTTGATAAATTTTTAACGTTATTTAAAAAACGAAATCATTTTGATAATTTATTTTTCGGCGTCAACGAAACGAAAAAATTTTGTTGA
Organism: Tetanocera ferruginea; assembly: GCA_958299015.1. NCBI lineage: Eukaryota > Metazoa > Arthropoda > Insecta > Diptera > Sciomyzidae > Tetanocera > Tetanocera ferruginea. The sequence continues at coordinate 3,406,421 of OY282644.1, forward strand.
TTTCGTTGTGCATGTCTGGTTTTTTTCGATTTTCGAAAGAATTTTATGATTAGAAAATATTTAAGATATGTTTTTATATTAACTTTGTCAAAAAAATAATACTGATTTTTTATGAAATTTTTGAATGGAACCATCGTAATAAATATGAGTTTTCAAATTCTCTTAATAGTTTAAGAACATTCTTTGAAATTTGGTGAAACTGGAAAGTGCTTTAAATATACGCGAAAACATTCCACCAACAAATATTTTTCATGAACTGAGCTGAAATGAAATTAAAAGTACACTGAGAAGAAAAACGTGCTTTCAAAAATATTAAAATAGACATTGAATGGATTTGTGTTTTTACAAAACAAAAGTTTAAACAAACGTGTAACTTCTTTTTTTATAATTTTCTCTTATTATTTTGTGCAATAAAAAAAAAATTGCTATCTGAGATTGAATTTAAAAATTCCCTGCAGACGAGATCAAGTTTATTTTTACAGATCTTATTTTTAGCACCCCATTCTCTAAAAAAGTTCGCGGGGAGTGAAAAAAATGTCACTTTTGAAAATTCCATACACTTAATAGGTACTAATTATACTTAACTTAGCGTATGACAGGTCATTACTTTTTTTTCGGATCTCTCCCAGAACCAAAAGCTATCTACGCCACTGCTGCACTTAGATAAAATAAGTTTCAACCTAATAAGTTGGGTTGTTCCTCACTTGAATCTCTTCACATCTGATGCAAATCGGCACTGGAAGAGGACCTAGTACTCAGAAGCACATCTAGGGTTTCCTCGCTCTTCTCATATTTAGAACTAGGGTACAAAGCGGGCTTTCTTTAATTTTTCGATTTCTTCGCAACAAAATATTTGTCAGAATTTTCACGCAACAAAAAAATTAATGTTGCGAGTGAAATTTCACGCAAACGAAAAGAGTACTAGACTTTAAGCTTGGTTTATATTCGTCCCAGTTGCGATTTATTTGCTTTACTTAATGATAAACCTGCCTTTAAATTTTTAAAACATTTTCTTTTTAAATTTTTTTAAAATTTCTCTTTTATTAAAATTGCCAAAACTGCTCAATTAAACGAACAAGTCGCTCGCAGCTCTTTGTATAAATTTGTTTAATGTTAGTCAAATTTTGATTGCTTTAAGCTGTGTTTTTGTTTTGTTTTTTTTTTTTATTTATTTTTCTGACATGCATTCAAACTTGATTGCTTTTCATTTAGCAAAATTTATTTCATTTATTTAGACAGAATTTGTTGTTAGGATTTTTTTTTTCATTTTCGCCAGATATATCAAAATTTTCAATTTATCTGCTGTAAAATATTTGAATTTTAAATTTCAAATGTTCATTTTTTGAGTTTCCATTTTTATTTGAATTTATTTTTGTGTTTTTTTTTTGTTTGTTTTCTATAATAATTTTAATGCCTGTGTTTGTTGAACACAATTTAAATTATTGCAAATATTGATATCATAAAATATATATGATGCATGCACACAATATATATGTATAGCTAGCTGCTATTTTTATTTTTATTTATTTTTGTATGTTATTTTTGCTGTAATCATGGCAATGTGCAAAAGGTGCAAAAACCATGCATGCATGCCTGTAGCGACCCAGGCAAGTGGGGCACAATTTAACTCCTGCCAGGATATTGATTTGCATGTTTTGGCATTTATAAAATATGAAATTTATTATATTTACACAGCATAATAATTGCAAAATATTTCAAACAGAAGTCATTGGCATGAATTATAGATATAAATGCGTAAAATTCACACGATTTAAGTGAACCACTTTAGTGTGAAATGAGAATATATGATTTTGTAATTGTAAAAATAACATAAATTAAAATTTTACCGAATTTCTAAAGCAGCCTTAAGCTAATGTAAAAATGATACAGAATTTGACAATTTTATGTAAAGATGAATTGTAACGTAAAAAACATAAAATTTCTTTTTAATTTATGAAAGTAAAGCTTGTTTAAAAATGTAAAAATATAATTCCATCCAAAGCCAAAACTAGCTGTATGTATTTTATTATGTCGAAACAAAAAGTTTTTTATATCAACGAAATTTTTAAACTCGTAAATATACAGAACTTTAAAAAACCATGTTTTAGTTTTTCATATGCGATATAAAAAAGCATATGATGCTTTCCATAAAAAATGTTTGTTGTATTGATTTTTATTTTTAAAGTGTGCTCTATTAAAAAATGTGGTCTTTATGTTGAGCTCACAGAGCCGCCCAAAATAATTTCATAAAATGTCATAAACAGTTATAATGCACAACAAAAAAAAAAAACATTCTTTAATAATATTGACAAAACATTGCATGATTACACAACCAGTCAAAACGCCTACGACAACAATAAAGCGCCATTAAAGACGCATTGTTAACACCTGCTGAACAATAGCGACAAAAAAAAATACCAAAAATTCACAACAATAACAGCAACAACAACAATATCATCATCATACATTAAAAAAAGGGCTTCAATGAAAATCCATTAAAATTCACAAAATAATGAAAAATAAACGAAAAACATGTTGAATAACATAAACAACAACAACAACAACAACAACAACAACAACAACAACAACACCAACAGCGATAATGCCAACAACACAACTAATATGCATTGTTTGCAGCTTTTGACTAATGAAGCACAAAAACTTCGTTTGGGTGTGAGGGAGCGTGTGAAGTCCAAAGGCTCAACAACCCGAAATGCCATTCATTGTTCGACGCACAACTCTATTCATTCAACTGACAAATGCAACAACGACTATTCAATGTTGGACATAGTTTATGTACAACTGCATTAGAGCGTTAGTGTTGAGGTTCTACGAAAAATATACGATAACCGCTTATTTGAAAAATTTATTTTTGAAGCGAAGCTGTTTTCGTTACGTCTGTGATTTGCTTTAGCGAAATCTCAAAAACCGACAGTTTCTTCCCAACACCTGGGCACTGGGTATAAAAACTGGTTCTGATTCGAAAATCAAAGTCATGGGTAGACCCAGGGCTACCATAATTTTTTCAAGCAGTACGCAATATTCACGAAAAAAAAATATTCTCTAGAGTCTGTGGAGACATTTTTCATGATTTCTTTTAAAGTTTAAGGATCAATAACTTTCTTCAAAACCATAATTTCTTTTTTTGAAATTATTATATTATATTAAGTTTTATTATAAAACTTGAATAAACTTATGTAAACTTTGATGTATCACAGTTTGTTGGCACACAAGATTTTGTTTTTTAAGAATTCATAAGTAATCGGTTGCAAAACATGGCCTTGTAACTTAGAAACCGTTTTCAAAACAAAAAAAAAAACCAATTAATTTTTTCAATAATTAAAAATATTTCGTTCTTTCATGCATTTTATTGGAGTTGTTTTTGTTGCTGTTGTAATTGCTCGTATGGCGACTGCTGATGATGATAATCATATTCATGAAAACAATATTGACGATGATGATGATGATGATGATCATAATGATGACCCTGGTGCAACCCTTTTTCCAGCGGGCCAGCGCTATTAAACGCTTCTATTATATTCATCCTCATCCATTCATTTCATGGCCATTAAAAACCTTTATGCCTATTTTGGCCCTTTTTTGTTGCCGCTTTATTGTTTCGGTTTTTGTTGTTGTAATTGTTGTTGTGATTGTTGTTATTGTTGCGTTGCTTATGCTTGCTGTGGATTTTTTTTTTTTTTTTGATATTTTTCTTTTTGTTTTTTCATTTTATGAACAGATGTATAACATTTTATTAACAATTCCTAAGCAACAGCAACAACACAGCAACAACGACGTTACCAATATAACAGTAACAACAATAACAACAACAGCCAGAACAATCATAAGAACAATAAAATATTTAATGATGTCACAGTTGAAATAAAGCAAAATGCAATAAAATGTTAAAATTATTGAATTCACGATATACGGCAGGCATCTTCATCATCATGTGTCCAGCCGGTTGAAGAATTTTTGTCAGCCAGTCTCGGTTCCACCTTAACATGATCGTCCGGCGTCCGGTATTTGTTCGAATTAATGGCAAGTGTTCAAAAAAGCATGAAATCGTAAAATTATATTTTCTACTTATGAGAAAAACTCAAACATAATGACAGAATTGAAAAAAATAATGTTTAAAATTATTATGCATAGCTTTTTTAATGTTGAATACTAAATACGTAGTTGTTGTTCTTTGTTGTTTTGTTGAGGGAATTTTCGGCTTTTTTTATGGGCAGTAATTTTGGCGCCGAGTAATCAATGTGCTCTAGCTGTTAAACTTAACGGTTAATTAAAGTGCCAAGTGAGCTATAATACTAACGTTCAAACATAACTGCTTTAAGTTGTTTGAAATTTAACATGATAATACTTTGAAGTTTCTTTTCAATTGCATGAAAAAAACAATAAATTGGACAGTACAGCCCTTATAAGGCTTTATGGTAAAGCTATTCATGATCAATTGGCTTTTATGCGTTATTAAATGTTTATGCACGAATGAACGAGGAGAACTTTAATTTAAAGTTAAATAACATCTCCAAACGGTTACTATTAAACTAAATGTATCCAATAACTCATACCCAATACCCAATACCCAATACCTACCTAATACTCAACACGCAATACCCACCATATATCCATCACGCAATACCCAATATCTTATACAAAATACTCAAGAGCCAATATCCAATTTCCAAAACAAAATACCAATAAGAAAGCTTATTCTTAACCGTAACCAAAATCATAATAGATTCATACATTTTTGTCAATTATCCCATGAACTTTTATCGTCCTTCTCGTTTTTGTACATGAATTTTATGAATATATTCACAAAAATTATGAATGATTCAAGTTATTCTTGTATTTTTCATGAAAAATTTGAAATTTTTTATTGGTCCCTGTATCATGTACACACACTTTATGAACTTGAAATACTAGACTAATGAAATATTCATGTTATTGTGCTTTTTCTTTTATGTATTTTGTACAGTCTTACCATGAATAGATCATGTGACTCATGTAATTGGTTAATGTACAAAAATACTTCAATGCGATTCATGGAAATCGTATAAAAATTCATCATAATTGTGTACTTTTCGGTTCAGTGCAGAAACACTGTCTGTGGTCTAGAGACACAGGAACACTTCATCATGTAACATATCATGTAACATTCATGTATAACCATAACCTTTTTTGCCGTAAGCATCACCATAACCATAACCATAACCATAACCATAACCATAACCATAACCATAACCATAACCATAACCATAACCATAACCATAACCATAACCATAACCATAACCATAACCATAACCATAACCATAACCATAACCATAACCATAACCATAACCATAACCATAACCATAACCATAACCATAACCATAACCATAACCATAACCATAACCATAACCATAACCATAACCATAACCATAACCATAACCATAACCATAACCATAACCATAACCATAACCATAACCATAACCATAACCATAACCATAACCATAACCATAACCATAACCATAACCATAACCATAACCATAACCATAACCATAACCATAACCATAACCATAACCATAACCATAACCATAACCATAACCATAACCATAACCATAACCATAACCATAACCATAACCATAACCATAACCATAACCATAACCATAACCATAACCATAACCATAACCATAACCATAACCATAACCATAACCATAACCATAACCATAACCATAACCATAACCATAACCATAACCATAACCATAACCATAACCATAACCATAACCATAACCATAACCATAACCATAACCATAACCATAACCATAACCATAACCATAACCATAACCATAACCATAACCATAACCATAACCATAACCATAACCATAACCATAACCATAACCATAACCATAACCATAACCATAACCATAACCATAACCATAACCATAACCATAACCATAACCATAACCATAACCATAACCATAACCATAACCATAACCATAACCATAACCATAACCATAACCATAACCATAACCATAACCATAACCATAACCATAACCATAACCATAACCATAACCATAACCATAACCATAACCATAACCATAACCATAACCATAACCATAACCATAACCATAACCATAACCATAACCATAACCATAACCATAACCATAACCATAACCATAACCATAACCATAACCATAACCATAACCATAACCATAACCATAACCATAACCATAACCATAACCATAACCATAACCATAACCATAACCATAACCATAACCATAACCATAACCATAACCATAACCATAACCATAACCATAACCATAACCATAACCATAACCATAACCATAACCATAACCATAACCATAACCATAACCATAACCATAACCATAACCATAACCATAACCATAACCATAACCATAACCATAACCATAACCATAACCATAACCATAACCATAACCATAACCATAACCATAACCATAACCATAACCATAACCATAACCATAACCATAACCATAACCATAACCATAACCATAACCATAACCATAACCATAACCATAACCATAACCATAACCATAACCATAACCATAACCATAACCATAACCATAACCATAACCATAACCATAACCATAACCATAACCATAACCATAACCATAACCATAACCATAACCATAACCATAACCATAACCATAACCATAACCATAACCATAACCATAACCATAACCATAACCATAACCATAACCATAACCATAACCATAACCATAACCATAACCATAACCATAACCATAACCATAACCATAACCATAACCATAACCATAACCATAACCATAACCATAACCATAACCATAACCATAACCATAACCATAACCATAACCATAACCATAATCATAACCATAACCATAACCATAACCATAACCATAACCATAACCATAACCATAACCATAAACATCACCGTAACCTTAACATCTCTTTTAAAACATTAAAATTTTTCTCTCAACGTTAAAAATAATCCACATGTTGCTGCAACAATTAACTCTTGCACTTGTTGCTGGTAGCATTCAACGTACTTCTTCTTAACTGATCATGTTTACAGCTCGTACAAACTCAATCAAATTCGTCATGTTGGCATTCGTGCTGGTCATAAACATTGCGTGCGTTCATCTTTGCCATCGTTTATATCGCACAATATTCATTGCATAATTTTTTTTTCAAGTGCTAAATACACGGGAGACACAGCCAGCAATTACTTCTATGTCATGTCTTGCCATGCTGGGAGCTCAACACCTGTTTTGGCCAAGCTACAAAAAAACGTTAGATTCAAGTCTATGAGCTTTAAATGCATAGCGTGAGCGTGCAAAAAAATTAAAAAAACTATAAAAATTGCCAACACCAAGATCAACCAACACTCAATATATCAAACAGACACGCTGGCAACAGACGCTGCTGGTGGGATTGATTGAACAGAAGATTAATGAAGTGCAGCTAGTCGAGCACAGTGTCAAAGAATATTATTAAAGGATCAGTAGAAAAACAGTTAGTTTAACAGCTGGTGTGCAGAGAGTGTTGAGTGTATTTAAATGAAATGCCGACCAAACGTAGCGATCAACTTAATAAATATAATATTCAAAATCAAAAACTGCTGAGCTCAAGCTGTTGACAACGCTCAAAAAAAAAATAACTTTCTCAATGCTTATCAGCCATGATTATCAAAGATCAGCGGCAGATCTTTTTTAAGATAAGCGGCGGGTGCTGAAAACTGCAGACGTTTAAATTAAAAATAAAGAAACGCACATGTAATTCTCAAGATGTTGCAGCAGAATTTCAGTGACACGTTAGGTGGTCCCAGCAACTCAACCGAATGCTTTAAGTTCAACACACACACACACACATATAAGCGCTCATATAAGTCGCGCACAGTTGGTCGCATTTTAATTGAACCCAACCAATGCATTAACTATGATAAACAAAATAAAATCAAACAATTTATGGGAAATTTTTCAAAGGCCCCATTAAAGTCCCATAAATTTGTGAAACATGCAGTCTGTCGACTAGATGCACCTTCACAGCAGCAGACACATTGGAGTCTAGTTTGTATGTGTGTGTGTCTATGTGTTGTATATGCATAAGTCTTGTCAGCTAGTATTTATGTCATACCAGCGCGCATCCTTGGCTAGGAATGAAGCAACCATTAAATATATAAATAAGTTAAAAAAAAAATATTTGAGTTTAACTGATGTTAAGGAAATGTTGGTCAACCAGTTTGCTGCAATCATAGACAAAGTGTCTGATTGTATAGCACTCGGTAGGTTCACAAGGTCGATGCTTGTGTCATAGAGAAATATATCTTTGACATTAACCTTGGGTCAGTTGCTATGTGAGGACTTGCTGTGAGTTGACAGATGGAGGCAGAATTTATCTAAACTAACTCGTAGCAGAGAGACAAATTTCTGAACTGAAACACGAGGTAAAATATGTCAATATGCAGCAGGAAATTGAAATATCCATCCATTTTCAATTTCATCCATCATTGCATTTATCCATCCATAAATCTGGTTAAGTTTTAATGTTACTCGGTTATTTTACTACACTTTGAAATGAAAACAACATCGGCACCAACATGGATGGAGTTCACAGGCTTCAAACTTCTAAAATCGATTAATAAATTGAAGTGTGAATTATTTGAATCATAAAAATTCTCTAATAATACGAAAAAATACTTTTTAAGCAAGTTTTTAAAATAATATAAATTTAATTATATAGTTATAAAAAGTTTTGAACTCACTGAAATCGGTAAATAAATTAGTCGTGATAAATAATGTTGGCGGTTATTAAAATCAAAGGCACCAATAAGTGCTAACAGCAGAACTTTTTCGGTACAAATCCTTAGGGACCCCGAATTTAGGACCTAGAAGTCTTAACAAAATTTATTTTTTACGTATCTCTTTGAGTATGTGATGCAATTATGTATTTTTGGATTAAAAAATTTTTATATTTTTTTATGAAAACAACTAGTATAGAAGCCCGTCATACGACGGGTCGTATTCAAAATAATTAAGTAGCAGACGATATGACAGATTTCATTCATCTCAAATGTTGTTTTGTTCCAGTCGTCCAGTCCAGTGCATACTTTTAGGCTAACAATTCTTTCATATAAAAAGGACTGTATAGCGAAACAGGTTCTGGTCCAGGCTAACATGTTCAGCCTATACATAGCAATAACAACTATAACAGTTTGAGCGATATAGAGTACGGAGCAGGACGCTTGTCTTTTATATGTCCAGATTAGAAAAAATTTCTTTAAAAATAGCTTAGAAACCATTTGACAATCATGACATCAGAATAAGAATTTCGTTAGAAATAAAACTACTCAATATTTTGGTACAAGCTATAATTTCATTAGGAAGGGTATTTTATGTGTCATTTAAGGGTTTATTCGGGTCAAGAAGGCAAACAAAGGTATAGTTTCTTAAATTTTTTGAAATGTCGTGTTAGAAATATGCAATTTTTGTTAATTGCTTATAAAAGCGCTATGCTTAAGTCCATGAAAATTTCACAGAAACATTTTTTAATGTGAGTTGATGAGAGCCACGCAAAAGAAATATCCTTCTGGTAGTCACAAATGCCTAGTTATTGACTGAAATAAAAAATCCAAAGTTTTTTTTCTGAATATGAGTTTGACTTGTGCTTGGGTAAACATGTTTTTTTATTACAAATTGAAAAAATATTGCTAAGACACTGACTTAAAAAAATTGGTTTTGAGAAAAACGCAAGTTTTAAAACATTAAAACGGTCACGCAGCACTTTATGTGCTGAATGCGCTTTAATTCTCTTCCATTCATACACTCTTTCTCCGATATAATTGAAATTTTCTGACAACACTTTGTACTTTTATGTAAATATCGACCCATCCTAATGTACACAATATTTACGAATTTTCTTTACTAAAATCATAAAGTAGTTCACGCTTAAATTGTATAACTACATGAGTTGCATGCATTTTTGACTCTTATTTTATGAACTATTCTTGTTCTCCACCTATTTGTACATGAATTTCATGAATTTTATTCACAAAAACTATGAATGATTCATATTCTCTAGTACTCTTACTTGGAATTTGCGAAATTGTTTATTGGTTCATGTATCTTGTAGACACACTGTATGTACATTACACACAAGGCTTATGAGTTATTCATGTTCTCGTTTTTTTTTTCTTTTGTGTATTTTGCACATCGATATCATGAATAGTTCATGCTTCCCTTGTATGTGTACAAGAGATTTATTACATTTTCAAACTTATCTCATGAGCAGTTATTGTTCTCCTCGTATTTGTACATGTATTTTATGAATTTTATTCTCAAAAATTATGAATTATTCATGTTCACATTGAATTTTTTTTATAGCATTTAAAAAAAGTTTGTATTGAATCATGATGGAATAATTTTACCAGGTAGTGTTGACAAATGTTGATTCTCTCAGCTACAAGTAAACGAACTCTTGTCAAAAACGGCTGTTCGTTGTTATATTCGTTGGCCACATTCAGCTGTGTCAACTGTTGTGACAGCAACACATCGGGGAGCGCTATTGTCGGTATTGAAGCTTCAGAAAAATTGTCAAGTTTATGAAATATCAAGCTTTGTATCAAATACGAATGGAAATTTTACCAACAAATTAAAAATTTTCTATTTTTAAATGCATTTTAATGCGCAACTTCATATTTATGTGCATCAAGTTTTGACTTAGCAGTTGGCAACTGTTCGGTACGCTGAATGTGACCAGTGAAAATTAATTTTATGCTATGACGGATTGTGAGCGCTCTCTTTCTTGTTATATTTTTTGCCAAGAGTCCGTTTCCAACAGAAACGTCAATACTACCTTGGAGTAATTATATCATGGTATTGAATCATGTACGCGGTGGAAAATTTAAGCTGCAAGCAATCCCAAACCAATTAATTTTGGGAGTGATTCTGAGCTAAGCTATAATGTTCAAGCTTAGTTCAATCAAGCCCTAATGTGCTTGTGTATCAAAAAATAAACACTCCCACCCTTGCATAATTTACGTGATGTTTGGATCATTTATCAAAAAATTAATATGCTCACTTGTGCACAATCTAAGTTATTTTGGTATTGTTTATAAAAACAAAAACATGCTCATTTGCGTTCAATGCATGCCATTTATGGATTGATAGTAATAAAAGAAATGAATATGCCTCATCTTTGGAATTTTGTAATTTTTTATCAAAATATGTCAAATGTCAAATTTCGATATAAATCAAAAACCAAAACACAAAAATGTCAAATCGTAGAAATATGCCCTTGTACAAAATATACACGTGGCTCAAGCAATAAAGAACACAAAAAAAAAAATAAAATTAGATATGTTTCGTTCAATTCGGAAAGGAAAATATAATGTTTTAATTTATTCTATTTCAATACAAAATATTGTTTGTAAAAAAAAAAATATTTTTTTACAAACAAGCCCAAGATAACACGTATTAAGCACAAATTGACGTGTTTAAAAAAAAAATTTTCAAGCCCAATTCTGGCATAAATTGCGAAAAAGAATAACATGTTTTGAGATGGTTTTGATCTCCTTTAAGCTGATTTCAGCTACGAACGCTTTGAGCTTGAGTTTAGCCCATTTTTTTCTTCGTGTATATTGTACACACACATTATGAAATTTTTACACTAGAACTGTGAAATAGTAATGTGCTCGTGATTTTTCTTTTGAGTATTTTTTACATTGATATCAATAATACTTCATGTGACTCATGTTATAAGTATTCTTGATACCTCTTGAAACCTGGTAATGGTTACTGCACCAAAATTCATAAATAATCATTATCATGCAAATCCTGTAAATAATCATGAGATCATGTAAAAATTCATAAATATTGTGTACTTTTTTGGTTCAATGCAGTGTTTTCTCCTTGTTGGTAGGACTTTATCTGCATAGTTGCGTAAATATTTGATTCAAAGCTGTTTTGATGAGAGTTAAGGGTCAAGCAAAACAATGTTTGCTCCAAATAGAATATCGAACCTTTTGTTACCCATAAGAGCTCTGATATGCCTCCGTTAAGTGTATATAATTTTTAAATTAGTCATGAAAACATTTGCATTTAATCAATTTTAATTCTATTAAATCTTTTCTTTTTAATTTTAGTTGGTGGCTTCCATAAACTGTTGTTGCCTGTCCAGCCACTTAATCCAGCATAGAAATAAATCTCTTCATATTTCCGCCTGCATAAAATGCTGTTGTTCAAATATGTCTGTAACAAATTTGCATAAGTAGCCTGAACAAGTAACATAAAATAGCAAAAAATAAAAAGAAAAATTATAGCACAAATTATAGCAAATACAAATAGCGAAAAGCTTAGAAATAAAACGATAAATCGTAGCTTCTTACACTACTGCAACGGCCTAGAAAAGCTTACCCACAGCAGCCAAGTTCGTTTCTAAGCCAATTTCAAAGGCAACAAGGAAGCAAGCAGAACAACAAAAAGAAAACGTTAACTTCCAACATGTTTGCGCACAAGCGGCCCATTTATCAGAACTATTCTAGCAACACGTTGACAGTAAGATCTTGGCGAGTGCTGGAGTTATTGCGCGAGATCGAGAACTACAACTACAATAACAACAACAACGACATTATAGGGGTGCTTTTATTAGAGCACATGAACGGAACGCTGGCGGATTCCAAGAGGATTAGTTTAATGGTCAAATGATCGTGGTGAAATGATCGCAACAGCATGATTGCAACAGGAAAAAGAAAAATATACAAAACATTTGCCCAAAACCTTAACAAGTTGTAGTTGTGTTGACTGTTTTTTTTTTTCTGTTTTTTTATTTTGCTATTTTTTATTGTCGCATTCAGGCTTGCAAGTGCAGCCATAAATTTTAGCCATAATAGCGACTGATCGCAGCCGCCATTATAGCTGGCAACAACAACAACAATATTGGCTGAAATTTGTTAACATTGATCCAATTATTAATTGAGCTCAAAGTTACAATGCAGGAAGCTGTTGGTCGTGCAAGTTGTTGGCATTTATTTATTTATTTTTTTGTATTGTAGCTAGCAACGGAAACTGGCAGCGTGCAAAGTGGATGATGCTTTTGATTTGAGCAGAGATTTTATGTTAAACAGTTTTTTTTTACTTCGATGAGAATCAAATGCGTGGCAATCTTAGATTTAAATGGGCAACAGATTTTAGGGCACGTTAAACACTTTTTTCTTGAAAATTTTCAACTTTTTTACACAACCAGCAATATAATTAAATTTGTAGAAATCTCAAACTAGCTGCTTTCTCAGGCATAAAACGCCAATGATGAGGCAGAAAAAATTATGAGAAAAAGACACAATTAAAATGCAGCGCCTGCAAGAACTGGCACAGCGACAAAGAGACCGCATCTAATTATGAATGCATTTGTTCATCATCATCATCATCATCTTCGTCATCATCATCTTCGTCATCATCTTCAATATTATGGTGCAAGTTTTTCTTTTATTTCAAGCTCATTAAGACACCAAATTTGAATGCATTTAAATTGTGTCTAAATTGTGATTGTTTTTTGTATTTTCTACGCTTATTTTAATTAATTAATATTCCACGGTATGAATGGAAAATGTGTGTGTGTGTATATCTGCTTAATATTTAATTAAGTTCAGTCATTGTAAGCAGTTTAGAGCTAAAGAATTTAGAATGCAAACAAAGACAGTGAACAAAAAAATCCAAGTCATGCGCCGACCGCTATAAGCCAAAGTGTCAAAGTCACACAGAGTGTTAATGAAAGTCCAAGAAATTTCATAAATTTGGCCAAGCAGACGCTTGTCAGCCCATAGACGCAACATTGCCGTTTGGCTCTCAAATTTTCTGCAGCTCAGCTAGGGGGCGCCTCTAAAAGTGGGCGCAACGCGCTGTTGCTTATCTAATTAAAGCATCTCGTTTGTCTTTTATAGAGCAATTATAGCAGTTGCTAAGCAAGCAGGGGCAAAAATGTTCCAACTGGCTGACGCTAAACTGTGACTGCTGTATAGAAAACGCATATTGTTCATTGTAGAAGGCCAAACGTTTTCCTTTAAATGAGCTACTAAGTCGCCAACTACCCCATTTCAACGTTAACAAAGCATGACGCGTTTGCGCATGCTCTCTATCTCGCATTTATGTAGCCTCTAGGCCGGAAAATTCCTGCATTTCTTATCATCTCTACAAACTGCAGTTCGACTACATTTTATCATGTTTTTATTGTGTTTTGTTTGCTATAGCTATGGTTTTTCCTCTGGCCATAAATTCACCTGTAAATTATTGCATGAGCAGCGGAAATTTTTATTAAATTTAATTTAATTTAAATTTCGTATTATTCATTGTGTTGCTTTATTTTATACACAAATATTTTTTAAATTTGGTTGTGACCCTCGACTAAACGCGTTGTTAGCTGCCTGCGCTTAAATTTTACTTTATCTAGTTTAGAGCATATTTTCACTACTGTCCCTACTGTCTGTCTGTCTGTCTGTTCTTAAACCAATAATTCATGCGTACGTCACTGTGTATGCAGCCCTAAAGCGGGCATAACTGTTATTTATTACAATATTAAAATTTAAACTTTAACTATAGCGGTTGACAAATAGTACGATGTAACATGCATGGGTGTCAAAATTTATTAACCTTTGTTCGTTTCAAATGCATTTTAGTTAATTTATGCGAGCATGTGCAGAGTTGCATGAAACCATCTTGGGAACAACCAACATATCTTGTTTTTCTTCTAGGCAATTGTTAGAATTTAATTTTTAATTAATTACCTGCATTTTAAAGCAATAAATCTAATAAATTCTAAATTTGTCAAATTATTTCATAAAATTTTGACATTTTTAATGAAATTAATTTTTTTCTTAAGCGCATTCAGTTTTGATGAAGGTGTGTGTGTGACCAGGTAACAAGTTTAAAGTAGCATGAAGTATGTTTCGATTTGAAATTTAATTTTCAATTCATTGTCTGCAATTCTAAATGTCTAGTTGATGATTTATTGTGGAGTTTTTCGAGATGAGTGTAGAAACTTTTGTAGAGAAATATTTTTCTTAAAAGGACATTGGAAAAAAGAAATTATTTTTATCGAATTCTGTATTTTAAAATAATTACTTCAGATCTTAAATACTTGTTAAGGTATATTCAAAAAAAACGAAATAATATTAAATTATTCGATTTAAATAATATTAAAAAAAATTCATATTATAAAGAAATTATAAAAATTATAAAGACTCTCACGTATAGAACTAAGGTCATAACTAAAATAACCTCTATGTACTGTACATTAGGAAAGGATAATGTAGCTCTTAAATGTAGTTCCAACTCCGTCGATTGTCAAAAGTGTTTACAAGAGGATTGCAAAAATCACTTTATTCTTGATTTCATGGATTTTCGTTTTCATTCTTTATAAGAAGTTTATTTTTAAGGGAACACAAATCAAGTTCAGACTTTTAATCTATTTTTATTAAGATCGGAATCCCTTTTCACATACCTCCAATACAAAATCATGCAAAAAATTAAAATAGGCCCTAGGAAGCTACCCATAAGGACTCAGTGATTGCAACAATTTTTAAAATTTTTCTCAAATAGCTTAAAGAGGGAGAGAAAACAGACCTTTTTTTAAAAATTCATAACTCACAATCAGTCAAAAACAAACATTTTTCCATAATTTGTTATTATTATTGTAGAGAATTGAACAAATTACAAGAAAAATAAATTCAAAAAAATATATTTTTCACTCCAACATGGTTTTATAGAACTCCAAACTGGCGGAGAGAAAAAAACGGGGCCTCGTGGTTGCAGCGCTAAGAGTCGCAAAAATTGTCCGATCTTGAAAAAATAACTTTTTTATATTTTTAAAAAATTGCTTATCGTATGACAGTAGCTTTTTTACATTTTTTTTTTAAATTTTTGGTGATGTTCCAAATTTGAAAGTGTGTATTTTCGAAAAAATTATTGACTTTAAAAATTCATAAAACATTGAAAAAAAAATTTAAAAAAGGTCGTGTCACACGAAAGCGAATCAAGTTTAAAAAAATACATAAAAAAAAAATTTCGTCAAAAAATGAACCCGCTAGTGCCGCAACCAGTACGAAAAACATGGTTTCGAGATAAACGCGTTCAAAGTTTGTGAACAAAGAAAAAAAGGTTGAAAAAGAAAAATGCGCTCTAACAAATCCAGCTGTAACTTTTGAACCCGTAAGAATTTTTCCATTTTCCATTTCCATTTTTTTTTTCTTATAATTTAAAGAATATTAACTTAAATACAAAATTATAAAAAAGTCAATTTAAAAAACGGCCAATGTCATGTCCCCCGTTAAAATAACCAAGCATACAAAATTTCAATATCATCCTTCTAAATTTCTCAGTACTAGTTCGCCTCGCTTAATTTTTTTAAAATTACAAAAAAAAAAACAACAAAACATCACTTTTTGTGATATAACCAAATTAGGCCTGTTAACTGATCTCAATTTTAAACAAAGTTTAGCTTAAACAAAGTTTAAAATTCCTTAACCTCAGTTTAAATTTTAACGTCGATACCTCATCTCAAAAAATCTAAGTTTAACTTGGTGAGGCAAGTTTAAATTTAAACACAGAAATTCTAGGTTTAAAAAATTTACACTTAGATTTTGTCAAAAATTCTCTGAGAACATTGGAAATATTCTCAATCATAAACAAAAAATAAAAAATAAAAAAAATCATACTTCAAAAAAATCAAAACAATAAACAAAAAACAAACATATTTTAAGTTTTGAAAAAAAATATTCCAATGAAACTGACAATTTGTATTATTTTATCAAAAATTTTTGAAATATTTTGATGTTCTACGTCAAAGTTGTAGAATTTTTACTACAGTGCCGCTCAAATATGTTTTTTAATCTCAGTTTAAATTTTTAAACAGAGTTTAAGAAAAGTGCCGATAAAAATGAGATAAGTTACGAAAATAATTTTAACTGAGTTTAAAATTTAAACTCTGTTTACGAAATCTGAGATTAAGGAATTTAAACTTCGGAGATCAGTTAACGGGCCTTAATGTTTTTTTTTCAAAAAGTTGACAACTCTAGCATAAAAATTTCAAAAATATTTATTTTTTTTTCTAAATCGCTAGTCTATAGCTTTCTAATGATAGGTACTTAATTTACAAAAATAAGGTAACATATGACGGAGATGTGATTTATTGGAAATGATTTACTTTTTAAGATTTTTACTTTTATAAAAAATTGGTATTTCAATAATTTTTTAAAAAATGGCTATAAAAATAACAAATAACTTATATTCTTATAAGTGTAAAAGAAATCTTTAGACAAAATTATAAGTAAATCTTAGAGCATGTGATCAATTTTTGAAAGACACTTGCATTAGACTTCGAATGGCCGTATATTTTTTGCTGCAATGAATTTAATAATTAAAAACAAAAATAACAAGAGTTAACAATTTCATAATTTTTTGTTTTAACATAGGTTGACATACTAACACTACTATAATTTTAGTAGATTCTTTTATTAAATCTTAAATAATAATCCTTCAATTTATTTACTTTTGAACTACTGAAATCTTTTGAAAGATGGTAAAAAGAAAGTTTTAAGGGAATTAAGTGAACACTCAAATCCAAAGTATATAGTTTAAAAAAACACTAAAAGGCAATAAAAATCCAATTGTATTATATCGATTTTTTCACACAATAAAAAAAAAACAGCGAACGTTCGTTTATAATCACTTATTCAAAATGAGCGTTTGAATTAAAAATTCAGGAATTTTGTTCACGACTGGCACTTGATTATCTGAATCTTTCTTCCAGAATGATTTCCTTACTTTTCTTTCTTTTTTCTTATTGTTTTCATTTCTCCATGATAACATAAAAACGAAAACATGTATATAAAGAAATACAACGCAAACCGAACCGATGACTCATGCACAACAAAAAAAAAAAAATCACTTGACGATGCTGATGCTGATAGTCGACCGCTGCATGCAAAACTTTTTTCCGAACGGACGTTCTCTTTAAACGTTAATTTGTAATGAACGGTTGAAACGAACGTTCGTTGATTTTTGCAGCTGTAAAATTTTTTGAGAAAATACGAAGCAGACCAATTTTCAGTGATAAAAAATGCATTTATCTTTCGATTGCAAACGAAATACATCTGCTTTTAAATATTTTTAAGAATAATTTAAGAAATTTATTATCAAATATCTTAAATGGCTTGCTGATGACAACAAAATAACACTCTGTTTCTCTTAAAATACTCTGCTCATTGTTCCTTGCCGACTTAAAATTGCGAAAAACATTTGCAGCAAGACTTTTGATGTCATTTCATGTCATTCGGATACACAAGCATATTATTTTCAATTAACTTTTGAACTAAATGAAATTTGAAACTACTTTCTAAGGATATAACCTTAGTTAGGAAGCGACCTCAATCCATTCGAAAGTTTAAGGTCTCTAAACGACTTCAAACAACTTGTACCATGCGAGCTTCGCTTGCTCGCTCCATAATTAAATATTTAATTATTTTTATGTAATATATAAAATACAAGCGTCCTGCTCCGTGCTCTATATCGCTCAAACTATTATAGTTATTATTGCTATGCTTTTTAAAAGAAGTTTAGTCTGAACTAGAACCTGTTTCGCTATTACAGTGCTTTTTATATGAAAAAAGTATTAGCCTAAAAGTATGCACACAATATTTATTTGATATTTATTAGCAAGCATACATTGATGTTGGCTGGAACAAAACAACATTTAAAGTGAATGAAAAATATCATATTGTCTGCTACTTAATTATTTGAATACGACCCGTCGTATGACGAGCTTTTATACTATTATATCAGAGTCATATTAGATAGGGTTTCATGAAACTTGTCTAATCATCAAAAAATCTACAAAAAAATACCTTGAGAATTTTTTTGTTCTAAAAACGTCATTTACATTTTTAAAATTTAAGTCTTCATGACCTACTTTTAGTACTCGTATCTAACAAATTATTGAAGAATTTGTAGTTTTGATTGAAGATTTTTTGGAACCGAGTGCGTGTCATAAACTGCATGCTCTAAAAGTTGTACTCAAAATTTACAAGCAAAGAAAGTCTAAAGTCGGTTTAGGCCGACTATGAAATACCCTAAACCTACTTTTCCAAAAAAAGCAATAATATTATTGAAAATGGGCGTGTCCGTAAGCAGATGAAGACTATATTTTATATGCATTTAAATGTTGATGAAATATTTACACATTTCAAGTTTTATTCCTGAAGCTCACAGTTAATGCCTTTATTGTGCTTTCGCTATAGGAGTTGGGTGTGTTCATGGATGGATTGCTCCTAATTTTTGAACACAGCTTAGTTTTGGTATAAAATATATACATACCAAATTTAATCTTTCTATGACGAAAATAATCTTATTTATTCAGTTTTAAACTTTTTCGATTGTATGGGAGGTAGGCGTGTCCGTAGGCGGACACCGTCCATTTTTGTTTTGTCATAAAAAACAAACGTGCCAAATTTTATCTCTGTAGGTTAAACAGAGGCTTATTTATTGCGTTTTCAATTTCTGGGTTGTATGGGAGGTGGGCGTGTACGTGAGTGGATAACACTCATTTTTTAAGACATCTTTGTGTTGATATAAAACACATACATAACAAATTTTATTGTTGTAGTTTAATTATGAGCTTATTACTGCAGTTTTCAATTTTTGCGTTGTATGGTAGGTAGGCGTGTCCTTGGGCGGATTCAAAAAATCAACAGTGAAGATCGTTGGGTTCAGGCGATAATGTGTACGAAGTTTCATCCAAATATCTCAACTCCTTCTTCTTATCCTGTGTTTACGGACAACACACAGACGGACGGACGAACGGTTATGAATAGCTCGACTCACGTGGTGATCCTGATCAAGAATATATATACTTTTCTATACCGGACTCGCTTCGTTCTATGCGTTACAAACTTTGCACAAGCTTTATATACCCTGACCTTTCAGGTTTAGGGTCTAAAAAAACAATTTTTTATTATTTCAATGATCGATTTCTTGTTTTGTCTTAAGGGGGGACATGACATTGGCTGTTTTTTTTAAATCGATTATCTTTTTTTTTAATTTTGTATTTTAGTAAATATTCTTCTAAGACTCCAAGAAAAAATTTCATCGAAAAATTCTTACGGGTTCAAAAGTTACAGCTGGATTAGTGAGAGTGCATTTTTAATTTTCGCCTTTTTTTTTCTTTGTTCACAAACTTTGAACTCGTTTATCTCGAAACCATGTTTTTCGTACTGGTTGCTGGACTAGCGGGTTCATTTTTTGACAAAATGTTTTTTTTATTTTTTTTGAACTTAATTCGCTATTGTATGATTATTTTAATTTTTTTCGAGTTTTAATGAATTTTTAAAGTCAATATTTTTTTCGAGAAAACACACTTTCAAATTTGGAACATCACCAAAAATTGAAAAAAAAAAAATTTAAAAAAAAGCTCGTGTCAGACGATAACCAATTTTGTTAAAATTTAAAAAAGTCATTTTTTTCCAGATCGGACAATTTTTGCGACTGCCAGCGCTGCAACCACGAGGCCCCGTTTTTTTCTCTGTCGCCAGCTTGGAGCTCTATAAAACCGTGTTGGAGTGAAAAATATATATTTTTTTTTTTTATTTTTTTCTTGTAAGTTGTTCAATTCTCTACAATAATGTTTGTTTTAACTGAGTGATGAATTTGTAAAAAAAAATCTGTTTTATCTGCCGCGAACGTTATGTCCCACCTTAACAGCTCGTTTAATTCTGAGATGATTTTCCACATACACTGAGAAAAAAACACATACCTTGCTCCGGTAAAAAATTTCTCTATTTTTGATAAAAGCAATTTTCTCTTTTTCAAATAAAATTTTCTTCAATTAGAATAAATTTTCACATTTTCGTAGAAATATTTCTTTACTTCTAAGAAATGGAAACATTTCAATGTCTCTAATAATGATAAGTATTTTTCTCGCATAAAAAATTTCTCATTTATAGAGAAATTTTATTGAAAATGAAAAACTTTTCTTATATTTTCATAAAAAATTCACTATGAGAAGTATTTTCTTCAATAAAAACAAATATTTTCTCAAAAAAAAAGTATTTTTCTCTAAAAATGATATATTTTTCTTTTTCATGGTAGCTTTTCATAATTTTTAGAGAGTTTTTAGTATCGCAATTAGAGAATAGCATTCTCTGGAGCAAACTCTATACCATTTTTCTCTAAATATGATGCCTTTTTTATCATATTCCGAGACACTTTTTTCTGAGTGTAAGCAACATTATTAAAAAAGTTCAATAGAATTTAGAAAAAGTACCAAAATCAGACACAATCATGACCGCGGTCGTAGTTGTTGCTTACCTAGATCAGTTGCTGCATGCTACTCACTCGGGCCAAAATTAATGTTTGCTATCTTTTGGTAATTCCTTACCACCTCTTCCACTCTTCTTACCTGTACTGCTAAGCGCCCTCCTCTACACCATAAAATTTACAAATAGCTGGTGACATATTGTTTTTTGCATCGATGTGATAATCAAATAATTTACCGGCAAAGAAATAGCTTTTTTATGCTACACAGCATGCAGCGCTTTGAGTTTTTTTTAAATGTTTTTCAATATATTTTGGTTTGCAAGACTTGACAAAATGACTTCACGCCATTAGCAAATTCGACTGGCCAAGACAATGTTGAGATGAAGCATGTATGTTTGTAGTTGGCTTAAATAAATTATTTTGTCACGAGTACAAGTTGCAGTCAGCTCTTGCCAAGAAATATTTTTTGCTGCAGGGCTGCTGCTACATGACTGTGGAAACACCCTAATGAAGTAAGATTGTTTTTTTTTGTGTTTTTGCTAGAATTATGTGTTAAAATTGCTGTTCAACTATTGACGTGTGTTTTTATATATGACGTGTGTCAAAAGGTGACATAAAGCAATCAAAAGTAATGATTTAATGTTGGTAGCTGTTGCTAGTGTTGCACTTCAAGCGAGTACATTATGTAAACGCAAATGTAAAGAAACGAGTACTTATTTAAGGAATAGGAAAAAATATTACATAACACTGTTAAGTTCAAAAAAGGTATAAAAAACTTATTTAAAGGTATATTTGCAGTACAAGGATATTTCATATCAATACCTTGAATCATTACATTTTCAATGTTTAATGACTTAGTTAGAAATAAAATTAATTTTAAAAGTCTGTTTCATGTCTGATCATGTCTGATTATAGTGCTTAACGTTTACTGCAATTCAGGTACTCACATTAAAAATAACTACTTTGCAAAATTGTTTATTAAATATTATTTCATCTACCTAACTACATTCAAAAGGTTATCTTGTTATGTTAAAAACCATTAATTGCAATAAAATGCATTCACAATTTCATAACTTTAACATGGTTTGTCATGTAATTTTAGAATAACTTCAAACAGCTTTAAGCGAAACACATGAACTTTTATTCTTGAGAACATATTTAACAGTTTATTTTTAATTTTTACTACCGTAAATTAGTGTTATTATTGTTGACTTAAAACCAATATTAAATATATGTAAGTCAGACAGACGTCAACTTTCTAAACCTTGTTACACATGTAATATTGTTGTTTTTTTGTCTTTACAACCAGTATCTGTTATTAGAAATCTATTATATATATTTTATGTGCTGGACTGTGTAATTATTATTGTGCTAACGAGGTTCTAAAATAATAATAAAAAAACGCTTAACGCAGGGTATAAACCTGTGGCTTTACAGCCGAATACCAAGAGTGCAAATTTCAGCCATTGATCGGTATGCTTAGCTTCTAAAGTTGCTATGTGTGTGCGCGATGGCACAACAATGTAACAACTTTTATTGATCATCTTCATAAATAGAAATTAGTTTTGCGCAATTTTTTAATGAGCAACATAAAAAAGCGTTAAGCTATTTTAATGGATGCATTCATATGATGGCAAAAAAGTAAATGACGCCATTAAATTCGAAATTGGTCGATTATGTGTTAAAAAAAAAAAAAAGTTGTAGCTGTGGACGTCAAAGGAAAAACATGAAATTATATTGAAATAGAAGTCAGCATATAAAAAAAAATTAGAAATAGTTTAAAAAAAAATTATAAAATAAAATGGAAAGTAGGGTCATAAGAAAAAAATATTTAAAAATTTCATATTAAATAAAATGAAAGAATTAATTAATTATTAATTAATTATTAATAATAAATAATTAAATTATAATAATAATTGGTATAATTAATTAATTTAAATAAAATATAAATAAAAAAAAAAATTAATATATATAAAAAAAAAAAATAAAAACGATGTTATTTTCTTCAATTTTTCAATGAAGTTGAACTTAAGGTGGGACATAACATTCGCGGCAGAGAAAACAAACCTTTTTTAAAAATTCAAAACTCAGTCAAAAACAAACATTTTTTTTGTAGAGAATTGAACAAATTACAAGTACAAAAATTAAAAAAAAATATATTTTTCACTCCTACATGGTTTCATAGAGCTCCAAACTGGCAGCAGAGAAAAAAAACGGGGCCTCGTGGTTGCAGCGCTGGGAGTCGCAAAAATTGTCCGATCTGGAAAAAAACAACTTTTTTAAATCTTAACAAAATTGGTTATCGTATGAAAGGAGTTTTTTTTTAAATTTTTTTTTTTTCAATTTTTGGTGATGTTCCAAATTTGAAAGTGTGTTTTTTCGAAAAAAATATGGACTCTCATAAAAAAAGTCCTAAAAAAAATCATAAAAAATCGAAAAAAATTTAAACTTTCAATAATACGATGCGAATCAAGTTTAAAAATATAAAAAAAAAAAAATTTCGTCAAAAAATGATCCCCCTAGTGCCGCAACTAGTACGAAAACATGGTTTCGAGATAAACGCCTTCAAAGTTTGTGAACAAAGAAAAAAAAGGCAAAAATTAAAAATGTCCAACTTTTGAAAACGTAAAAATTTTTCCATAAAATTTTTTTTTTACAATTTTAGGAATATTAAATATTTAATACAAAATTATAAAAAAAGTCAATTTAAAAAAACGGTCAATGTCATGTCCCCCTTAATTAAAATTTAATATAAAAACAAAAAAATCAATAAAAAATTTATATAAAAATAAAAGTTATTATTTTTTTGCCATTTTCAATAACCGTGAACATAAAACAGCTCCAGCAAACTTAGAAAAAATTTAAACTTTAATTAATACGATAGCAAATGAAGTTTAAAAAAATTAAAAAAAAAAATTTCCTTTCGAAACATTTAATGAAATAACAAAATAAAACAAATTTAATTAATAATATATATAAATTGAAATTAAATATAAAAATTAAAAGATCAATATTAAAAATATATATAAAAATAAAAGTTGTTATTTTTTTAATTTTCAATAACCTTGAACATAAAGCAGCTCCAGCAAACTAAGCAAATCCTTTCGAAACATTTAATGAAATAAAAAAATAAAAAAAATTTAATATATACAAAAAAATTTACTTAATTTATATATAAAAATATAAATCAAGATTAAAAAATATACATAAATGTATAAAAAAAAAAAAATTGGCCATTTCAGCCCTTGAAAGAACTTTGACCGAGCTTCTTATGATCAATTTTGTTGTGTGTGTTATTAAGGGCCAGTTTTTTAGTGCGGGTTTAAACTCCAGTCAAATTAAACCGAGGTTAACTCAGCAAAATTGGACGTTTAAGCTCGTTTTAAGCAAAAAACAACACATCATATGATAATTTAAGTCAATTCAAATTAAACGAATGCTACAATATCTAGTTAAATAGAGTTTTAACATCCTTTTTTGGTGAGTTAATCTCGGTTAAATTTGACTCGAGTTTAAACCCGCACTGAAAAACTGGCCGTAAATGTTTGCACACAATTGACCAAGAACTGGACTTACATGTTTTATGCCGACTTTGAACGGCTAAAGTTTATGTTCTCAATAAGCTTTACATTGCATTATTTATTCTCTGAGGTTTGCCATTGTCTGTAGAGAGGTGGTGACCGATCAGAAAAATTTTTTATAGAACAAAACTTTTTACCGCGGCTGGTGATCGAACCCGGGCTCCGAGCATGCTAAGCCACACACTTAACCTGCATTCCACGATCACCATATAAAAGTATAAGCTTTTATTTTTTTCAATTTTCAATAACCTTGAACTTAAAACAGCTACAGCGAACTTCTTGCAGCGAATCCTTTGTGGCATTTAATACTTTACTTTCGCTTATTTTTGAACAGACATTTAATTTAATACCGCTCTAAAAACTGCTTAACAAAGGCGCAAAAATGAAGTTTTTTAATTATCGAAATTAAAAGCAACTCAAAGTTTTTGCCTATAAATTTACAGTCTACTCAAAAGTTAAAAAAAAAATATCGCAACATATCTAGAGTAAACATGACCCAAAGACTGCAAAAATAGCTGCATCAGAACGTCCACTTAGACTGCCAGAGAGCCGTAATGCGTACCTGGCAATAATCATAAATTTTATTTCAAATCAGGCTACAACAGCGAAAAAAAATCGAGAAAATAAACAAAAAAAAAATAAATAGTTAAGGCAAACCGCAGCATCGGCTGCATTCATCGGTAGACTCATATTTTTGAAGCATCCGTTCGAGACAGCAACACTTGATGATTTTTGGCTGAAAGAAGACGGTCCTAACGTCTAGTAGCAACTGCATAAAAAGTACAATGCAAAAATTTCATAAAAATTTATTCCAGTATAGCACATACCGCTAATTGAAATTCTTATTAATTTTCTTTTGTTTTGCTTTATACACACATAATTTTCTCACACAGAAAATCATATTCCTTGTGGAAAGTCAAAATATTTGATTGAAACAAATTCATCAAAACCATCATCATTCACAACCTGATGGATTAGTTTCGAAATCTTATATAAATAAAATTTTCATGGCAAAAATATTCTCAAGAGTAAGTTGTAGCTGGCAGACAAAGTAGACTGAGTGAGTGACTGACTGACTGTATATATTTTTTGATGTGGGTTCATTGATTGAATAATTGTTTGACTAATTGAGATGTTTGTCGCTTGCATATAGCGACAGGGGAGAGAGAGACTGCGTGTGAGAATGTACTATACGACGAATGTGCTTGACACATCATAGTGACATCTGTCTAATTAGACGTTAATGGAGGCGCAGATATATTGTACACAATCTACTCATAACGTACACACAATGTTGCCGCGTATGTGGGAAGCTGTCACTTGGCTAATGTCAGAATTCACGATGATGGATGAATTGATTAGTCGTCATCATAAATGAGCTAATCGACTACAAGTGGCAGGCTATGCTGGCAAATGCCAACCCTGTGCTCAGTGCTGTGCAACATTCCCAAGCATAATAAAGCAGCATTGCTTGTTCATTGATTTATGATGCTGCCTGTTTCACATGCTGCTTTACAACTACTGCCATAAATTGATGCAATTTTGACCAAAGCACTACTCTCAGATGCATGCATGCATGGGCCGGACAATGTGCACAACGCACGCGCTGAGACAATAGCTTGTTCCCTTCCGTACAAATGTCCGTCTTCTCAACGTCCATTGCCGCCTGAGTTTGAAACAAAAGACGCATTTTTGCGATATTTTCTACCATTTAAGGATGTCATTGTTACATAAGCTGCGCTCGCAGTTAACGTAATTGTCTGCAAGTCGCCTTTGTCTGCCACTAGAAAGAAGGCATTAATCGAACAATGTACCAAAAAAAAGCTATAGATCATGGATCATGGACTAATGCTGCAGTGTGCACATGTGTGCCAACATCGAAGTTAACTTTCTTCCGTTGGTTTTCATTGGGTGCCAGAAATTTCAATTTCTATGCAATCCGCCTCGATACTCAAACGCAGCTCAACTCTATATTTTGGCGGCAGCATAGTATACAATGGCTTAGCTTCCGGGCTATGTTGTTGTCATGAATTAAATTGTTCACTTCTTAAGTAACAACAACAACAACAACAACAGCTTTAGACTATAGAGTGCAGTTGAGTTAAGAAGAACAAAAAGGCAACTTTGTGGCCAAGTTCCTAGCCATTGTAAGGTAGCAAAAAAAAATTTTTCAATTTTCTACTTAAGCTGCCTTAACCGTCGACTCCCACATGGTTAGTTATGTTGTTTTTTTATAGTATTATTGCATGTGAAATTACGCGGAATGCGCTGGAGAAGCCATTGCTTTGGAGTACTACTAGCTGATATGTTATTCTCAACAATTTCTGGTATACTTAAAGGCGTTTTGAAGTGATGACAGCGACTTCTTTGAGCATCTTTTAGCGATCTTAATCAGAATGATGAGAATAACTCTTTTAATGTTAACACTGGCTGTTACTATACTTACTTTTAACTATCTTAATAACAATTTTGGAATTCGGTCAGATTAACTAAACATAGATTAAGCTATAAGTAATCTATATTTATAGCTTCTATCTCTATTTCTTTATCCATATCTATGTTATTATATAAAGGAGTAAACGATATTAGACATGTTGGGGGTAATTTCATAAGCCACTGCATAGATTTCGATAAAAATTTCACTAACGGAGACTTAAAGCTTCTTGAATGGACATAGGTTAAGTTTTCTTACTAATAATTCTATAGATAAAATGATATAAGAAGAGATATAAGTGAAAGTCAATACAAAGAAAGTAAGTATAAGGTTAACAATAAAAAAAATTAAAAAATTTAAAAAAATGTTTACTTTTATACGCAATGAAAAAAACAATAATTGCTCAAAATTTGTAACAGTTTAACAAAATTTTTTTTTGGAAAAATTTTAGTTAGTTTAGGTTCGTGTAACTGTCTCTCAGGCTCCTAGGCATACGCTAGGTAATCGCTAGTGCTAAGATAAGTAGCGATTTCTGGCATGTGAAGAAAAAATGTGTTGAGGATTTTTTCTTTTCTTCGTACATGCATCTCTTACAGAAATCTTTATGGAGGATGCTTAAGCTTCAAGCGTGGTAGTTGATTAGGCAGTGTGTTGAAACATTGATTGGATTACCTTCTAAAAAAAAAAAACAAATTGGCCATTTCAGCCCTTGAAAGGACTTTGACCGAGGACTTTTCTTATGATCAATTGCAAATGTGTTTTTAAATGTTTGCACACAATTGACCGAGAACTAGACCCACATGTCTTATGCCGACACCGAACGGTGTAAGTTCATGTTCTCAAGAAGCTTTACTTGGCATTATTTACTCTCTGAGGTTTGCCATTGTCTGCAGAGAGGTGGTGACCGATCAGAAACATTTTTTTTATTGTAAAACTTTTCGTCGCGGCTGAGGATCGAACTCGGGCCCAAGCATGCTTAGCCACACACTTCACCTGCATGCCATGGTCACCACAATATTGGATAGCTTCTAAGGGAAAATAATTACTCAAGTTCTTTTTTGAACCATTTCAGTTTTCTGTTGCATGTACTTCCCGTAGACCACCGTTTTTTTATTAATAAATCTATAGATATGAAGATATAAGAAAGGATATAAGAGAAAGTATATGCACAGAAAGTATTTGTTATAAGGCTTACAATAAAACTAAATATAGCTTCAAGGAATAGCTCATTTCTAAGTAGTTTGCATGTTGCAAAAGTTATTCCTCCTAACTTTTTCGCCATCTCTCGATAAAGAAATAACTGTTCTCTTTTTTTTTATTGTAAAAGAACCAATGCTGTTTTTTTAAAAATTTTTTCAGTTTATTATTAAGTGAACATTACAAAATAAATAAAAATTTTATTTACACTGAAGAAGATACACTTAAAAAAATTATGCACTTTTTGATAAAGGTCCTCCATTAGGTTTTTACCGAACTTTCCTTGACCTTAGTGTATGCCCGACGCCATTTACGTCGAAATATTTAGTTGTTTTTCGCAGTTTGTTTGGTCTTCTTAAGATTTCTTTTCATTAAAGCCCAATATCTTTCGATTGGACGAAGTTTGGAGGATTGGCTTCTATTGGTACCACAGTGACATTATTGGCTTGGTACCAATCCATTGTTCTCTGGGCGTAGTGACATGTTGCTAGGTCAGGCCAAAATAGTACTGAACCTTGGTGCTGACGTATAAAAGGCAGAAAACACCGCTCCAGACACTCTCTGATGTAAGTTTCGGTGTTGTTTGTTACCCACAAGCGAGTGAATTGTCCCTTAGCACCCCTTAATATGAACGGTGTGGATATTGCGGAGTCAGCAGCTCTTGGCGTTCTGGGCATACCGATACAATCCGATCTGCGCTGGAATGATCATATATTCGATGTGTCGAAAGAAGCGGCCAAGTGTCTAGGTTTTTTAAAACGGTGCAAGAAATTCTTTACTCCAGTTGACCTTCGCACTATCAACACCACATATATTAGGCCTAAAATGGAGTACAATTCACACATTTGGGCAGGGGCTTCAAGATCTTATTTGGAGCTTCTGGACCGAATTCAACGACGTGCGATATATTTGATAGGGGATGAAAATATTTCATCGTCCCTCAACTCTCTTGGACATCGTCGCAATGTTGGTTGCCTGAGCCTTCTGTATAGGTATTACCACGGGAAATGTTCAAGGGAAATACACGGCCTGACGCCACCAGCACGTGTGTTTCCTAGATCCACTAGAGCAGCTCTCCAAGCCAATTCCCGTACCATTGCCGCTGTGTCCAACAGAACTTCGCATTTCAGAGATAATTCATTCTTTGGTCGTGGAATAGTCTCCCTGCGTCTGTGTTTCCCGACGGATTCAAGCTGTGCAAATTTAAAACAAATCTTCACCGTCATTACTCCACCTTTCCACCCTCCTACTAAACTATCACCTCTCTTCGAAACCAACACAGTGCTTGCGCATTTATAGGGGGCATCCCCTGAGCGTTGGTTTAGTCCAAAAAAAAAAAACAAAATCGCGATACAGTTTTTAGCCCTCCTGGCTTCCTGGCCCTCCTGGCTAGCCCTCCTGGCTTCGGCGTCTTTTTCTTCTGACCTATCAGTTACTTTTTGTACTTTATAGCTCCTTAGGTTGTGAAATTTTTTAATTCGTTGAACAATTGATTTCGATGTTCTCGCTTTTGCTGCCATATCACGAACCGAAGCGCCTGAATTCTGAGTAAACAGCCGCTTAACGTAGTGGGCCACCGCTTGATTCGCTGGAATTCTCCCTGAGCCTGGCGTTTTTGATAAAGGGGTTAGCTGTTTGTATCGTTTTATGGCTCCTCCTACAGTTTTTACGCACACGACAACTTCCTTAGCGAGCTTTTGTACGTGGTGTTTGGATTATCCCGGAAATTGCAAATAATTGCTTTACGCATTCCTTATTGTTGAGACGACATCTTTTCAGTAGTTTTTTTATTTTACTACTGAGTATTTTTTTTAATTGGCAATATTTATACTTTATTTAGGTACCAAATATGTTGCTATAGAGGTAGCACTTTTTTATAAATAACCTTAAAACAAAAATACAGTTATTTCTGGGACAGTCTTTAAATGCTTGCTATAAATGGTTTCAGAGAGTTCGCCTGCATAGTAGTTTCCTGAAAAGTTTTGATGTTCTTGAATCAAAAAAAGAAAGAGATGCAGGTACATGAAATCTTATTAAGAAATATGTGGCGACTTACAACAGGGATTTAAAAACAGAATCTGTTTGGAACTCATTGCAATTGTTGGAGAGTATGAAGACTAGGTAAATGTTTAGTAATTGGTGTTGGAAGCCATTCTGAGATTATTATTTTCATATTTTCCAAATATTATTATTTCTATAGAGTGAAACGAAATATATGAAGCCAAAAAATCTTCAGATGATTCATGCATTTTTGGATAGTTCTCACGGAACGAATATTTTCTGCATCTTTAGTTTTTTTTTGAGACACAATTTTTGACTTTGCACGAAGAATACAAATCAAATATTCTTTCAATGGGGACTTTCAAAAAATGCATGAAGCACTTGGGGTTAAAAATTCGTTCCATTCTACTATTTATGTAGTTCTTATTAAAATCATTTCAACCTATGTACTTTTTCAAATCAAATTTCTTCAGTTCCCGTCAAGTAAGTATTTGAAAGAATTCAAACCAATCATGAGGGAAATCATTTTATTTGGTTGGAGGGGATGGGAGAAATAATATGTTTGCTGATATTATTATGGTCAATTTTTTTATAGCGTTTTTCCCAGATTGAAAGCAGCAATATACAAAATATATATTTTTAACTCAAAAGCTATGTTGGTATAAAAATATTGTTTATGTAAAAGCATTTATAGTACTGAAAGTAATAAAAAACCCATTTTTTAGCTACATAGACTCAAATAACCCGAAATCCTGACATGATGTCACAATTTTTTTTGCAGATTTGCATTCTACGCAGTAAATAAATATGTTTTATTAAGTGTTCATTTCACACTTTAACAGTTTTCTCAAGTCGCAAAATAAATTTTACATATTTTACACCTTGGCCACAAAGCTGAAAATCAACAATAGCCAACCTTATATAAATGTATACTTGAACCCAAAATATGAGTCAAAACCGCAGTGAAGAATAAAGAATAAACAAAAAAGTGCAACAACAGCAAACTTAAAGTTAAAAGAATTTAAATTAGCCTCATTGTGTTGGCTACAACTGTGGCTTTAAAAAGAAGACAAAAAAAAAATTGACATAACTTAATATCAAGTGTTTTTTTTTTTTTTTAGTTTTTGCTATAAGCATTAAAGGTCAGGCAATAAAAAACCAACAACAACCTTTAAGATAAACCACATATGTATGTGCTGTACAGCGTAAGATAACAGATTTATAGACAAAACAATCGGTTTTTTCGCACCTTTGGCAACAGCCAAGCGGTCAACGGCGAATACCGCTTACAAGCTTGGCTAAAATTAAATTCGTTGCGGTGCTGTTGCCACAAAGCCAGCTCACACAAGGTGTTAACTTCAAGGCTATTCGGCACCGATCTGCATTGATGGCACATAATTTTTATTCATACGACATTTAAACAGTTTTAATTTTAGTTGCTGGTACAGAGCGAACGAACACGTTCCAAAAGGCTGCTATGTTTGAGCAAGAAATTTTGTTTTTTTTTTATCTTAAGACCTGCTTTTGAGTCTCATTTATTGTGCGAGTTGTTTCAATTAAGTTGGACAGCAAGTGTTTCCTGTTGCCCATCGATGAATGTAATCAAAAGTTGATGTTTATTTCCTTTCAGTGTTCCGCTGGCTGTGGCTGTCTGCTATGTTAGCATCTTTATTAAGGTTTTGTTGTTGTTGATTTTCTTTGTTGTTGTTTTATTTTGTTGCTGCTTAGGGAAGGCTAAGATCGAAGGTTTGCAATTCGCTACAATTAATTAGCGCAGTTTATGAGTGCAACTTTAGAGAACGTTGTTTTGTAACGCAGAAGCATGCCAGCAGCTGGCTAACAGGAAGGTTAGTCAATGTTACACAATGAGAGCTACAGTTATATGCTTAATGCGACACTTTAAGCAGACAAATTGAAAGGAAGTTTTTCGTAGCTGGCTTTATTTTATTTAATTTAACACCCTTTTTCAACCTTATTATAAATAAAAATATGTTTTCATTAAAACCGTTTTCTATATAATTTTTTGTTAATCATAACTTGTTTGCTTTTTAATTTTTTTTATAATTGCTAATGATATATAATATCCGCAATGATATTCATTATCATCTATTTATTGTTAACCAGTTGTATAATATTTTAAACAACATTATTGCATGCATCCATTTATTCTATATCGTTATTTGGCAATTAAAATTGCGCCTTCCATTTAGCCTTGCATACATCCATTTGTCTGCGTTACAAATAACTGCAAAACTTATGACGACAGCTTGATCCGCCCCAAGCTGACATAAATTCCACAAATGACACAACCCATTCGATGGAATTAATTTCAGCCGATATTTATTTTACTTATAACGCGATCTTTGTTGCAGCAGAATTGCGCCAAACCGTATAAAATCGACCGAATGAATGAAGGTGGATAAAAAGGAGTTGAAAATTGAAAGCTTAAGGCGCTGTTATAGCAATTGAGTAATTGCAATTTGTTTGGCGGTAGCTTGGATTTTAATTTTTGTTTTTGCATTCATTAGAATTTATAATTTTAATTTGCAGTTGAAGAAATGTTCTTTTACAAAAAATAAAAAAATTTTTTTTTTTAAAAATAGTTTTTTCTTGTATTTTTTACCAAACATAAAAAAAATATTAAGTAAATTTTCTTTTTTTTTTGTTTTTAAGTTTGTAAGAAAAAAATATAAGTTTTAAAAAATCTTAATTCAAATATTAATTGAATTAGTTTATTGGAAAAAATTAATAATTTTTAAAAAACTGACCTGCAGGCCGCTTTGCGTTTTTATAACAAAAAATAAAATTATATATAATTCAAACTTTAAACTTCACTTAAGAGTATGTTTTTTTTTTTTTATTCAATTATTTAATACCCTTTAAAATTACATCCCAAACCGAGTTTTGAGAGGAAATGATTTTTGAAATTCGATATTTTTGACTGTTATTTGAAATGATTTTGGCTCAAATTTGCTTGAATTGTGTTAAAAAAAACAAAACTGTAAACATATTTTTCTCGATATGACATTTTTTTCATATGTTGGACCGTCCATTTCCGAATTGGCCGAAAATTTTTTTTGTATCAGGAAAAATTTGTATTATAAAGTTTATTTGGAACTAATAATATAGAACAATTATGAAGAAATTAATCTTAAAATATGCTTTAAAATTTTTTTTCTAAAGTTAAGTACTACCTTAGTTTACTTAGTAATATGGCTGTATTTGCTATAAAAAATATATCTATTTTAAAATAGTAAATATAAATCTGCATCTTTGAAATACATATAAAACTAGCAGTTAAAAAAAAAATTAATGTAGGTATTATTAAACTTTCGTTAACTGCTGTAACTCGTCCTTTTATACGCAGAAGCTTAAGCATCGTCTGTTGCATATAAAAAATTTATAAATTCTCTTATACGTTTCCCCAATCTGTGTATTTAACTCATATTTCATACATGTTGGCAAATCGATTTCACTTAAAAAACAAAAAACAACAACAAAAACCATATAAGAAATGGCTACAATTTACACCAAGCAACAGACTATCATGCTGTTTTGCTACCGTGAATACCTTAGGTGGCGGCTGCAAACTGCAAATACAACTGTGAATAAAATAGCTGCAAAACAATAACTTGAAATGGCAGTGTTATAAATGAGGAGTTTACATTCAAAACCAAATAAGTCACACCGATCGAATTGTTGGGAAATCCAAAAAAAGTCTTCATTTTGGCAGACATTTTTTATAAACAAACCAATTATGCAAAATTATGCTCCAAAGGCATAGATATATTATTAAAAAAAAAAAGTCTCATAGTGCAAAAAAAGTTCGTATTTTCAATTTCAGTTTTCAGTAAAGTTTTATAAACGTAAATTGTGGTTAAGTTCTAACAAATAATCCTAGAAAATCCCATACATGGGTCATTCTTTACAAACCGTACAGATTTGAACAACAAATTACCGACCCATTTTTGAATTGCCTGAAAATTTTTTGTTCTATATCAAAAAAAAGAGGCATGTGTTGGAGGTTTGTTTTTTCTTTATTTTTGCCTTTGGAGACTCATTTTCAAAAATTCATAACTACGGTTATTTTTAAGCTAGAAAAATCTTTTTTTTCATTTTGAAGAAAAAAAAAGTGAGGTTTGAGAAAAAAATAGTTCTCTTTAAAAAAAAAAAAAACTATCCTCGAACACATATCTATTTTGTTTCAATAGAGAAATCGTAAACAAATGTTCAGGCAAATCAAAAATTTGTCAGCCAAAATGTAAAAGAATGACCCACCTATTAATGTGCAAACTTTCATGGAGGAAAGTTTTAAAAAATTTCGTAAACGGTTAATGGAAATTTAAATTTAAAAGTTTTTCATGCCCTTGAAAAAAACTATAGAAATATTATATATTTTTAATCCTAGCTTCGTTGAAAATGTCAATCCATTAACCAGTCGTTATTCCTAACCAAGTTTTTAATATGAGTTAATTATAAAAACAATGTTCTCCATTAACTTAAAAGCTCGAAACTAAACGCAATAATTGTACTAAATAGTTTTTTGTTTCGAAATGGCAACTCGAGTATTTTTGTAATTAGAAATATTTTACGTGCACGTAAAATATAGGCGAGAACTCTGAACGAAAAATAACAGCAACAATAACTGTTACGTTGGCTCGTTTTAATAACAATAAAATGGCTGCCAATTTGTGGGCTAGCAATTTCTAAAGCAGTGTACGTACGTGTGTCAATGTGTGCGAGTGTATGAGTGAGGTGCGTGAGTATATGTGCACGTACGACGTGCAAATTGTTTTCATGTTTTTGACGCCATTTTGTTTTTGCATTCGATTGCAACTTTTTGAAAATGGAATCACGTACGTCTGCTACTGACTTAAGTTCTATAGTTTATTTTTTTCTATTTATATATATATTTTGCTATATTGTTGTTTTTGTTTTTTTTTTTTTGTTTGTTGTTATTTTTCTGTTTTTGTTTTGCATTTATTTTTATTGTATTCGGTTCTTTATTTGAGGTTATAAAATAGTGTGTGTGTGTGTGCGTCTGTGTGTGTGTGTGGCAAAACCAAACGATTTTGTGTTGTTGTCGCCATATTGTTGGCCATTTTAGCGGTTTGTTTCCGTTGCAGCCATAAAATAGAACGAAAAACGTAGGCGTCTAAATTTATATGATGTTGGCAACAATGACTGTGTGTAATAAAAGCGTTTTGTTTCAATAAAAATAGAGCAGAAATGAAACGGAAAAAATTTTGTGTTTGTTTTTTTTTCTTTTTTAATGCAGCAACAGCAGAAAATTAAAAAGGCTTAGCAGCAAAAATTTTGTGCTTGACAGGAATTAACTTAAATTAAGGCACTACATCACGTAGGTCTCTTAAAACAAACAAAATGTTGGCTGAGTTTAGCAACGAGAAGAAAAGAAGAAAACAATTAAATTTTGAGCATGCAAGTAGATGACGCATAATACGTTAAGAGTAGGTACATTTTTAGCCCTTGAAAGGGCTTAACCAGAGCCACTTATAATCCATTGTTCATGTTTTCAAGAAGCTTCACATGACATTGTTTACACTCTGAGGTTTGTCAAAGTCTGCAGAAGGCCGATCAGAACAATTTATTTATTTTGAGAAAAACCATCCTGTCAAATAAAAGAAAAATACAATTAAAAATAACAATTTAAAATATTAATATTATATTTAAATAAGTAATATTAATATTAATAAAAAATAATTAAAATCCAAAATATTAATTTAAAACTTAAAGGCTAAGTATTTTAATAAAGACAATAGAAACTACTCTGTATAGAGCAAATCACATTCCTTGACTAGACAGCTCTGTTTCGTTGTGTGCTAAACCAACTCATCAGTAGTCTTGCGTGATGTTTCCCTGTGGTCCACTCAGTTGCCTAAGTTTTATTTGCTCACACGAATATTCGAAAAGTTACCTTTTAGAATATGATTTATTGGGGACAAATCGTTTTATTTTTTGCAACAAAAGCTTTTGTCTACTTATGAATAAAGCTCGTGTAGTTATTTAAAAATCTTTAATCTATTTAATTATTTAAAAATATATATATATATAAAATAAAAAAAAGAATATAAATATAATAACAAAATATAAAACAAAGTAAATAATAGATAAAAACAAAAACAAGAAGTTTGAAGAAAAATAAAAATCCTAAAAAATAAATTCTTGGCAAAAATATCAATCAAAAAATAAATGTATAAAAATATGAAAAAATTAAAAATATTCAAATCAAAATGAAAATCACGAAACTTTATAAAATAACAAAAATTAAAACAAAAAATGCATAAAATCAGATTAAAAAATATTTTTATAATTTAGACAAAAACATAAAACCATATCAAAAACCAGGAACAAACAACAAACAACTTAATATCATTAATAATAATAATCATAAAAACTAAAAATAAAAGTTGTAAAAATAAAAACAAATAATACACAAAAAATTAAAAAAAAACCAAAAATAAATAGGAAGGAACAATTAAATAAAAAATTACAAACAAAAACTAATACAGTGGACTCGCCTTAATCTGACTTATAGAAAACCTGACTACTCGAAAATGTGACTCCTTTTTTCTCTCCCACTGAGTATTCTAAAATATGAACTTACTTTGAAAGCTCTAAAATGTGAACTAAGAAATATTAAAACTATTCATTAATATTTTTAGTAGTTACTACCTAAATCATCTACGTAATTCTACATACATACGTCTCTTTTTAATTGGTTGAGCAAAACTACATGAAAGTAGCCTTAGAAAAAAGGCTGTATTTGAAGTGGTAAAAAAAAAACAACAAATATATATAACCGATTTTTTTCCAAGTAATTTGTAATTCAAAATAATTTTAGTTTTAATCAATCTAAAAACTACACTTTATGCTATGTATATTTGTTTATATAAC
Organism: Tetanocera ferruginea; assembly: GCA_958299015.1. Classification (NCBI taxonomy): domain Eukaryota; kingdom Metazoa; phylum Arthropoda; class Insecta; order Diptera; family Sciomyzidae; genus Tetanocera; species Tetanocera ferruginea. The sequence goes on from OY282644.1 coordinate 3,443,851, forward strand.
TACATATGTATTTATTTTTATTAATTTTAAAAAACATTTATATTTTTTTACTTTTTTAAAGGCATACTGAGACAAAGTGAATAAAAAAAATTTTTATAAACAATTTTATCAATAAAATTTTTTTTATTTTTACTGCATTTGCATGAGAATTGTTTTAATTGTTAAAAATCAATCAATGTGTGGCCAATTGACAGATTTTATTCCCATTTCTTTTGGCATTCGCAAATGTGGAAAATCTCGTAAATGTGACCATCCCTTGTTTTTATTAGTTCGTTTTATCGAGAGTTCACTGTATATAAAAAATTAATAATAAATAAAAATATATTAATAAACGTAAAAATCAAAAACAAAATTAAGCTTTTGGCAAAAATAAAAATAAAAAATATATGTTTAAAATATAAAAAAATTAAAAAATACTAATAATAATACAAATCAAAATAAAAAATGAAAAAAAAAACACAAAAGTGTTTAAAAATAAAAAACTAAGCAAAAATACAAATAATTTAATGAGAAATATATTTTTTTTTTTATTTTATACAAGTACATAAAATTAAATAAAAATTTAAAACGAACTAAAGACAAATATAAAATAAAAACTAAAAATTAAGTCATTAAAATTAAATATAAATAAAATACCACAAGTTAAAATCAAAACTACATAAAATGAACAATTAAATAAAAAATTACAAATAAATATATAAAATAATATATAATAAGCTCATATTATATAAAAATATAAAAAAATTTCAATACAAATAAATGTTAAACTCTTGACAAAAATAAAAATAAAAAGGATATGTCTAAAAATATACAAAAAATAAAAATACAAATCAAAATGAAAATGAGAAAAACACAAAAGTGCATAAAAAAAAAATGTAAACAAAAATACTATAAATTACAATAAAAACATTTTTTTTTATTTTATAAAAATACATAAAACGAAATAAAAACTGAGAACGAACTAAAAAAAATATTAAATAATTAAAATTTAAAAAAATGTCATTAAAAATAAATAAAAACAATACACAAAAAATGAAAAAACAAAACTATATGAAAAGGAACACAAAAACTAACACTAAAACTAAACAATAATAGATACAAAATAAAAAATAATATATGTATATAAAACAAAAAAAAAACAAAAAATAAAAGAAAATACTTAACATAAAAAATAACAAATAAAATGAAAACAAAACCTTTTTATTCAAAAAAGCACATGAAATACAAAGAAATTATAAAAAGTTATAATAATAAAAATAAAAAAAAAACTAAAAAGGCATAAATCAAAAAAAATTAGTTACAAATAATCAAAAACTAAACGTTCAAAAAGCAAAATAAAATCAGAAAACAAAACAAAATTCTCATAATATTAATACTTTTTTTAGTATTATTTAAAATATTATTGAAAAATAAGTTTTAAATAATAAAAAACTAAATGTTAATAAATAAAAATCAGAAATACCAAAATAAAAATATATTAAAATTTAATAAACACCGAAATACATAGCAAGAAAACATAAAAAATACTAAAGATAGCAATAAAAATAAAATTAGAAGTAAAACACGAAGAAATAAAATAAAACTTAAAATTACATAAAAATCTTAAAATGAGTAACAATAAACACAAAATATAAAAAGAATTAAAAACTCAATTCAGGTGAAAATGAGGATGAAAATATTCACAAAACTAAATGTAAATAAATTTAAGAATCTTAATAAAATTCAAATGAATTTAAAAATAAAAATTTATGTTAAAAAATGAAAAAATAACTAAAAGTTAAGAAAACAATCTATAAATCATATTTAAATTAAAAAGTTATTTGAAACAATAACAAAAACAAAAAAAAAAATAATTTAACTAAAAAAAAACAAAATGATGCAAATAAAAATATTAATGAAACTATTCATAATATTAATAATAACTAGAGTTCGACAGTGACAAAAACTTGACCTTTTCGCTTACATTCTTTGTTGTTTCCATATAAAATTAATTTAAATTAATGTTCTTCATAAAAATTAAAATAAATAAATCTTTTAAAGTAGTAGGTGCACTTCTTCTCCGCACTCTGGTGCATTTAAAAAATTATCAAATTCGGTTGAGAAGCAAGTGAGGAAATGATTCTTAACTGTTTTCCCGACGCCTAAATAAAAATAAAAATAAAAATAACAACAAAAATAAAAATTCAAATAAAAATTAAAATAAACTTAAAAATAAAAATAAAATTAAAATTAAAAACAAAATAAAAATAAAAATAAAAATAAAAATAAAAATTAAAATAAAAATAAAAATAAAATTAAAATTAAAAAAAAAAATAAAAATAAAAATAAAAATAAAAATAAAATTAAAAATAAAAATAAAAATAAAAATAAAAAAAAAATTAAAATAAAAATAAAAATAAAAATAAAAATAAAAATAAAAATTAAAATAAAAATAAAAATAAAAATAAAAATAAAAATAAAAATAAAAATAAAAATAAAAATGAAAATAAAAATAAAAATATAAATAGAAATAAAAATAAAAATTGAAATAAAAATAAAAATAAAAATAAAAAAAAAAATCAAAATAAAAATAAAAATAAAAATTAAAAATAGAAATAAAAATAAAAATAAAAATAAAAATAAAAATAAAAATAAAAATAAATAAGTCAAAATTATTAAAGTTAAATTAAAAAAATTTAGAGAAAACATTTTGTGGTTTTTGCTCAAAACAAAAAATTATATGAAAATAAAATAAAAATAAACAAAAAAATTAAAAAAGAAATAAAAGTAAATGAATTGAAAAATTTTAAATATATAATTTTTGATTTGATTCTGTTGCTTCTGTTGTTTTGAAAAACTAATGCAAAACACAAATTAAAAATTCTGTGAAGTCTGTGTTAAGCTTAAAGTATAAATTCATCCTTAACCTTTATCCTTTAAAATAATTAAAGCTAACAAGTATCTGAAGTGAATGAACACCTTAAAAATAACATGAGCAGCAAATTTCTTCAGAAAGCTGCTTTAAATTTTTTAGAGTTTTAATCGCAGGAAATGTCCTTGAAAGCTCAAATCAACTTTGCTGCGTCTGCTATAGTGGCTGTTGGTTCAAAGGAAATTTTTTAAAAAATTCATTGCAAATGAAGTGAGTTCATAGCCGGAACAACAAAAACAATTAAATATTATAAAAATATGCAGTAATTAAAAAATTTCACTTTTTATGGCGCATACAATTTTTTTTGTTTTTTGTTTTCATTGCAACTGCTGTTTTTGCTTGTGGCATTTTTTTCTTAACTAACATAAAAGATGATACATTTTTTCTATGGCTTGGAAAAAAGTTTAAAATTAAGCATAGTTGTGAAGTTATAAGCGCAAAAAAATGCAAAGCCATAAAAACCTGGCTTAGCTTTGGCTTCCGTTTGTGGCTTTAGCTGTTGTTGTTGTAGTTTGTTAACAAAATATATTCAAATTTTTTTTGTTAGCTTGCATAGCCCGGCAATAACAACATTTTTATTTGCAGCACAGCTTTTAATTTCATTGCAATTAAGAAAGAACAAAAAAAAAGAACGAATTAATGACAACAAAAAGGATCGTTTTCATTCACTTCATTGTGGCTCGGCGCTCCAGCTAGCTGTAGCATCATTTAATTTAATTAGTTTTCCTGTCAGCCTGACCACGCAATTATAAAAATTTCGCTTTTATGACGATTAAAACTGAAATGCGAATAAAATGAAAAAAAAAAAAAAAAATAGCATTCGTCGCTTTGATGGTTAAGCAAAAAACAATTTACAAAATAATACTATCAAATTCTTTTGTGGCATTAGAAGCACGTTTTTGATAATTTCATTTTCTAGATCGTCCTTTTATCTTGTCATAACATAAATTTGACTCAGTTTTTTTATTTAGAAAAGCGATTAAGTATTAGGAAGCTGACTTAGCAAATTAAATATGTTGGCTGCGGAGGGTTAAAATTCATTCAAATAGGCTATAGAATCAAGCAAATATTCCGCAATTAGCTAAAAATTAATATAGAATACAATCAAATATAATTCATAATACCTAACAAAAAACAAAAAAAACAAATTGGCCATTTCAGCCCTTGAAAGGACTTTGACCGAGCTTCTTATGATCAATTGTGTTGTGTGTGTTATTAAATGTTTGCACACAATGGACCGAGAACTGGACCTACATGTTTAATGCCGACTCCGAACGGCTAAAGTTCATGTTCTGAAGAAGCTTTACATGGCATTGTTTACTCTCTGAGGTTTGCCATTGTCTGCAGAGAGGTGGTGACCGATCAGAAAAAATTTTTTTATTGAAAAAAACTTTTCGCCGCGGCTGGGGATCGAACCCGGGCTCCGAGCATGCCAGGCCACACACTTAACCTGCATGCCACGGTCACCACCTCACGGTTCATAATACCTCACAAATTTTTAAAAATTACGTCAACATTCCTCACATATATATTATACGAAGGAATTGTAGACAATTGTGTAGTAAAAAAAATAAATATCTAGACATTGATATATTTTGCTAAGAGCCCAATTTTCACTCTGATGAATATGAAAGGTCTTAACTTGTCCCACGGTGCATTTGTTTTTTCCTTACAAACAGTGCTTGAGATAGTTTAAGACGAAAAATTTATCATTGTTCGGTAGCCGCAAATAACAGCATGCTTTGGCAGTATTAAGGCTAGACGTGTAAAGATTGCCAACCTGCACTGACAACAAGGCAAATGAAAAACTTAATATTACCAACATAAAAACATGTTGCAGCATATTGTTGCAAGCAACATTTTCATTTTATTTTATATATGTATATATAAATTTGTTTTGCTGTTTTTTTTTTTTTTTTGTTTAATGCTGTTAACAACAAACCCGCGTACGTGGCAGAAACTTTGAAGTGGCAATATAACGAGATGAGCTGAGGAGGCAACCATGAAAAAGCACAACTTTTCTTTTCATTAAAAAGTTGTAAACAAACTCTGCAGTGCTGCCAGAGTTTCAACGCACACGAGCTATATGCGAAAAGCCATGCAAGCGTGTTCCTGTCTGATTCATGAGGGTGGGAAGAGGTAAGGTAAGGCCTACTGGCTGGGTTGCCATGTGCGGCTGAGTGTATTTTTCTTATATGCAGCTAGTTGGCAAAAACATTAAGTTTTGCTTTACGCGGCATATCGCGCGTTAATGGTTGCGCTAAGAGGCTTGCACAGGATGGTCGCCAGCCAGCATACGATGTGTTGCGGCTTGCAACACAATTACGTGCAAAGCTCATTAGAAGCTGTGCCATAATGTTGTACAGCGCCTTCATGTGCGCTACATGTGCTGGCGGGTGGTTGGCTATGGTATGGCAGCCAGACAGTGCAAATTTCAACATCCCTCGCATTACTTTGTTAAAACTACATGCCAGGATATGCATGCATATCATCTAAACTTGGAGGCTATGTGGGCCATGGTCAGCGTTACACTGGCTTGGGTCAAGTTGAATCCGTCCACGCATAATTATGGTTTATTAAATATGGCAGACACGTTGTTGCTGCTGCCGACAAGAATATCATTTTCCTTCTCTATACTCAATGCAAAGCATCCTTGGCCAGTCGTGTCCGCTCATAATCGCTGCAATGTAAATGTGCGAAAAACACACATACACACATAGACACATCAGCATTACAGTAGTCGTTGAAATGCGGTGTTAGTTGCTGCTGAAAGGATTGTGGCCGAAATTAACATGATATTAAAAAT